>WBMV01004893.1:405380-523305 GCA_013396655.1 Campylorhamphus procurvoides | reverse complement strand
TAATCTCTGCATTTTTTTTTCAATCTTCCCTTATTCTCTATCTCTCTCTCTCTCTGCATCTCTTAGCAATTAATTAATAAAAAAATCAGTTTTTGAAATAAACGGATAACTTGGTTTGAGTTTTAATTTTGTTGGGGAAAATATTCGAATCTGAAGTTCTTTCTGCAATATTCAAGCAGATTGTAACATTCTGTAATTGTGAAATGGTATCTTGCTATTGAACAGAAAGTCAGAAATACCAAAAATGGGGTAAACTATTAGAAAAGGATTTAGCAAAGCAATTACATTTTAGTTATTCTTCTTCTATAGGAAAAGATGCATTACATTATTTGCTGGAGAAGGTTTCATAAACCTTCTTATAGGTATTGAACTTTCCTGTAGTTTCCACCACAATAACTTCATTTTATGATGGCAAAATGCTGCAGCAGATCAGATTGGGATTTTTATAGTACATAAAGTATTGTACATATTATATGATACTTTCTGGAAGAGTTCCTTTCTTTCCACCACTAAAATGCATTTCCCTACATAACTGAGAATCTCCATTTTGAAGTAAACCCTATGGAGCTTGTTCTACCACCCCTGAGTCTCTGTCTCCCCATCTATATTAACATTCAAAGCTTACGTGATGCTCATAAGATCATTTGAATATCTGCATTAATCCTTCCAGCTTTGTAATTACACTTACAAGAAAGCAGTATCACTCCTAGTTTCAGTCCTGAAATTGACAGCTTTCCATCTCTTCAGGCCCTATAGCAAACCAGGATCAGAAATCAGTAAAATATTGTTTCCAGTCTACTATCACTCCTTCAGATGCAGCAACATCCAGGTCCATAAATGCCATAAAGCTGGCAGAAACAATCAGGAGATCTCAAAACAGTCATCTTTTCTTTGTTCTGGTATAGATCCTGAAAGTTGTTTTTAAAGATAAATCAAATTTATATGAAAACACAAATATGTCTTGAACATGTAGGAATGTTTTCCAAAGCTTTAAAGTCTCACAAAAGACAGATTTTACAGCTGCAGAGTTAGACAATCTGATGGAGAAAATTTCACCTTTATGGAGAGTTGAGCCTCAGGCTGGCTAGGTGCAGGAGCTCTGCATGAAAACATTTAATGGACTGGCAACCACTGATGTGAGTAAGGACTACTTTCTCGTTATGGTGAAACTAACGAAATTTGGAGTTTTCATTATTTTGCAGTGCCAAGATATTAATTTGCAGATAATGTCAACAGAGGATACATAAAAACTTATTTTGCTTTACTTTAACTCTTGTCTTTATTAAAAAAAAAATTGTATCAGATGTAAGTAGAAGTTAGATTGCTAACATACCAAATGTTTTGTTCTCTGTATTGAATTCTTGCTGCCCTCTTTTTCTAATATGTGCTTGGAATATAAAATATTTACAATTCTTTAAAACTATTTTACTTTTGATTTCTTGTGTTGCTGGAATTTTCTCTTCATTTTTACTATTTTAGTAAGCCAGACAATTTGTTTTTAAAATATCTCTACTAATATATATTTAATTTGTGAGGAAAATTACCTTGACCAACAGTGACAGGTTGGATATTCACTGTCTGAATTGAGTTCTGATATAATTGTATGTAAATCTAAGAGGATTTTCTCATCTTCTTTTGCTTTAGCTCTTTACTGTCCTCCTTGTGTCTGCAACTATAACAGATGTCTCAAAAACAGTTGTCTCAAATTTACTGTGAAGTTGTTTTATTTTATCCACTATAGTTGTAAAAAAAAAAAAAAAGCTGAAGATTATTTAAGACTGAGTATGCTATATAAAATGTAGGTAGGAAGCACAGGAATTATTTAATTGTATAAATATGAAACTAGAGTTTGTGTGTGGCACTGGTATAGGCACATCTGCATTTTTCTACCTTGTTGGACAATTTAACCAAATATATCCTCTCTCCCTACAAATTTACAGTCACAAAGACTTTAAAAAGATGGCACCCTTAAGGATAACGTTTAATTCCTTTATCATCTAAATACAAGAAAGCTGCTTCTGCAACATCAAGATATGTTTAGACATTCTTCTAAATACATGCATTTCTGCTGTGCTCTTTTAAACTCACCTCCTTTTGAAGGTGAGTGCAGCCTACAAAAGCATGCAGTGAGTCAGTATGTTTTCAGGGGATTCTCTCAGTGTGAATACTGTAGTAGTACTGAATGGCTAAAGGATTTTAGACTTTCCAAAGGATCTTGCATAAATGTAAGATCTATGGTTTTGGGACATAAACAGTATTCAGCCCAAAGCCAGAGTATTGAAAAAAAAATGTTCCTGTGTAATTGGTTGACCCTTCTCAGTTTCCAAGTTGACCTAATCTCTGTTAAAACTTCCAGCTTTTCTCAATATGTGCTCCATTATGCATAATATTAATATTAGTCTCAATCTACACAGAAGGAGATCCCGTCACATTAGACTGAAAAGTTCACTTCCAAGGCCACTATTTATGGAGTAAGAACAAAGTAGGAAAGTATAGAAAGGAAAAGTCACTTATTTTTTCTGATGTACTAGGAATGGAAGAAACAGCAACAAAAGGACAAGAGTGAAATTAAAATCTCTGCAGAAGGGTAAGGGGCCATAAGTGATCTTCAGTATTCTACGCAGGCAAGTCCTTTCCTAGTAACTCTTTGTGAGTAAACTGAGTCAAAAGAGAACAGTGAGTATTGTAAAACAGGAAATGACCATTACAGCCCAGCTTGACCAAATACAAAGTTACTCTATAGGTAGGTGAGGAATGGTGCAGACTATTTCATCAGAGTACATGAAAAAGTAGTTCTCTACTGTACTGTGATGTGAGATTTCAGATTAATTTCCTTCTAAATCAGTGCTACCAAGTTTTCCAAGAATGTAGCAAATTATCTAATTTCTTTTGTGTTTGGTTTGCTTCTACTGAGGAGGAATTGTCGGAATCTTCTTACTAATACCTTCAGTGAAATAACATAGAAATCATCAATGTACCGGAAATTCAGGACAGAATTTCAAATGCTTCAGAAATCATATCATGTGTCGTACTATTAATGTCCCATAAAGTAGGCTTTTACTACCTGTGATACATTCTGAAAAAAATCCTCATATTGTGAAGTGAATTCAATACTAAATACATCACACTTTCAAACCGAGTACACATCTATTAATCTACAACAGCTGTGAGATGAGCATATACTCATTACCTCTATCTTATGCATGGGAAAAAAAACAAACCTCACAGTCAGAAAAAACAGACATGTATTTGCAAGAGTACAAAGACTTCCATAATGCTTGATCACAGAATCAGTGATAAAAGTGTTTTCAGTTTTGACACCAGAAATCAAAAACTGCTGTATAAATCTAGATACTACAAGCCATTTGTGGTGTGTTTTGTATACATAGAAAAAAATTAAAATAATCCCCCACAACTCACAGATAACTTTACATCATTGGTTACATCACAATATGTTTATATGCTATGCACCTTCCTTCCATTAGTTCATTAATTGTTTGTAGAGATTTTTAGATTTTTAACTCCTGTATATGAAATCCCGTTAACTTCATAACTTAAATGCAAACACAGTTCCTTACCTGATACTTTGCAATTCCCTTCTCTTTCCTCCCGTAGGTTTTTCTTGATGTAAAAAAGTGAACAATCTATTTTCTAAATATACTCTGAAATTTGTATTGACATTACATCACAGAACCTTTTCTGGATTTACTACCCTGTAAAAGAATCAAACCTTTGCTGTTGAAGCAAAAAAAAACCCTCCCTGAAAAGTATGTAATATTGCAAGAGAGACAAGAGGAAAAGTGCCCATTAATGTGTGAGCCTATTCTCTCCAGACTGTAAATTGAACATATAAATTCAAATACATTCTCAGAAACAGAAAAAGAGGAAAAGTGGTTGAAAATATTCCAGATATTTTCAGTGAGGGATGGCCTATGCCCTTTTTTTGCTAACCTGCCTTGCCCTAGTACTTACTTCTGTTCTACCTCAATTTGCAACATATAAACTTGCAGAAAATAAATATAACAAGGTTGCGATCTCTGAAGGGCTCTCTCTTGGCTAGATAATTGTGATATTTTAGGACTATTAAGGCTGTTTCCTCCCTCAAGCCCGTTTTTTCTTTCACTCAGTTCTTGCTTTACCTCTTCACCAACCCTTGATATTGAGAGTTCATAAAACTGCAGGTTTGCTACTGCAGACATTGAACACCATGACCTAGACAAAAGCGTATAATAAAGGAATCAAATCTGAGTTCCTTTTAGTTGACTTCTGGTGTTTAGACTTTCAGAATAGACCTGGGTTATTTTTATTTCCAAAAAGTGGTACTTGAGAAAATGGCTTTATACAGTGTTTATGAATTGCATTGCAAAGTTCAGTGTTTTTTGGGGGGAGGGTTTCTTTTTTTTCAATTTAGTTTTTGGTTTTTGTGTAAACCTTTCTGGTGTTCTTCTTGTTGGACTGGTTGAGTTGAATTGTAAACTGAAATACTTATGTGAAAATCCCGTTAAAATATGCCAAGTCATCTTCAATGCTGCCAGAATAGCTGATCTGATGTCATTGAGCTGCAATATCAGACCCCCAAAGACAGTGACAGAAGTTCCCAGGGTCTCTCACACACATTCACCCACACAGGGTGAGTTGGAAGTTGATGTGGAAAGGCAATTCTCAGCTACAGCCCATCTTTCCTTGGGTGAAGTAATGGACACCTTCTGTCCTGGTTATTCCCTAGTCCTACCCTACAGGTCTGAGTGCCAGTCTTCATGCTTGTTGCAGGTGACCCACTGGAAAAATTCTGCCGATGAATCTGTGTGTATGATCCAACAGGAAATATGCCCATTCACATGAAAAACCTGCATGTATGCATGTAGGAGAATTAGAAAACAAAAATAATAGACATACCTCACTGTGATATACCTCACTGTGATTTAATTCTCTCATTTTCCTCTTCACCTAGTACACTTGGTTGTTTTTTTCCTTTGTCCTTTTAGAGTGCACTTTGAAAGCAAGAATGAGATATTTTCCAGTGATTAACTGGCAACCAGACAAAATTACTGATAAAGGTTTTTTAAAATATCTTCTGATTTTATACATCTCTATTCTTGAGATCCAATCCAATATTCCTCAGAAGACCATGTTTTCAGAATCTTGAAGACTTCTTCTCATAAGAAACTATTAGATCACCTCAAGGTGCTTTATTTGTGCATGAGAAAATGAAATGATCCAAAATCAAGGTGAGAACAAACATCAAGCTGTGACTGTCAAAGCTGCAGCTTGATTGTTGCTTCTGTCTGCCCAGGAAAATAAGGACACATTATCAGTCATTTTCTAATGCAGCTTTTTTTTCATCCTGTGCATCTCTTTCAGATGTGTTGGTTACCACAGATACAGAATCTGTTTGCCCTTGCAATTCATTTAAAGGGAATTAATGATCGGGCATTGAGTGATTTTCATCGCTATATGTCTGCTGACAATACCCCTCTTGAGTTTGCTGTGGAGGAATGTACCCCAGGCCAGATGTAATCCGTTGCATACTGAACTGAAGTCAGACTTCAGAATATATTACTGTACTCTGTGCAGTCATTTAAATTGTGGGTGATCCATGAAACCATTTTTCTTGTAAAAAAGGGACACGTTTCTTATAACTGCTTCTGTCAGTAATTTACTGTTCTGCACTGATAAGCACTTGGATAGTTCAAAACAAGAGAAGTAAAATTTGTAATTTATGAGCAACCATGCCTTTTAGAACAAAAATCTAAGAGTTAAGAGACCAGACTATGAGTCTTTTCTTAATACTGTGAAGTACCTATTTCTGGAAGTGTATAGGTCTTCTCCGCTGAGCAGGTGCACACAAGGGTGGAACCTATGCTGTTTAAGTAATGTCAGTCTGCCCTTGCAATTTTAAAGTTTATTATACAGCTAATGAGGACTAGCAAGATATGATGCGACAGAAGTCTTTTGCTCTGCAGCTGACACTAACTTGCCAAAAGGCACTTGATTAATTATAACATTGTAAGATAATGCATTGTGAACCCATACCAAACAAATTACTCTTCACGGAGCACTGACAGTGTGTCTCTCTTCCACCTATGTAATTTATTCTGAGTGTAACAGTTAAAGGAAACACACAGCCCCCAAAAATTAGAGCTGCAAAATGACAAACAAAAAGGGAATTAGACTGAAACCATTTGAAACCATTTCTCATAGGGTGTAATTATAATCACACATCAATCCTCCAGGCTGACCACAACCTCTAAAAGGAACAACATGCTATGGAAAAGCCAATGCAAAACTTCATGTTCTGTCACCTAAGTTAAAACATACGTCACCCTCTCTGTCATTGTTTCCTTTCTCATATATTTGACAAAAACACAATGGTGCATACCTTGCAGCAGTCTTTTTGTGCTGTGACCTGCATCGTGTCTGCACTGATTTACAACAGCCCTCTACAATGAGGTTTCCATTTTTTAAATGATAAGCAATATCAATGCTATACTTTCATAAACAAGAACACAAGACTTTTCTGTAACTCAACATTTAAGAAAACTACAAAAATTCACAAAATAAAACAAAAAAAAAGAAAAAAGAACAGGAAAGATAATGTTGTGACATCATATTGCAATGTAATTTTCTAGCAAGCCAGAATGACTTGCTGAATTCAAAAGAGAAAAAGGAAGGCCAGTATATTCAAAGTGGCTAAAATAACATTTAAAACCTCTAGAAATAGCAAGGAGCAGGCATGTATTATGTCACTATTATTAGGAAACATATTTTTTTCTTAGATGACCTAAGAATGAGTAGACCCTTGGGGTGAAGCTGGAGTACCAGGATGGTTTTTTGTAATGAATTACTTCCTTTTGTAAAGTACATCTGGATACCAAGAACCATATTATTTCTAGTCATAAGCAGTAATTTGCTCAGTGTGAAATGTCTACAATATGATAATTGAGCAGGAGTAAACTTTGTCTAAGATCATGAAACAGCTGTATCATCACTAGGCATCTAGAGACGTTTCACCACTAAACTCTTTTATTCTGAAAAGGTCCAAAGCCTTCTATAAAAGAAGGGAGAGGAAGAGTAAACAACTAGAAAAAAATGCTAGATAAGCCTTACAAATTGGATTGTTTTCTCAAGTGAGAACATCCAGAAAATGTATAGAGGACCTTGAAAAAAAAAACATAACAACCAAAAAAAATATCAGACACTCAAACAGGCAAAGAAACAGAGAGAAATTAAATTTGACTCTGAGTTTATCCAATCATTCAGTTTATTGAAATTAATTTATCTCAGATTTTAGGTAGTGGGAAAATTTCTTGACATGGCTGTTAAAAAACTACAACACATTTAAAATCTTCTTGAACCTGCCTCAATTCATGAGCTACATAGAATAATTTGTGTTCCAGTGACAGCAGACATTGCACTAACAATGAGTACCTGCCTTACTAGGAGGTATGATTGTCCACAGTGCCTCTTGGAAGGATAATCTAATGGAAATATTTGAGGGGATTAGATGGCTTCACTTAGTATTAAAACACAGCAAGAAGTCAATGAAGGCAAACATGAGGGAAAGGTTAAATATGAGGTAGACCTAGCCATTGCAAAGAAATTAATTTCACAAACCACTCAGTCTTGCAGAGAAAAGTAAACTCCTTTCTAGAGTTTATGTAGTGTTCATTATGTTCAGGTTATCATTTCAAGTTAACACATCATTGGTGATAAAGTGCCATGTAACATTATCAGATGTAGATCTCATTAACAAAAACAATCTTTTGCTAATGCAGACCGCTCTCAGAAATCGAGATAAATTTTCCCAGGAAGAACACAAGGATTATGTGCTAGATGTCTGTATTTCACTGGGTTTTCTAAACTACCATAGCAGTATTGGTAAAGTTTGTCATTAAAATCTGACTCTGGTATTTTTAACTTTGTGGAGGATAATGGGGCTGAAATTTCCTACATTTTTGCCCTGGGAATTTCAGCACATATGATTCATTGCAGAAATGGACAAATAAAAAAAAAGAAAATAAGGCAACATTTCAAGTTATGCATGACTTCCTGAAACAGACATAGTCTGGCAGCAGAAATTCATCATAGACATAAGCCTCACTGACTAATCTATAGTCTTGTTTTAGAAAGAAAATATTTCTGTCAAGGTCTGGGAGTCTGAGAAATCCAGTCCATGCATACAGATGACAATATCTTTGGACATTAAGTGAAAAAGATTGACTCAGCAAAAATATTAGCCTAGGAATACAACTGGAAAGACAGTTAATTAAAAACTTTTACATACTGAAATTAAAAATAATTTATTTTTAGATGTTAGATGTTTATTTGGAGCAAGTGTGGATATTCCTTTTTGAAAAACTACTCGGTAAAATTAACAGCAGACTGGTTTTATCGAGTTGCACAGAAAGTGCTTTTGATGGCATCTTTGACTCAAATTGTTTGAAATACACAGAATCACAGAATATCCTGAGTTTGAAGGGACCCAAAATGATCATCAAGTCCAGCTCTTAGTCCTGCACAGGACCATCCCCAAGCGTCAAACCATGTGCCTGAGAGTATCATCCAAACGTTTTTTGAACTCAGTCAGGCTTGGTGCTGTGATTGAGGGAGGCTGTTCCAGAGCACAGCCACCCTCTGGGTGAAGAACTTTTTTCTAATATACAACCTAAACCTCCTCTGACACAATTTCAGACCATTCCCTTGAATTCTGTCACTGGTCACTACTGAGAAGTGATTCTGTCACTGGTCACCCCTCCTCTTCCACTCATGAGGAAGCTGTACATTACGATGAGGTCTCCCCTTAGTCTCCTCTTCTCCAGGCTGAACAGACCAAGTGTCCTCTGCTGATACTCATATGGCTTCCCATCCAGACCCTTTACCATCTTCGTTGCCCTCTTTTGGATGCTCTCTAAGAGCTTAATGTTTTCCTTATACTGTGGTGCCCAAACNATTCCCTTGAATTCTGTCACTGGTCACTACTGAGAAGTGATTCTGTCACTGGTCACCCCTCCTCTTCCACTCATGAGGAAGCTGTACATTACGATGAGGTCTCCCCTTAGTCTCCTCTTCTCCAGGCTGAACAGACCAAGTGTCCTCTGCTGATACTCATATGGCTTCCCATCCAGACCCTTTACCATCTTCGTTGCCCTCTTTTGGATGCTCTCTAAGAGCTTAATGTTTTCCTTATACTGTGGTGCCCAAACCTGCACAATATTCAAGGTGAGGCCACTCCAGTGCAGAGCAGAGAGGAACAATCCCTTCCTCAACTGGCTGGTGATGCTTTGCCTCATACCTCCCAGGACATGGTTGGCCCTCCTGGCTGCCAGAGCACTGGTGACTCATATCCAACTTTCCATTGACCAGGATCCCCAGGTCCCTTTCTCTGTCACTGCTTTCCAGCATCTCATTCCCCAGTGTGTATGAACATCTGGGGTGCCCCATCCTAGGTGCAGCTTCTGGTACTTGCCTTCATTGAATTTCATTTGGTCCTCTGATTTGTTCAGATGCCTCTGCAGGGCCGCCTTTNGAGCAGAGAGGAACAATCCCCTCCTCAACTGGCTGTGATGCTTTGGCTGATACCTCCCAGGACATGGTTGGCCCTCCTGGCTGCCAGGGCACTGGTGACTCATATCCAACTTTCCATTGACCAGGATCCCCAGGTCCCTTTCTCTGTCACTGCTTTCCAGCATCTCATTCCCCAGTGTGTATGAACATCTGGGGTGCCCCATCCTAGGTGCAGCTTCTGGTACTTGCCTTCATTGAATTTCATTTGGTCCTCTGATTTGTTCAGATGCCTCTGCAGGGCCGCCTTTCTTTGAGAGAGTCAGCAGCTCCTCTGAGTTTTGTATCATCTGCTGTGAGACACTGGATTTGAATCTCACTAAATTATTTAATTGTTGGGATGGAACAAACTCTGTGTGTGGTGGGGGAGGGCCAGCCAAGGAACTCAGATGGTTGCAGACTCATGGAAGTCTTCTGCAGGCTCACAAAGCCACGTGGAGTAGCTGTCAGTCTAAAGGACAGCCTGGGAGCTCATCCACACTATGCCCTTTGGAACTTTTGATTGGCTACACCATCTCTCACTCTAGCTCAGAGCTACAGAGAGGTCAGTGAGCTGGAGGTTCATCCTGGGGGACTGGCCCTGCTGGCCAGACTACACAATAAAGGAACACATGGAGTCTGCTTCCTCTTTCTCCAGAAAGATTACATCAGCTGGCTTCCCTTGATCAGCTAGGTGGGTTATCCTGTTTTTAAAGGAAATCAGGTTTGATATGCAGGACTTTCCTCTCATGAAGCTGTGCCAGCTGTGACCAATGACTGTGCTGTCTTTCAAGTGTTTTTCAATACTTTCTAGAAGAATCTTCTTCATAACTTTACCAGGCACTGAAGTAAGTCTGACAGACTTGTAGTTTCCAGGTTCCCTCTTCTTGCCCTTGAAAATCTTGACATTGTTCACCGGTTTCCAGTCAGCTGGAACCATTCCAGATACCCAAGACGGCTCAAAAATCGAGAAAGGTCTTGGGATGACATCAACTAGATTTTCGAGGATTCTGGGATGAATCCCAACAGGTGCTATAGGTTTGTAGGGATCCAGCTGGAGCAGCAGATCCAATTTCAGGATCAACTTAAATAATTCTCTCAGTCATGGTCCTCCATCTCAGGGCACTAAGACCTTCTTGGTCCATCATCTGTGTTGAAGGCAGGGGCAAAGAATGAGTTAAACACCTCTGTCTCTATTTGTGAGGTGATCATTCTCATCCTGTAATGGGATGATGATATTTCTCTACTGCCTATTGCCATTAGAGAAAGATAGTAAAGAAGATTTATAGCATGATTTCAATAAATAAGCAGGACTTTGTGAAGAAGAGAAAGAAAAGGATCACAGAAATGGCAAATTATTCATAAAGATGCCACGAATCTCATGAAAAAAATATTCAGCTTACATGCTCTATTTTCAATCGACATCAAAACTGGATTTCTGCATTTATGAATAGCATGCAATTAAGAAGCAATCAGTGAACAATACTTTCAAGATCAATTTCTGCAATGCAACAGACAAACCACACTATAGGATTCTTGCAAAATGTTAGCAAACACACTTTCTAAGTACTCTTCTAGGATTAATCCCCCCAGGCTCTGATCACACAGATATACTCAGCATACTGCATGCTTTCTGCTCATGCACAGCCCCACAGCAGATACGACTCTCAGGCCCCAGTCCCCCCTCTGGAGAGGGCAGGTTGTCCCATTTACCCTCCTTCCAAGCCCTATCTGGGCTGTCCAGCCTGGTATGTACCCTTGCTGCTTCCCAGACCCCACATGTTGCCACACACTGCCATCAGTGGATGGTCACCTTACTACAACTTTCTCATTGATAACTTTTTCACAGTATTATTTTCTTTAGTGCAAATACCCCTACTGGTGGGAATACTGGGTGCTGCAGCCAGGCAGAGGGACTTGCCCTCCCACTGCTGCAATCTAGCTGCTGTGCCCCAGTCCCTGCCCCCCAGCAGAGGTGATATGGGTAATGCCCACTGCCACACAGGGCTCCCAGGCTGCTTGCACAGCCATCAGAGAATTGTGGGCATTAGAGAAAGATGAGGGAAATGCATAGAGAGCAGCTCATTTGGAGGGAGAGGGAAACTGTTCACTCTCCAAGCAGTTGAACAACATCAGTGGGAAAAGCACAAGTCAGGAGTCTCCAATTTTTCATTTGCCAAGCAGGTTTCTCAGCTGCCACAGGTTTTCAACATGACCTGCATCCTTGCCATGAGACACCACTGTGTAATAGTGTGACTCCTTTTGAATAAATACACTGTGCAAGGTGAGTAAAACTGGTAGAAGCTCTACCTTTGACAAAAGCTCCTGCCTTTTGGGACAGGATGTAATTGCTTGCCACGTGCTTTTGGTGAGAAGGATAAGCTGTCAGGATGTCAGTGGCAAATAAATAAAGGAATAATAATTATAATCTCATTAACAATACTGCATGACTACCCTAATTTACAGCAACATTAATTAAAATTACCCTGTAGGTTATGAAATTTTAAAACCTGTCTCTTGTGCAATGCCATGAAGTAAACACAGACAATTTACAAAGGGAGCACACTGATTTGGCAGCTTCATCCTGAAACTGCAGGCAGATGGAGGCAATAGTTATAAATAATTTTTGGAGCTTCGTTTTGCAATTACTTTGAAATCTTAGATAACAGTAACAACAAAAGAAAGATACAGAAACTGTTCACATTCATTATAAGGCTGGGTTAATTCTGTCTCTGTGATGTACCTTATCACACAGTTTTCCAAAAGTATCTTTCTACACAGAAATGTCACCCTTCCAAAAAAAAAAAGTCAGCTGACAAGCTCTGTATTTTTTAATACAGGATTTTTATTTTTTTTAATCATCTGATTTAATTTAAATAAGTTGGTATGTAGAATTTTCTTTCTTCTGTTCTCAGGACTCTTGTGCTTTTAATTGAATAAAGATCCACACCAACCAAATACTGAAAGAAGTCAAATAGTCTGTGCACAGGGTCAAAGCAATAGGATGTTTGCTGTTTCTATCCACTAGCTAGTATGTTACAAATATAGAGATATATACTGGATAATCTAAAAAATGTAAAAAAATATGCATAACAAATGTATTATGATACATATAACAATATATTATGAATTCTGATGGCAATGGCCATCCTTATATTTTTCTCTTCCCCATTGTTTCCTCAGCTTATTCAAAGTTCAGGTTTTGTGCTCTGCTTCTCAAATTCTCCAGGTTCTTTGGGGCATAAAATATCTGCTACTCAGTCCCCAAGCCAGATGCCACATCTTCACTCCATGTTCAGATAACATACAGTTATACATCATCTTTCTGCAAACTCTTTCCTTCAGGGAAGAAATTTTCTTATGAAGCTCTGAAAGCGACACAGATCTCAGAGTTGAGGACTGGAGGCATCCTGCAACTGCACATGCCATGAGGTTTAGATGCCCAGCTGTTCTAGAATTCAGAAAGAAAAGCAAAAAGAATATCTAAATTATTTTCAGAAAGTGTGGCTGTACTTTTTTGCTGTTCTAAGAGCCCAACAGAAAGTCCACATAACTACTGAAAAGGAATAAACAAGGGATATTTACCTAGGGACTTCAGCATAACTACAGAAAAGTTATACGACTTCAGATACACTTCAATATCCGTCATTGACCTGGTTTAAAAAAAAATAAAAATAATGTCAGTTATGTATGTAATATGACTTTCAGTGGTACTTGCCCAGTTAGTGCTCATACCTATGGGGGGCAAACCTATTAACATTTAATCTCACCTGTTGATCTCATACATGGATACTTGTATATACCCAAATGTAAACCTGTAATGTACTATTCTCTTTGAGAAATAAAATGTAATTGAGTCCTATAACTAAAATGTTTTCAATTAATTATTTTTAATAAAAATTTAAAAGAGTCTGCCAAAATTAAATATACCAAGAAAGCACACACCAACATAAGAATATATTAACAATGCATTCTATGTCAATTACATCTAGTGACAGTAAAAGAGCTTGGAGAAACTTCACATTCATTACAAGGGTTCGGGTTTTCTCACATTTTCAGGTGTTGGTTTCTAGCTTACCTCAAATTGTGATAGTAAGTCTGTACATGAACAATGCAAACTTTTATTTCTTAAATGTTTGTTTGCTCTTGTTGCATACCAAATTTTATAAAATAAATGAATTTAGGCACAAGAATTCATTATCAATTACACAGTGAAAATTATGTTTAGCAGGATATTATATTCTATTTCTCTGCTCTTTGAAATATGGTCAACAGAATCATAAATAAAGCTTTTCAAAGAAGAGTTCAAGTTTTTAGCTTTTGTGTCAGGCTTTGTATAAGAAAAAAATAAGAGATAAAAAGATTTGTCCAGGTTATTTTCCTATGCTACTGTAAATTTGTTTTATAGAAACTACAATATAGTCTTGTTTGAGAAGGCAGCTCACTTTTATATAAGTAAATGGAATTCTATTATGTCAGCTTCTATATATCATCTATAATAACTTTTTTTTCCATCTAATAAATTCCATTGTATTTTTTGGTTTGTTTGTTTTAGGGGACCAGACGCTGTCCAGCAGGCTTTCCTGGGTTTTACCCTTAGCTTTCGGTTCTCTTGCCGTAAATTTACACAAAGAAATTGCCTCTTATTTATTAACATCCTTGCAGTCTTTGGCCCTATGTTCATTCATTCAGATTCTTTTTTTACTCTGTTTGTATATGTCATCAACTATTTTAACTTGTTCTTTATGTAGCAAGTATACTTACAATTTCATAGTCTGTGCCCTGTCCATTTGTAGACAGACAATAGCATTTCCCAGTCACAATATTATATTAACAAATAAGTCTCAAATTCTTTTGCTTTTGGCCCGAGACCATCTGAGAAGGCCTCTTTGGCACCCACCATGTTCTGTCTAACACTGTAGAATTGTATGCAAGTTAATTCAGGCAGTTCCATAAATCTTTGGATGAGTGTATATCCCATATATGCACTTGCCCAGATTTTTACATGCTGTGTTGTTGAGTTTCAAGCATAGCTAAAGCATTCCTAGCCCATTGAAGCTGATGCATTTTTCAGCTGGGGAAGAAACAGGGAGACCCTTGTTTTATAGCACTGTGTACAAGGTCAGTCTTGAGGTGGATCTGCCCAATCTTTGTTTTTGAAGAAAGTAAATCTAAAGACCATCAAAATGTTTCTATTCTCTAAAGGTCTGTTTGATTAGATGACAAAATAATAGGACAACAAATCTTTTTTTTTCACCAGAAAAATAAAAATTTTGTTTCTTATAGCAATGCAGAGAAAAAACAAGACTTAAAAATCCTGTTCATTCCTTACTATACACATGTGAGGACAGGAGTTTTTTCTTCTGCCTTGCTCTCTACAACGGTCATTTTCTATCTCTCCCTGAGTTCAATGGGCCCTTCTGGTTGCCAGCAGAGTTTAAAGCTCAGCATGACTTCTAAGGTTTGTTTGCTGACCTCTTTCTTGATTTAGGAAACATTCCCTTTCTTTCTAGAAGTTTTCTACCAGTTATGTGATACTTGCAAAGTGTCTTTCTGTCAATTCAAAGTCCCTCTAATGGTATATTCTCAGTACGTGTTCTCAAGGAAGGGAATTTCCTCCCCTCCAGCTTCTGTCTGGCCCAAAGCATGTCAGCTGTGACAGCTGCAAGTTATACGAAGCTGAACTGGAAAAGAGCATCTTGGGGTGCCCTTACTGGTCTGCAGCTGCTCCTCGGCACTGGTCCTGTGGGGCCATCGGAAGGAATGCCATAGCTGTGTGTGGTGTGAGGTCCTCCATGCAGGCTGCTTTGCTCCACATATTTTCACTGCTTTCTAATGAAGACATAGCCCCATGACAATGTACAGTATTACTTAACAAATGATAAATGAGCAGTGTGTCTCTGACTTTAGCACTCTTACATGTGTATTTTCTCCTCTGGCTTTGAAAAGGGGTCTAGTCCTAGAGGTGTACTGAAATTCTCAGATCCTTGAGGTATGGATGTGATTTGTAGAGGATCTTTCTCTAGAGGCCTTTTCTTCTCTTTCTCAGATTATGGCATCTTTTAAAATGACATCTTAGTAGATATAAGTAGATCAGCAGTGTCAATCCAAGTTCATCTTTTACTCCATGGATGGTGAATTCGTCCTCTAAACTGCTTATAAAGAGCTTTGTTTAGGAGTTAAGTGTTTCAGGATAATACCATATCATTACAGTTTGCAGAACATGTTTTTCTAATCCAGTATTAAGAAAGAAATACAGTGTTAGAGACGTCTGAGTCACACATCCCTTGAAAGGGTAATTTCAAATGAATTCATAAGCTTAGCAGGTCTCTTCTCACCTGTGTATCCACTTATTGCTAGGCAAGGGGAATTTTAGAGACTGACAGAAAGATTGTCACTCAGCAGACATGATTTGGGATTATTTTATCTTCAGAATGATTTTATCCATTTGTAATTTTCTCTCCACATTCTTATTTACAGCACAGATTGCAAGCAATATGACTGAAGTCCTTCTATGCCAGGTAAAACTAAAAGATGGAAAAAAAAGGGGGAAAAAAAAGACATTTTCTTGAAAAGTATCAGTATCTACATCTTTAGGAAGTATGAAAATTTTCTGAACAAATAATTTACAAGAAATAATTGACACCTTTAATTTTTTATAGGTGTCAAAATAAACACAAAACTGTAGAATATGCTGACTAATATACATCATTCACTGAGAACTTCACAAAATATTTTTTACTGCAGGGAACATTCAAATCAAATTGCAGTCATTACTACTGTAAGTGCAATTAAAGCTGCTTAAATTTATATATGTTATAAAAAAGGTGTATTGTATTTTATTGCCATATTTCCAGTTTACAATCCTCATTGGTTACTGTAAGAGAAAGATAATCCAGAATGAGATATAAAGTTATCTGATCTTTGGGATGAGTTAAATTTTCAATTTAACAATTCAACATAAAAGTTGAAAAGTTATCATAGAAGCAATCTTTGTGTGTAATGGTTGTTAAACATGATTCTAATATGTTACTGTTTCAAATACCATTTTACTCATGGCAGCTGAGAGTTCATGGGAAGAAAAAGAATATTGACAATTCAATTTTTTTTCAAGTTTAAAATTAAAATGAAGTTGATTTTTTTGGTCAATTTAGTTCTCCCGAATTTCCTTTATGTAATATCTTTTATGTTTACTACACAAGTAAGCCAAAACAAACATCTCTTTTTCAGGGTCATGCAGAAATCCTTAGGACTGCTGGAAAGAGAAATTCTGGTTTTCTCTTGTTTCTAAATAGAAGTAATGGGGAAATGTGCTAAGTGAAAATGGGCATACGTCTATTAAAGAACAAATTATATACCAGATTATCAAAACTACTAGGGAAGCCATAGGTAAATTAGTTAAGCACACAGGTATAAAAAATTTTGAAAGCAAAGCTTGACTGCAGAGTCACAAAAAACATCCATTTCTTCTGTAGATGTGGAAAGCTGTGATATCTTACATATAATGTCATTAGAAGAATTAGCATGGTTATTTTACAACCAACTTGACCTTTGCATGGGTAATGAAGATCTAAAAGTGTTTCAGAATATTATAAATTATTTTTTGCTAGAGTAGTGCACAACTACATTTTTAACTGTCATGTGAAGAGTTAAATGAAAATGTATGTTTGAGAAATTCATTTTTCAATGATCTGAGTCACCACCCTAAGCCAGTTGTTCCCCATGAATTTCATGCAAATATAATGTGCATACTGAACATGCTGTGTTATATTTGTGGTCTTACCTATTTTTTTATTATATACTAAGTCAGTGTTTTGAAATATTTTAAGAAATTCTGCTATTACCAGAGTTTGCTATTAGATGTGTTGGTGCCCAGTGTGCATCACCTGACCATGAAAACATCTGCTCCCTAATGACAGTTTTTCCCAGCTGGATTCCCTATACTGGGAAATATCATCTGTCTATAAGTCAAATAAAAAAAAAAAAAAGTCATCATTTCAGAGGTGAAGTAGGCTATAAACAGTAAAAATGTCACAGGGAGAGATGGAGCGGTGTTTAATCTATTGCATGGGGGTACCTTGCCTGCTTTGATATTTCAGTCACAATTCTCAATCTCAGACAGGTTTCTGCTGTCTCACAAACCACTGCTACAAAGAGTGAGATATTTTACTGAAACCCTTAGGGAAAAAACAAAGCCACTATGGAATTATTGGATATTCTTTGTCCTTTCTGTCGCATTTAATGCTGTATCTAGATTATAGAGCTCAGTATATTGTCTACTTTGACTTCAGTGTGGCTTATGACACTGTCTGCCATAACGTAAGCTAAGGAACTGTGGGTGAGATAAATGGACAGTGAGGTGGATCAAGAACTGGCTGAATGGTAGAGCTCAGATGATCATGATCAGTGGACTAGAATCCAGTTGGAGGCCTGTAGCCTGTGGTGTTTCCCAGGGATCAGTACTGGGTCCTGTGTTATTCAACTTGTTTATTGACGACTTGGACAAAAGGATAGAATGTACCCTCAGCAAGTTTCCTGAAGATGTGAAACTGAGGGGAGTAGCTGATACACCTGAAGGCTGTGCTGCCATTCAGTGGGACCTTGATATCCTAGAAAATTGGGCAGAGAGAAATCTAATGAAGTTCAACAAAGGCAAACGTACAGTACAAGAAAGATTAGGAGCTAGTGGCGATGGTCCAACAGAGGTTCAAAAAGATTAGAGGTCTGGAGCATGTTGCTTATGAGGAGAGATTGTGGGAGCATCAGTTCATTAGAGTGTTGAAGACTACCTAGATCGTCTTTATTCTCCTATGACATCTTAAACTTTGTCTTTCCATTTAAGATCCTTTCCATTTAAACTTTGTCTTTCCATTGGCACATATACTACAATGACCACAGAAGTCTTTAGCCAGCGTGATGCAGTAGCAGGTGGAAAGAAGATCTGACTAAAACCAACAAGAAAATGAACTTAAAAGCCTTGAAAATTAAAATTAAATTCTATTTCTGAGTTGCAAAAAATGTAAACACTTGCCTAACTTTATTAACTTTGAGTATTCCTGAACTCATCACATAAAAAAGGCATTGAACTGCATCTTAAAGTTTTATGATGTCTGAGTTATTAAATGCTTGAAAAATGTACTTTATAATGAAACCACCACCACAGTCCAGCCTTCAGCAACATTCATACTGCTACTGTAGTATCTATCACACTACTGAAAATTGTGGTGGTCTGATTTTCTTGGTATATTGTGAAAAGACGTTATCTGCAAATTGGCTTCCAACAGGCTCCCTGCACTTTTGATGTTTCCTCTCTTCATAATACATGAGATCTTAGTCTGGAAAGGTCCTAGGATAATACTGAGACAATAGATTTATTGGTCTTTTGATTATATTTTGAGACATTTGATATCAAGAGAGGAGCAAAGCCTATTTCCACTGTCAACATACTTAATTTCCACATAAGAGAAGAGGCTGGTAAAAGGCAAATCCTGAGAGGTGGGATAATCCTTATCATGCCAATGTCCTGCCTTATGTGATGAGTCTGCTGTCAAGACCCCTCTGGGGAGCATCAAAGACATTCATACCGGGCCTGAACTCTTATCTTGGATGATGAACCATAATGGGCCATGATTGATTCAACTACACTAACATAATAGGCAGCTATATGGTCTTAGGTGTCAAAGGCTTGTGACATGTGCTCTGATCTGGTATTCCATCATCCATTGTAAAACTCCCTGCCCCAGGGGATGTACTAGACATTTCCACCTGAACCTGAGTGTATATAACTCATTAAATATTTGAGTTTTGGGACTTCCCCCACCCCTAATGGATCAAGACCATCACTTCAACCAGACTGCAATGATCACAACCATCCAACACCAAAACTGCAACTACTAAGTCTCATCCAGCTAGTGATGAATACATGTATCTTTCTACTTTTATCCTTTCTTTCCCTTTCTTTTCATTATATATTTCCTTAAATGTTATTTTTATGCTTTTATATTGTTATATTACTAAAGATGAAAACAACCAAAATGGCTACATACCTTTGCAACCAAATTGTTCTAAAATAAACCCTATATATATATACGAACACTAATCATTCTGTGTTGTTTAATCTGCTCCAAGGGATCTATCAACAAGAACCTGGGTTACCCTCACCTTTTGGGGTTGTAAAGCCCTGGTTCAAGCCACAAGCTACCCAGATAATTTGCTTATATATAAGACTCTCAAGAGTTTGCCCACTCAAACTCTTGTAGAGCCTTTGGTTCTTTGATACCTTAAATTTGCATAAACAGAACACACTATGTGTGTTTCACAAGAGATTTCTCTTAGTGAGAAAAACAGGCATTTTGGCAAAAGGCTTAGAGGAGCTACCAACCAAGTAGAAGAAACATTTTACAGAGCACCCAACACAAAACAATCTACACCAGCTAAGTAAAATGTAACCCACCAGTTTTAAATTACCCATAAGAGATTAAGGAAAGAGTAAAGGAAGAAATGTGATTAACATAGTAATGAAAGAAGAAGAGAGAAAAACAGTTACCAGCAGAGTCACAAGGCAACACCCAGTCTAGAGAAGAAAGAGGCAAGCTAGAGCCTTCAAGTTTCTGTATTTATGTGCCCTGGCCACTGTGGTCACCCCTCCCAGGTGGGACAACCAGTTCCCTGACCACTCAGTGCCCTCCTAGCCAGAGTGAGGGGTGCTGTAGCCCATCAGCAGTTCTAGGGAGGTGTGAGCAAGTGGGCTACCAGGTGGTCCTGTGCCGTGTGCCTTCCGTGTGGCCATTAGTCTGCAGGCCATGTGCCTCTCGATTCTGGAGGCCTGGCACCTCCACCCCTTCCTCCCCAAGCTGATTGAGTAGACCCAACTAAAGAAAGCAGTGAGATACAAATCCAGTCTTTCACAGTGGGGTGGGCCTTATATATGAGGGACAGAAAGGCTGAAGAGGTGGCTGAGGAAATACACTGGAAAATGTAACTAGAAGAGGCTGTCCTAGAGGGAAGAAAACCTTCCCCCCAAAAATTAAACTCCAAACTATATACCAAAAGCATTACAGAACTGAGTAATTGCTATAATTTCAAATTTTTTTTAGAACATATTTGATGAGCTTTTATGGTTGGGACTAATTACAGAAGAAAATCAAGAAACATAAATAAATGTTAGGAAAAAACACTTGGCTTCATACTAATTCTGAATTGTTTTTACTTTGATTAGATATATATTCCTGCATTAAACCAGCAGTGTTTACATGGACTTTCTTGAAATCACCCCATTCTTTTCATCTCTAGGACAAACCAAATACTTTTTTGTGGCATGTTATGGATATTTATATAACCATGAAAAAACATACGTTTTCATTTTTTTCTTTCCACTGAGTTAAATTAATTTTAAAAACCTGCATTCTATTAGACCATTAATTTTTAATGAATCTAGTTTTAAATTCTGTGTATAAAAAAACAACTTCAGAAAACCACAAGGCTTGCTCTTAATTATAGTGCTTTGTCTAAAATGGTAAAAAAAAATAAATTAAAATGTTTCTCTTTCAATAGATTAGTTTTTTTTAAAAAAAAGGTTTTTTAATATTTTGCAAACAGTATCATGGAAACAGTAGAGTCACAATATGTAAAAGAAATATCATAGCTACTCTTGTGATCTCTATTATGCCCATGAAGGATTTTGCATCCAAAAGCCATCAGATTAATTCAGGTTAATTCAAAGTAATATTAAGAAGAAACTGGAAAACTGAGATATTTAAATTGCTATATGTTTGTGAAAACTTTGATCAGTGGGTTTTGATTTCTACTTGCAGAATAAGGAGCCATTCTCATCCTCCCTCTCTCCTTACCCCTTTTCTTCATTTCTCCTTATGAATTTTCTCAGTGAAATGCCTATTTCCACACCTGTCAGTGCACAGGTTGAGCCATGAAATGGGCCACAAAAAGAGTTATGAAGTGATCATCGTCAGAGGGGTAACAACAAGTAGATACTCCAGCCTTTGGTGACTTGTTGATTAACAGAGTTTGGACATCTCCTGTGAAAAAGTAATAACTTCACATTATTTTCCACTTTCATTTTTTCTCGTATTCTAGCTCTTTTTCTTCAATATGTGACAGAGAAGCATTTTTTTCCCTTTCTCTGAGATTTTTTGCCATCTCATAAATTTCTGTCTTTGATATTAAAGCTACTGTACCAGACAGCATTACTAGATTATAAGGCAAGATTCTATAGAGTGAACACTTTGTGCGGTCAACCCCCTGTTTTCTGTGATAACTTAGAATAATCTCTCTCATATTTGAAGTTTTAATTTTTGCCAAACTTCAGTAAGTTATGTTAAAAAACTAAAGCATATGGTATCAAGAAAAATTTATTTCATGTTTCCTTACCAAACAATGCAAAAGGAATTACAAGTTTTATTGTAACTTCTGAGACCCCACTGGAAACACAGCTGACACGTAGAGCTATCAGTCCTCACAGGGGGACTATCTGCAGCGTTATTTTCAGATGTCGGACTTGCTGTTTTAGTTTATGCCTCTGAAATGTACTTCTGATAAACTCAAAACAAAGGTTTTTATTTTTTTTTTGTACACAAGTCATAACACTTCTTTGGGAATGAATGCTTTTGCAAGGGTGTGTGTTCTAGGGAGCTTTGGGGGAAATGACTGTTATTACAGTATAGTAGTTACAGATTGTGCAAGCAAAATTTGAAAAATTGAGTAACATTTGAATGTATTTTAATGCAGTTGTATGTTTTTTTTTAATTATACATTCTATCTGAGGACAGAACTTTGAGTGTTAACAGTAGAAACAAATACATTCATATAGAAATTCTCAGCAAAAATTGAAAATTCTCTCTTTGTGGGATCATTTTTCGCTCCAAAATATTCCTTTTTCCTTTTAAACTAACTTTGCTACAGAATAAACAAACAAACAAGACCCAAAAACATTGCACATCGTTTTGTTCAGGCCTCTCTTAATAGTAATGATGATGAATATTACCATGTTGTTATTTGTCTTATCTTGGTACTTAAGAGCCAATACATACAGGTATGTTTCAATTCCAAATAACTCACTGTTTTTTAAGAGCTTACAAAGTGAAAAAGCTGAAGTAAAAATGGAAAAATTAGTATAACCAGCAAGGATGTGGCTACAAACAGGTTTACAGTGATTTGAATGGTACACAGTGTATCTATCCAAATATTTAGAGGACACAAGAGGACATAAAACCAAACCAAAACAAAAAGCAAATAAGACACACACATGGTTGTAATTAGAGCTGTAACGGGAAAGAGTAAATCAAATAGTCTTGGTTTCTTTTGTAACAAAACAGTATAAAAAAGTTTTACCCTGAACCAATTCTTTGAGACAAGTTAAGACATAGGCATGTCAAGAAACACATTTCTAGTATGTTTACATCAATACCTAGAGTTTCTTTCTCTATTCCTTTCTCTTTATTTTACCCATAGATCTATATGGGAGAACATTTAGAATGATCATAGTATTTCTGATTGTAGATGATGGTGTTTCATGTCCGAGTACAAACTTACATATATATCCATTTTATAAATTATTTTTTTCATTCAAAATGTTGCTTGAACCGTTACTTGAATAAAGCGGGCAAGACTTAGTTTCTGTTTCTCCGAACAGAACCACTCACTATGGCTTAATACTTCAGGGAGCTGCTATAACTTTGCTAAAATTGATACTTGTTAGTTGGGATATATCAACATCCTAATTTATTTTAGTTCTCTTGTAAAGCATTTGACCTCTGTATAGGTGGAGTATTTCATGGCAGTTCTGTATCACAAGTTCTTCTCTTCCTAGTTGCCACAGGGGTGCATGTATATATAGGGACATGTCTGTACTTCCTTGACTAGTGCATATATATACACCTTATGTCACTGATACCATACAACAGTACCAATGATTGCCTGTCCAGCGAAGAGGTCACATTCACACTACTCAATTGCAGGCTTCAAAGTTTAGAAGCTGCTTTTACTAGTCTATTCAATTTTCTTCCCTGACTACATCATGAACCTACGTGTCCTTTAGGAGCCAAAATTAGATGTGTGAATATGTCCCTTACTTCTCTCTCTGCCTTTTAAGCATGTTCCTTTATAAGAACATGGATCATAAGCCCGACTAAGAGCATATGTTTTCTTCCTCTTGCTCACTTTTATAATGGTAGCAGATTTTTCTTCTGTATTTCTGAGCAAAATCTAGAATTTCCAATAACAGAGTAAGGGGAAGCTATAGTCAGATGATGGAAAATTAAAATTATTTGAATTCAACAAAATACTATTTATTGGATGCATAGAGATCTCATTCTAATTTTTCTTCAATTATTACAATGGTAATCTTAAATCCCCAGCCAGACATGAGTAGATAGTGGAAAGCAGAATTACTGTGATTTATGTATACAAAGATGTGCAGTGACGGTGCAAGAATTGCTATACTGTCTATTCAGCGGAAACATTAACATATTTTTTCTAATTTTAGGTCAAAACAATTAATACAATCTTAAATTGCCATGATAAATCAGAAGATGACACAGGACCAAAACAGATTCTCTTCCAGAGTGGTACTTCAGAACAACTTTCCCTAAAGCACACTTAATGTTAAAAATGACCATTTATCGAGTAAGCTGACAGCAAATTATGAAAGTTCATTATGCATAAAAGGATTATTTTTTTAAACTCTTCATAAGTGGAAATGAAACCTTTGATGAATATTTTACACATTAAAACAAAGGACCTAAGGAGATTGCCTGACATTAATTAGAAAAAGAAGAGTAATTTATAAAACTGAAAATGGTTTTAGGAGAGGAAACTATAAATCAGGTTTTAAGTGAAGTTACAATAGTCCAGAACCCACAAGCTTTATGACTTCTTTTTAGTGACACTTCCCAAGAACCTGTGGTCTCAAAGTTGAAGCAAAAATAAATATTTTTGGTATGGCTATTATTAATTTTTACAGTAAACAATAAACTCAATCCTGTTAGGAAAAGGAGTAAACTAGACTTTATATATTGTATTGAATGCCCATGTTTCTCTCTGTCAATCTTGTATGTACTACTATAACTTTTAGTCATCATCCATCATAATTAACACTGGAAATATTTTTAAAAAATCCTCACTTTACTTACCTGTTAGTTTTATTGAAAATATAAGAATTTTTGCTAATTAAAAACATTTCCAATTAACATACAAGAATTTTGGGAATACAACTCGTCATACAAAAATACCCAAGATTTCTGTTTTATTATATATAAATTTACCATACCAGTAGGACATATTGGTTATCCAGACTTTTCCCAAATTTTTCTCCCTATTCCCTGCGCTTCTGAGCAATAGGTATGACAGTCACATTGTCTTGTGTCCTGTGCTTGCTCATGTTAACTGCCTCTTTCAATACCCTGAAAGGCTTTTGAACAAGGCTGCGAGGAAGATTTCTTTGGTTTTGGTTTTGTATTCCAAGTTTTAACGTTACAGTGATGCTTCGAATGTGAAGTTCTCAAGCTGCCATGGCACCTCCTACAGTCTGATGAGCTCAGCATGTTTTCTGTAAGGGGAAACTTTGATAGATTTATCTGATCCATTACAAAAACAGATACTCTTAAACTCTATGTGTTTTGAGTTTTTTCATGCATTTTCTATTTGTCTCATATCAATATAAAGTTGTAAAAAAAGTAGGCTCTAGAATTTGTAATTTTGAGTCTGACATTTGATGTTCTTGACTTTTCATTTTTATTCCTTTCCCTGCCCCAGGACTACAATTTGGTAAGTCTGTATTTCCCAGTGGATAGATAAATAGAAAGCTACCATCCATCATTGCTACAGTGCACTACCACTGTCAGCCAGAAGTGTAATGAATTGGAAATATTTATCTAAACTGCAAGAAATGTATCAGTCTTAAGCTAACATTTACCAGAATTTAGATAATTATTTTCTTAGGTATTTTTTAAACATATTTTCAGACAGGGATCTTTTAAAAAAAATAATTTTACTTTTTTTTTTCACTTGCTTCTGTGAACAATAGATTAAAAAGCCATCAACAAACAGTGTTTTGTTAATCACTATTGTTTTACTGAGAAGGATTAAATTATTTCCTAAAACAAACAAAGTTAAGTTTAATCAGATTAGCCTAATGCTTCTCACCAACCAGTGTTATCTTTCTACTAATGGCATGTATCGTTTTCTGAAATGCAGTCAACTTCAGTACAACCTTTCATTTAGCTTTTAAAATTAAACTCGTATCTGTGATTACATAATTCCATTTTGGCATTTTGCAATAAAATAGTATTGGAAATTATGCAAACTCTGGAGGATAAGCCTATATATGATGTCTTTTACAGAGATACAGAAATAGCCTAATACTTATTTAGATTGACTATTTGGAAAAATTCGTTTGTTGAAAGGGCTGTCAAGCATTGGCACAGGCTGTCTGGGAAAGTGGATGAGTCACCATCTCTGGAGGTATTTAAAATATGTATAGATGTGACACTGAGGTACATGGATAAGTGATGAAATTGACAGTGCTGGCTTCACAGTTGGGCCCAATGATCTTAAAGGTCTTCTCCAACCTGAACAATTCTACGATTCTACATATTTTGTCAGGCTTTTTTGACAGATCCGATACCTAGTGGAGTAGGTCACAACCTGAATGGTATCCAGGTTTTAGAGATGTTTCAGAATATTTCCCATACAAATTTGGTTTCTTCAGAATATGTATGGGTTAGAAGTACATAGTTATGATACAATAGCTGGAAGACTCTGGATAAGAGTATGCTGCTCACTGGCACATCTGCCAATTCTGTCTTTGCCTCCAGAAGCTTTATGACCAGAAGACAATAATTTAGTTCTAAGTTTGTTTTAAAAACTGCCTTTTAAAAGCATGTATGGAGATGAGAGCCAGAGTGACTTCTCAACCTTCCCTTTCTTTGCAACTGCCTTTGAAGCATGAGTGGGTAGATCCAGAGCGTGAGGGATGGCATGGGAGCCTCCAGCTGTGCAGTCATGGATTTACCTGTCCAGGGATCTTTTATAAAACCTTGGATGGGGAAAAGAAAGCCTGGGAGGAGTCAGAGGTTGCTTTTACTGAACACTTAATTTTCCCTATGTTGATAGTAGCAGAGACCAGAACCTTGGTTTGAGGATAGTGCTAATAATGCCAAGGTTTTAGGTTCAATCCCCATATGGGCCATTCACTTAAGAGTTGGACTCAATGACCCTTGTGGGTCCCTTCCAAGGCAGAATATTCTGTCATTATTCTTTGCCTTCAGAGTGGTCCTGAAGTCAACATCTTGCATTGCTCCTCTTATAACCATGTCTATCCTGTAACATTTTACTGCTATCTATATCTACTCCTGCCTTTGGAGATTTGCAGGCATAAATGGACCTTCAAGGAGTAATTACATATAGCTGCCTCCAATCCTGAGTGAGTGAATGTAATGGCCTGTGTCATGGTAAAGGAAAAATAAAAAATACAAACCCAGACAGGTTGTCTTCAAGTTTAAAATAATGTCTTAAAAAATATTCTCTGCCAGAGCCCTTCTGTGAGAATTGCAGAAAGGACTTCTTAGGATGTTCATGTACTCAAGAACAATAAGATTGAAAGTACTCAGCAGTCCTCAGGGCTGAATACTTGCTTGGTCCCCTGCCCAACACTCTGGCTCTGTGTATCTCTTTTGGAAGTGACTAATTTTATCAGGCACAGGGTACCTGGACACATAGCACAAAGCCCTGGGCTCCCAGGACTGGGTGCCACAACGCCACAGTTGAGGATTCTGGCATATTATGTTTAAGCCTTTCAGCATGGAAAAATAACTTCTGCCTCTAGCAAGCCTACTAGATTGAATCCCAAGCTACAGGATTTTGTCCTGATGAGTTTCAGTGGGTTAAAAATTACATACTGACACTATTCACTGCTTTCATATTCTTTTTGAGGTTATTGATCAAGGGTACATGGTGAGGATCAACCGTTGCCTTCCATCGCTTTGATACAAGTCAGCCAATGGCAACAGGAAAACAAGAAGCTTGTTCTTGAAGTATAAATAGGGGTGAGGGGTTTTTTTTAGGGATATTTTTTTCATGGGATATTTCATTAGAAACCTCATTAGGTAGACATATGATCAAAGCTGCTTCTGCCTTGGCCTTGAGAGTTTGTTTTCTTTCTTCTCTCAGGCAGTTCAGAAAATACAGCAGAATCTTATTATCCTGGACCTCACCAACCCAAGTCTCAGAAAATTGAGACTCAGCTGAAAACTACTGCTGCTGGTTCTATGGTTCCTGCTACTGTTTACTGATTCCAGCAATTGTCATGTTTAGTATATACACTTTATGATATTATTTTTAATGTTCTGTTAAAATGCTTATTTTTGATGAAAAAAGAAAAAGGAAAGCAGACACATGATATATTTCTGGAGTATACACTTGTATGAAGAATTACTTCATGAGGCTAAGTAAACTGTGACAGGCTAACACAGGTATGCAATGAGGGATGAATATTGTCAGTAGTTTTGGGATGACCACTTTGCATGCATGGCCTCAGTACCAGAAGATGGTAAAACAAGAACAAGAGTAAAACCTTCGCATGTGACTAGACAATCAAAACTATCTAATATATGGGGGTGTATGCCTCAAAACTGACAATGCTGAAGAGGAAGACAGCCATCAGCAGGATCAAACAGTTCCAAGGGCATTACAACGGTGGGGTTGCCCGGACCCACAGCTGCCGCTGGTGTGTTTATGTGTGGGTACAGAGGGTGTGTCTATGGGATTAGAGCTTTTGGGAATTAGTTACAGCAGATGTTCAGAAACTTGAAGGAGTTGATGATGGTATTTATGTACTATGTAGCGTTGTTTATCTGTTATATTGCAGATACTGATCTTGGAAGCATTGTGCACTGTGCTGCAAATAATTCAAGAAACTGCTTACAACTCACACATCACAGGATCACATAATGGTTGAACTTGAAAGGAACCTCTGGACATCACATAGGTGAACCCTTTGCTCAAGGAGGGGGGCCCTAGAACAGGTTGTCCAGGAATGTTTTTGGATAGCTTTTGAATATCTCTGAAGATGGAGATTTCACAACCTCTCTGGGCAACTTTTGCTGGTGTTCCCTCACTATCAAAGTGAAAAAATGTTTCCTGATCAGAAGGTACCTCCTGTCTTTCAGTTTGTGCCTGTTTCCTCTGGACACAACTGAAAAGAGTCTGACTCTGTCTTCCATGCACCATCTCTTAAGGTGTTTAAATCCATGGATGAGATCCACCCTCCTAAGCTTGCTCTTCTCCAGATTGAACATGCAATTTTTTCAAAGCTCTCTCTTTTTGTCCATGTGTGAGATGCTCCAAATCCCCTACGCATTGTAGCAGCCCTTTGCTGGACTCTTTCT
Source organism: Campylorhamphus procurvoides (assembly GCA_013396655.1). Lineage (NCBI taxonomy): Eukaryota > Metazoa > Chordata > Aves > Passeriformes > Dendrocolaptidae > Campylorhamphus > Campylorhamphus procurvoides. The sequence continues at coordinate 494,365 of WBMV01004893.1, read as the reverse complement.
GGTATGTCCATGCCTCTCTTGTACTGAGGTTTCCCAGAACTGGACACAGTACTCAAGATGTCCCACTAGTGCTGAGAACAGGGAAGGAATCACCTTTCTCAGCCGGTAGACAAACCCCCATGTTTTGCAGACCAGGATACTGTTAGCTTTTGTAATCTCAAGGGCCCATTGCAGGTTCATGTTCTGTTTCACTGTCCACCAAGTTGACATTCCTGCAAAGGTTTTTTTCCAGTCAGCCCCAGCATAGACTGGTGTATGTTGTTTTTACCTCCACAGGTGTAAGACTTGACTCTTTCCTTTGTTCAACTGCATGAGGTTCCTGCCAGCCCATTACTCAGTCCTCTGAGCTCCCCCTGACATGAGTATCAAGTCATCTTCCTGGTTTGTGTCATCTGCAAACTTGCTGAGAGTACAATCTGCAGCATCATCCAAATCACTAATGAAGATGTTGAACAGGATTGGATTCAGTACTGACCCCTGGGGTCCACCACTATTTAATGGCCTCCAATTAGACTGTGTGCCACTGATCAATGTCCAAGTAAACAGCACCGACTTCTTTCCCCTCATCTACCAGGCAAGTAATTTTTTCATGGAGGGTTATGAGGATTATCTGAGATTCAACAAAGCAAATTGCTGGGGCCTGTACTTGGGTCGCAACAACCCTAAGAAATACTACAGGCTTGGGGAAGAGTGGCTGTAAAGCTGCCCCATGGAAAATGGTGCTAGTCGACACCAGACAGAACATGAGCCAGCAGTGTGCCCAAGTGGCCCAGAAAGCCCATGGCATCCTGGCTTGTATCACAAGTAGTGTGGCCAGCAGGACCAGGGCAGTGATCATTCCCTTGTACTCGGCACTTATGAGGCCACACCTTGGATACTGTGTTCAGTTTTGGTCCCCTCACTACACAAAGGACATTGAAGAGCTGGAGCATTTCCAGGGAAGGGCAACTAAGCTGGTGAAGGCTCTAGAGCTCAAGTTTTATGAGAAACAGCTGTGAGAACTTGCATTGGTTAGCCTAGAGAAGAGAAGATTCAGGGGAGACCTTATCACTTTCTACAACTACTTGAAAAGAGGTTATAATGAGGTTTGGTGTTGGTCTCTTTTCCCAGGTAACGAAGGATAGGTAAAGAGGAAACACTGCAGGAGATTTACATTGAATATTAGGAAAATTTCTTTGCTGAAAGGGTTGTCAAGCATTTGAACAGGCTACCCAGGGAAGTGGTATAGTCAGTATCGTTGGAGATATTTAAAAGACATGTAGACATGATGCTTGGGCACATGATTTAGTGATGGTCTTGGTAGCACAAGGTTAACAGTTGGACTCAATGACCCTTTTCCAATCTAGAGGATTTTATGATTCTATGATTTTATGAACAACTTGGTCAAGCATAACTTTCCTGTGGTGAAACCAGGCTGACTGCTCCTCATCACCTGCTGTCCTTCATGTGTCTAGAAATGAATTCCAGGATTAGCTGCTTCATCACGTACCCAGGAATCAAGATGAATCTGACTGGTTTGTAGTTCCCTTGGCCCTTCTTCTTGCCTTTCTTGAAAATAAGAACAACATTTTCTTGCTTCCAGTCCTTAGGCACCTCTCCACAATACTTCAAAGATAGCTGAGAGTTGCCACACAATGACATCAGCCAGCTCCCTCATCAAGGCCCATGAACTCGTGTCTACTATCCTTAAGTCTAACTTGCCTTCTTGATTTAGGCTGTATGATCTTAGCAGTTTTTCTCTTCAGCACATAGTTTCTTGTACAATTATAACTAGCATCACAATTGAGACAGTGTTCGAGAAAGAATGCAAGATACCACTGTTTTTTTCCTAGAAAACTATGAAAAAAAGATGTTTATTCGTTAAAGACATTAACATTTCAAAGAGAAGTGCATATGCAGATCTTTAAAAAATGTAATTCAGTATTAAATTCTAGGTACTCCCTGCCTTCTATCTTAGTTATTCTGTTGAGGTATTTCAATGTGAACTTGTTTGTTCCAGAAAGTGTGCATCCTACCATGTTAATAAAATAATAAAATTAAAAAAATTGTGGTCAGACTCTAGACTAAACCTAATAATAATAATAAAACCCCCAAACCTCACACAACTAAGTGATTTCACATTGTAGCTTTTCAAAATAATTTTTGAAATACACATAATTTCAATGTAATAGTAAATTGAATCAGAAAGTACTAAGCCACATGACTGTTCTCTAAATAATTTGAATTTTGCTGCCATTAACATCAAGAAATATTGGGGGGGTTTTCTCCATTTTGTCTGTGGTTCTTGACAAGATATGTCCAGTTAATATCCTATAAATTGGATGAGGCTGACAGTGAGCAGTGTTCATCTGTATAAACACAGTCACAGTTAGTCACAGTTAAAATCAGGAAAGTGTTAAATATTAATTTTCTGTCCTTTTAAAAAATACCTTTAAATTAGTTTTGAGTTTGTCTTTTTGTGTGTCTGCACATGCTCCATCTTTTGCATTTTCCTCCTAGTCATGTTTCTTTATATGCAGAAACACTAGGTGAAATCTCAACCATGGAAACAATTGGAAATGGAGGCTGCAACTTTTTTAATTAGTAAGAATAAATCATCCAGAAATCCCCAGTAGAGTTGCAACACTATTGATTTTTCAGTTTAAGAGTGGAGAGCTTTTAGGTCTCCAACAGGTCCTTTCTAAATCACTAATATCATCTGCCAGAACTGCAACACTGGAACATAAGTCTTCCCTGTGCATGTCAAGAACAAGATACAAAAAGGCCACCCAGCATATTGCAATTATGTCTTCTGGGGAAACTTCTTCCAAAACCTAGCACAGTGATCCATTGAACACCTTGTGATGATCCAATATGCCTGATTTAAAGATAAGCTGAAAGACAGACCCAGGAATGAAGGTCTCATCTTTAGAAGCTGCCTACATTTATCATGCAACCTACAGGAACAGGAATCAGTCACAGAAATCAACACATATTTCCTCACCTCACCTTTAGTCTGTGGTATGTGTGCATCTGTGGGTGCTGAGGAAACTTGGGTCTCACCCATAAATGGCATTCATCACTAATCAGAGAAAGACAGCAGAAGCCCCAGGCAGTGCAAGCTAAATATGTTCTTTTCTGTCTTCCCCTTCTAATATATTTTTCCAAAGTCTCTGCATTCAGTGAAGTTCTTCCTGAGTTGACTAATCAAATCTTTCTCTTGGGATGATTTTCTACTGGTTTTAGACGATGTTAGTGGCCAATTCTTGTTCTTCTGATATCTGTGTCTTAAGAATGATGAAAATAGTCCAGAGGGAGAGATCCTTTTACATTTATATTCCTTTCTTAAGGATATCACTGCATTGCAAAGTATTTCATATTCATTTTATGATGAATTTTGAGCTCTTACAACCACTATAGTACGGTGATGAGTACTCTGATGGTTTAGTGTTCTTCTGTACATTCAGTTCCTGATGTCTTTGCGGTTTGCTTCATGAAAGAAATAAAGGAAGACCAGATCCTTCTCTCTATTGATGTTCCTTCCTTTTCAGGAAGAAGAAGCATTTCAGGAAGAGACCAATAAGCTTCCCAAGGTTGCAGTAGCTACTCACTGGAGCTGTAATGTAAATTATAGAAGTAATATAAGTTAGAAAGGCCCTAAGCTCTCCTGATACTCCATATGAAATGGTAAACCACGAACTGAAAATGCACAATATGTCATATTACTCTAAAGACACTGAGTTGTCAAATTTATGAGCTACTAAACTTAAAATGGATTTTTTTTTCAGAAATCAGGAGAATGTGCAGAAGAAATACATTTTTCTCAGAAATGCAACACATGTGCCTTTTCCCTTTCATGCCAGGATTCTGAAAAAGTTTTCACTTAAGTTGTCTGAAAAAGTATATGACCACACTTTACAAGATCAATACATGACAACCCATTTATTTTTAGGTAAAGAATAGCTTACAAATATGAAGGTTGTTTGTTTGTTTTGATTACCTTATTGGTTGCTTCCAACCTGTAGGGAAATAAGTTAAATCTGTTTATCTTATGCTTCTGTTTTATATTTTCTTCTCAAAAAAGGCATTTACTTTCTTTTCATACAGATTAGTTTTTATGACTTTTGAATAATCATGTAGTTAGAAGAGCAAAGTAAAAACCACCAACAAACCACCAACCAAAACCTCTTCATGTAACTGGTATTCTGAAAAGGAATTGTAAGCTGAAGTCAGAAGAGCTCTTTCTCCCTATATATATTTAATTCAGAGATTGACACATTCCCCACAAAGAATAGTATTTTGTTATAAAAATTTTGATCTGATGAATTATGATTACTCACACACAAAAACAGTGACACAATAAAGTGCAGCAAAAGGAACATCTAGGGGATCAGCATTTCACACAGCTGAGTACTAGAAAAGCTAAATCTTAGTACTGCATTCATCATTTTACTACAAGTGGAATTTAAGAAACTCATAGAAGATTCTGTGTGTTTGTTTTTAATTTTTGAAGCAGAAATAAACAAACATAGAAGACTGGGTAGGTTAATCAGCACCATATGATTCAGTTATGTTCCATTTGGCTGTGGAATCCCTGGGAATAATTGCAAGATGTTTCAGAATATGAATTTATGTTCATAAAATCTCTGACATAGTTCACAGATTCAGTAGATTTCCTTAAACAATGAGACTCTATTCCTTCAGAAAACAAGAACATCGAGAGGCTTGCCCATCACACAAGGAAAATCCTGTATTTCCTTAAGTCTTGCTAAGTAGTTTCAAGTATATCTATCTGTTTCTGAAGCTGAAGACAGATACTCTATAATTTTGTTTCCTCTTTATGGCAGGGGACAAAATATCTACCCAAAAATATGGATTGACTTGCAGACAGTTTTAAAAGGCACAAACTCCCCATTTCATGTGGTAGTGCTGATATTTTACCGAAGAGAAGAGACATTTTCCATTCTTCCTGTTTTGTGTCTGTTTTGCAATCAGTTCTGCACTTCCAATTCCCTTTCTTTGGCCTTTAATATGTAAGTCTTCTGACACCTGTGTGTTCCTGGTGTAATAGACTTTGTTAGCCCCTCTGAGAACCATTTCACTCCTTCCAGATATCCTGGTTATAGTGGCCCGGACCAGTTTGTCACTGTATGGGTGTGGCTAGGCCTTTGTATTCTACACCCTTTATGTCATTTCTCACAGACTGCTAACAATTGATCATTTGCAGCAGCTGCCCAGGCACATCCTGGCCACTCAGGCTACAAGATGGGTGTTTAGGAACATTGTGAGATAAGGAAGTTTTCCTGTCTTCACATCAATGACTCAAGTATAATAACTCCCCTCAGAGGAGGGGAGTCCTTAGCACTTTCACACCAGCCTGAGGGGTCATGTCTGCTAATGGGCCATCAAGGAGTATCCCATGACTCATAGTGTAGTACATCACCCATTGTGAAACTCCTCACCCTGGGGGAGGTACTGGGCACTCCCATCTGAGCCCAAGCATATATAACTTTGGGGGTTTGGTACTTCTGGAACCACTTGTGGGATCCAGAGGAGGACCAGGACCTCAACAGGACTGCAAATGCCACTCTTGACCAGACTGCAGACATCATCCTCAGCAACAGGTTTTCTCTTTCCTTTTACTTTGTACTAAGGGGTGGGCCACTTGGTGTTCAGCACAGGGGCTGGCAAGCTCCATTTTGTTCGTGCCCCAGGGTGCTGCATTGTATGGCTGTTTTTTGTGGGTCAAACAGTTTTTTCCTCTGCGTCATTGTGCTTGTGATCTTTTTATTAAATTATAATTCTGAATTGCAATCTCTTTTGGAATTGGTTTCATTTCTCCTGCTGGTTTACCTCTAAACCAGTACACCAGGTTAATAGCCCTCTATCCTACTGCATATCCCAGTGAAAATTCTTATTCATGTTCTTAAATCTGAATTTTATATGGTTACTCTGGCAATAAAAAAACAACTTGCAACAAAAAGAAGAGAAAAACCCTCCTTCTTTTTGCATCTTGCAGAGTAGTTGCTGTTCTCTCGTGCTGGAAAGAAACATACAGGAAAGAAAGTCATTTTGGTTCAGTTGAAGTAATACACAATGTGGTACCAAACTGTTGGATCAAAAGTTGTATGGCTCCTTGCTCCCCCAGTTCAGGAAACTAAAATTACACTACTCCAGATTTCTTAATATTTACACTGAATCCTTTCTTTAAGTTTACTTGGTTTTTGAGTGTTAATATTTAACAAATGTAAACTGCAAAGTAATAACATCAGTGGGAAAAGAATACAGTAATTTCATTTAAAATTGTTATTATACTTATTTTTATATGACCTGGTTCTTGGGCAAGTAATGCCTTTTAATGCCTTGATTCACTAAATTGAAATAAGTATTTTTAATATGAATTTGTATTTATTTTAGCTCTTGACTCATTGCATTAAGAAGTCTTGCAGTAATTTCTGCTTTTCATTGATTCATTCTCTCTTAGATAATTTCTTTCTTCCCAAATTTGGTCTAAAAGCTTACTGTTTTTCTTCCACCTTTCCTTTTACTATTTTCAATTGTGTAAGATACAATCAAGAATGGGATTTAAGGATCTAGCTTGACATTTTTTTCCTCTTTAAGAAAAATGCATAAATCATTGACTGATAAATCAAGATACAACTTGCAGTTGAATTGCACCTTCATCAATTTTCTAACCTGCTTCTCAAGATAAGGTAAAGAAAAAAATGTCTTTGACTCAGGTACTGAAGTAGAGAAACTACAGCATAAAATTCTTTCAAAGTAACCTTAGTAATTTCCAGGGTCAGAAAGGCTGAGATTTTATTTTTTGTTAGTGTACAAAATGGGCTAGAAATCAATGAAGTAGGTCTGCTATTGGTCAAAAGGAAGATTAAAATCAGTCTCAGTGAGAAATGGATAATTGTCATTTGTTATGTAGTTCGGCAAAGCACAGAGGATGACACAATATCTCTGAATAGAGATTATGTGTTAAATAATAAAAACTATGAGTTGTTTAGTTTTAGCCTGATATCCATCAACAGGGTTGTTTGGTTTTTTTTTTTTTCAATTGATAATCCAGAAAATTTTGCCCATTCATACTGAAAAGGGTATATATTTCATTGTTTCTTATGCATCTTTGAAGGACATTAATAACTTTTAAATTCACCTATATTTAAACTGGCAAAATTTCATATAATTGGAAAGTTTCTTAAAGCAATGTATCTTCAGAGTTGTCTCAAATCTTATCTGAATTTCATTGACATAGATCACTAACACTTCTAAGTGCAATTGACAAAAAAGTTACAAAACAGTTAAATACAAGAAATCCCTAAGTATTAACAAAAAAAAAGTAAAAGTAGGTGCCTTTGAGATGTTTCCAGAAGCTTTTTTTCAGGAGTTTGCACTACCCATGTGCCTGTGTCTCAACTACAATTACCCACAATTTCCACTCCTGACCTGATTTGAGAACTATTCCAGTTGCATGAGATAAGTGCAACTGTCTTATTTCCTCTCGATAAGCAGTGCTGTTGAGCATGCTTTGCATTAGTTGTTTTAATCCAGATTCACAAATGAATTAGTAGACCTACCATTATGATTCCCCTTCCCCAGGGAAAATATTTTTCAAGCCTTCAGCAATCAGAGTATAGTAAATAGACCCATAGACCAAGACACCATAATTTTTAGGGTGATACATCTTATTACACACAATATTGGTGCAAAATGGATAATACATGTTAGTAAAGTTATACATGTACACTTTCAAAAGTCACAATATTCACTTGATTAAAATATATTAAAACTCCTGTGTTACGTGAGTGTGTTGCTTGACTTGTTTATTATAAGGAGCTATAACTTTATTATGTTACTTTTCTTACTTAAGAAATTAGAGAAATGTGCAAAGCTAATATTAGATAATTGTAGGGGAACCCTGCCTGAGAGACTGCAAAAATAGCCAAGGTGACCACTTCCTGGAGTGGATGGAACTGACAAGCAAGTGATCAACACCAGAAATGGACAACTACCTCAAACCTCAGAAGTTTATGTTTTAAAAGATTTTCTATAGCATAGATAGTGACTTATTGTATTAGATAGATAGTTATTCCCCCTATATTTGTATGTTTTATTCTGATTGGTGGTGGCTACCCAGTTACCGGTTTCCTATTGGTTGTGTATTCCCTATTTTTTCATTGGCTGGCCAGTGATGCAAACCCAGCGTCATCATGTAATGCTAGCCATGCCCCGTCTGTATTCCCCTCCTTCCCTCCTATCCCTTCCCCTACTTGCTGTGCTCCGCCCCACCTCCTCCCACTTTCCAAGCTTCTCCCTGAACCCTATATGAATCCCATGCTCCCTTAATAAAGTGTTCCAGCCTTCTTCACCCTACCATTGGCTGAGGACCATTCTTTTGTCCCCGGCGGCATGTGGCAGATAATTAGAAATTAAATTACAGAAAATAACTATATAAAAATGGAATGGTGCTTAGTACAATGTAGAAATCAAATGAGACCTAAGTTAAAAGAATTTTGTATTTTTTATGTGCTGTTATTTCTAACCCTGAGGAACCCAATCAACAGAGTATTTCTATTAATATAAACTCATTTTTTCATGCCAAAGCCTTTCCTACATAAACCTGCATATAGGACACGCAACACTTCATGAAGACAAACACTAAATTCAGGTGAAAGACTTTTGCACAAAAAGATAAAAATGTCAAGATATTTAGAGCAGAGTTATTTTTTATTAAGGCAAAGACAGAACACTTTCTGTGTTCTAATGGTCACAGATAGGTGTATGAATGTACAGAGAACACGGGAGGGAGGCCAGGGTGGACATGAAGGAACTTCTGTATCCAGTACTAATGAAATGGTTTGCCAGTGTCTTCAGCTCAGGCTTTGCATCAGAATGAGCCATCCAAATATAGATTTGATTGAGAAACTCCTGGCCTCTACTACTCTACTGTAGTTTCCTACTGATTAAGGAACTAAATCACTTCTCATGTAAGGAGAGGGTAAGAGAATTGAATGTCTAATGATAGCTGACAACTTTAACAGTGCACTGTCATGATCTAATTCAGAACAAAATTATGAAAAATCCCAAAAACCTATCTAATCTTTAAACATCAGTTCCTCAGACAACCTATGGTCAAAACTACTAAAAGCTTTACCCTTAAATTTATGGTTATTGCATGACATGCCTAGAGAATACCTGTTTTCCATCCTTATCAAATACAAATAGTTTCAATAACATTTACTTCCTTTGGGCAGTGTGTAAGTTTCTTTCAAAAAATGGACAGTTTCAGTACCTTATGAGTGTAAAAAACCCTCCAATTTATCATGAAAATGTTCTTGCAACCTTTTTATAACACATGGTAGAATTTTCTTGTTAAAAGAAACAAAGCCATTATACTAAGAGTATGAAGTCACAGTAGTTCAAATCAAATCATTTTGTATAAAAATTAATCTAGTTTTGGATTACTGTCATATTTTCCTTCCATATGTACATATACAGCATAGGAAATATAATGTATGTGCCTAGCTGAAACATCTGTCTGGTTCATTGGATGACTTTTGTACTTAAAACAAAGCACATTTGTAAGTATTTGTATTTGCAGAATCCAACATTATAGATGATACTCCTGTAAACTTAATGTTGAATCATGCAATAACTCCACAGAGCAATGTATTTCACAATGTTTTCACCACTTCCCTGGGGAGCCTGTTCCAGCACTGTGGGTAAAGAACCGTTTTCTGATATCCAACCTAAACTTCCCTGACACAATTGCAGGCCTTTCCCTCAGGTCCTGTCACTGGTCACCACAGAGAAGGGATCAGTGTCTGCCCCTCCTCTTCAACTCATGAGGAAGTTGTAGACTGGCATGAGGTCTCTCCTCAGTCTCCTCTTCTCCTGGCTTTGTGTAAGTAATACTAAAATTGTGCAAAAACTACCATTCCACATCAGCCCCCTCCAACAAAACCCCCGCAAACAAGCAAGCAAAACCCAACCCACAATAAAAGAACCCAAGCAAAACCACTGGCCACCAAACAAGACTAATTTTAGATGTAATTGTATAAGGATCACAATAACAGAAAAACATAGTATTTATTTTATTTTTGAGTGCTGTTTATATCCAAAGTGGAAGATGCAGCTAGTATAGATGTTCCTTTACAGAGGCAAAGGTTTTAAACACAACAAAATGTGGAAAGGGAACCTCTCAAGATGACCAATTTTTCACTTTTACCATATTGAGATTTTAGATCAGTAAAAAATAACTGTTCATTTGATCAATAATTAAAGTAATAGCTTTAATACTGTCAGGAATAGTACAGGAATGCTTCAGGGGCATGACATGGTATTAGATTCAAACATCATTGCATTATTTTTGATCATGTAACTTTGTCAATTTATGAATCTGTAGTCCTATTCAACATTGATATTATTATCAGGAACATAGGTTTCAAATTCTGCACATAGAAATACATCACAAACTTTAGACACAGTTTAAATCACACTTTCACACCAACTCTGTATTTTTTGATTGGTTCACGGTTAGCAATATCAGTACAATAATGTATGATATTGTTCCTAAGAGGGACTTTAACAGTTGAGAGGGTCATACTATCAAGCTCAGAAAAGATATCTCTTCCATAGTGTTAGAGTTTCAGACCTCAGTTTGGAATTCCTTTCAAAAAGCTTGGAGCCAATGCCTTAGTGTCGGTAAAGATGTTCAACAAAAGACACAAAGGATGTGCATATCCTGATGTTATCTGCCTTAGGCACAGCCTTTGTTCTGATCTCTCCCCAGTATGGGAGAGGAAAGACGGGCTCAGTTGCAGGCAGGGATTGGTGTTTCTGTTTTTTCTGCACAAGTCAGGAGTTCAGCGGCTCGGCGCAGAGGAGAGAGGACGGGACACACCAGGTCTGACATTGCTGCAGGACCAGGATTGTGTCTTTTTGCTCTCTGGCTTCGCTGATCACCCTAAAACACAATGGAGACTGCTGTGAAGAAGAGAAACACACCTGTTTTCTACACTGCAGATCACTGGGTTTCTGCTGCTATTACCACTGACCCCGTAGGAGCCGGTTGGGCGTGACATCGCCACCTGCTGTCTGTAAATATAACTGAAACCCCTGAGAGAGATTGAGTGGCCAGCGGCAGAGGTGCCACAGCGCCACCTGCTGTCCATAGATATAATTGCATTTCCCCTTTTTGGGGGGTAGCCAAAAAGACCTTTTGACTGTTTTGCCTTGTTGTTTGGGGGTGGAGGGGTTTATTACAAACTGTTGTTGTTTGGTTATTTTCTGGATATATATATATATGTGTATTGTGGTTAAGAACTGTTATCCTTTCCTTTATATAAATTTTTCCTAATTAAAGTTCTGCTTTCTAAATTTAAAGGAGAGGGATCATTTCTTGGCCAACATAGATATCTTAGTTCTCCTTCAAACTAAGACACATAGGTAAGTTTTTTACATTTATTCCAGTGTATTTTATACTCTTTTCTAAGTAAGTAAAACTATTTTAAAAGTTTTTAAAAGGATAATTCCCCTTTATTTTAATTTTTTTTTCATTCAAATTTATTCTTTATTTTCAAATGTCACTTGCCTATCTTATCTTCCAGAACTCTTACCTGCCTTGTCACTATGGAAATACAAATTACACTTCTGGAAAGAAAGTAATAAATACTTCCCCCACCCCAGTCTTCTGAAACATAAAGAGGAGCTATTTTAAAACAAAGTATTTTTAACATATTCTTATTTTTTTGTTTCTTTTTAAGGATGGTTTTGAGAACATTAGTTCTCAGCTGTACTTAGCCAAAGCTCTGACTCACAGATGCTATCTATCTGTGTCTTTTTTAATCCAAAAGCTAAGGACTGGATATGGAGGAAAGGGAAAAAAAAATCAGCCATTAAAACTCAATTCAAAACATTGTATCCCTGCACTCTCAAACCCATATAGCCAGTATAAAGTTGCAGAATTCTGATGTGGATGTGAGGAGAAGACAAAAATTAGGAAAAGCCGGTAGCAGCAGGCTTTATACTTATCGACATAAAAAAGTTAAAAGAGCAACTTTCAAAGCCTTCCTTTATATTTTAGTGTAAAATATGTTTCTCAATATGTGATGTGAAGTTCTGCCCAGAAAAGCACTGTTCTAGTCAAGTTTCCCTTGAAGATTTTACCTCAGTGCTACAAATCTCACTTTCCAAAACTAGTTCCAGGCAGTGTTCCTTAATCTAAAATAACTGTAAAAATTGTTCAATGAGTGGAAGTACCTGCTGTTTTTTTTCTTCTAAAACCACAGCAGAGACTTTTTTTTTTGCCATAGAAGCCGAGTGAAGTGGTTGAAGACTCATAGCTGTAATTTTATGTTTCTCCAAAGATCCCACAGGTCTTTCAACTCTTAAAGCTTCTTGGAAGTTACAGTGGCAGTGGGGCAACTATTCTTTGCATTCAGATACTCAGGTCAACATCCTCAAACTTTTTCTCTGCCTTCCTTTCCTCTTCCATTCACATTTCACTTCCTAGAAGTAATTCTCAGTTGTGAAATGATCTGGAAGAGAACAATAATCCAAATGGCTCAATAAAGCTATAATGATTAAACCCAGCATCTTAAACATTGAAATAAGGAACACTATTCCCTAACTACTTCAATGTTGCAAAACAAACAAACAAAAACAAAACAAAAATCCCACCAAACAAACAAATAAACAAAAAGCAACCAAGACCCCTTTGTAGCTAAATGAGAAGGAAGCATCTAAAATTATTCTTCAGGCAGGTTTCTTGGAGGACTAGCAGGAAGAGAATTGCTCTCTTGCAAGGACATCTATACTTTAACTGTCAAAAGTAGTTTAAAACCTCGGTTCACTTATCTGACCCATCTCTCTTGCAGACATCTGGATAGTAGTATTAGCCAAAAATCACCTTTCCACTTCCATTGAGTCTGGTGTGTCTCCACCATGCCTACCTCTTGCCTCCCGGCCTTGATCTTATCTATTTACAGCTTTTAAGATGAATTTCTGCAGTAAAGCCACGAATAAGACTGACTTCTCAAAAAACGCTGAGAAAACTTCCAGCATCAGAATTAAGTGTTCAATGACAGTATGTCACTCTCCTTTTTCAAATTTCATGCAGGCTCCACAGGTAATTGCAGAAAGCCCTTTCCATCTGAAAGGAAAGCTTTTGTACAGACAAGTTAGTATTAAACCCTTCATAATCATGAGGGCATTATCATATTATTACTGTAGAAATGCAATTGATTTAAATTTGGAAATTCTGTTTACGGGAAAAAAATAATCACAGAAAGCTTGCACAGTGCTGAAAAGAAGGATTTCATAATAACCCTATATCATTTCCAACGCTGATATAATATATTGCAAGATTCTATTCCATTTAAGATGATTCAGTGTTTTCAGAGAGCAATGAGCAGGTGAACATTTCCCTAGAGAAAAGAATTAAAAAACTCAGAAGAGGGGGCTTAGTTACTTTCCTCTGTCCCTTACCTTCTTTATCCCAAATCCATGTATGATTATGTGTGTGTGAACACATGTACACACAAACAAAGAAAAGGTCATGTTACTGTATGTCCTACCACTATATGAAAATGTACAGTTGACATTTATTAGCTGAAAGCCCTCTTAAATCTCTACTTAAGCCTGCATGTGATTAATATGATTCATTACTTTGCACATAAAAATACTTAGCAAACCAGTTATCTCTCTTTTACAGAAGTGGCAAACCATTTACCATTTCCTTCTCAGCTGCACTAGCATCTGTAAAAAGCAATGCATCTTTGAGATCACAGGGTATAAATCTTTTTTGTGATAAGAAACTACATCTTACAGGGCACTACAAGTGTAATAGATATTTTTGTGTCTTCAAATATTTTTTATTTCTTTCTAAAATAAAAGCTTAGTTTTTGTGCTTACAAAAAATTCAGAATGAGGATATCAGAAAAGACTTTATTACTGTAAATTTCTTTCTTTGTCTGCACCACAGATATGGTACAACCAATGTAGTTTAAACTTCCTTAAATTGATCCACTAGGGTGGATCTTCAGTGGGTGAATGTTTGGAAGCTTACATGTTCATCTTAAAGATTACTTTTTTAAAAAAAGCAACCTTGAGGCCTATTTAGCCTCTTGTGGAAGTCAGGAGACAAAGATGTCATATGTACTACCTTTTTTCATTTTGCATAAACAGTGACTGCTAGAACAAACAAAAATCCAGGTGAGACTTTGTAGTGTAGCATTTATGATATTCAAAAATTTTCTGTTCTGATGCGTTCATCCCCTAGCCTATATTGATACCAGGGGTTGCCCTGGCCCAGGTGCAGCACCTTGCCCTTGGTCTTGTTAAACCTCATGAGATTCCCATATGTAACACCCCAGTCCTGGAGTTCCAAGCTCAGACAGGAGTTTTACTTTAAAAAACATAACACCTCCAGATCAATAAAGGAAAGAAGCCACACACTTTTCTTGAAGAGGCACTTTTACTGATAATTTAGGGTAGAAAATAAGAGAACTTGGCAAAATTTTAAACATACAAGCAAAACAAAGCATTCCACCAAAGCACTGACCCAGCCCATGGCAACCCTCACAACTTAGCAAGATCTAATCCCACCAGTTTTAAGATACTCAAGGCAACAAAAACTAGCAAAACAAGAGAAGAGGAAGGGGCAAGAAGAGAGGAGAAGAAGAAATAGACAGATTATTATACTGTCAACTCTGAGGCTCCAGGGCAGGGTGAGGGGCAATGTTCTCACTCTCCCTGCCAATCCGAGCTGGGTCAAGGGCTCCAGGAGCTGTGGGGTGTTACAGTTTTTCCAGGCTGTTTGTGACTGGCAGCTGCTCCAGGCCTCATCTGTGTGGGCTCCAGGGGTTGCCATGAGGGATATGATGCCACCCCACCTCTGTGAGGTTCAACCCATCCCTGCCCCCTCCACACACACCCATGCGAGCTGGTTCTGATGCAACAATGCTTTTAGTAATCCAGTGTCTCACACTAGAGGGCAACATGAGTTTGTCCAGATCCAATCTTTCAAGCATGTCAACTGCACTACTCACCTTGGTGTCATATGCAAATGTGCTGAGGATGCAGTTGAACCCTCTATGTTATTGATGAGGCACTAAACAATACTTGTCCCAGTACTGATTTTTTGAGTTTATGGAGAAAAATTTGAGGGTTTCGGAGAAAAAATATTGTAAACAGAATTTATCTCATACGAATCAAATTACATTATACACCCAAATTAATCTGACACCTATTTAAATTTATTCCCAACACTCAAAGAAGAAAATTACAGCAACTCTCTGGACTGCATGGCTCACATAGAAAAATATCTGAAGATTATGTGTGTCTTGTTTTTAAAACCAGACCATTTCATTATATGAAAGGGTAGGGGGACCATCAGTCTCCATAAAAGTTGGAGCCTGTCACTTAAATTAATCTTCTAGGTTTTGTATTTCATACTTTAAGCAAGTCTCTTTCAGACCACTCTTAAGGAATAGTCTTCAATAGTGCCATTAATTCAGATATCCTTCATCTTCAGTCTTTACCGTTGGTATGAGGAACATTAGAGGCAGACACAGAATAGTTCATGAAGTCTGAATAGTGTTTTTTGGAGGCACAATACAATCAAGGTTTGGAAAAATAAACAGGGTTGTAAGCGAGAGACAATTTTAGGGAACATGTCTCAGAATGAGAATCTTTGAGTAACTTGTTTGAGCAGTCAAAAGACCTCAACAAGAGATGCTGTGGCATATGAACTTGCCACAGAGCCCTTATCTAAGAAAGATATGGGAAAATGATGTTGAACACTTTCATATGGTTAATTCAGAATGATACAAGGAAAGAGCAACAGAAAAAGAAGTATGGAAACAGGGATTATTTAATTTGCTTGTTTGATTGACTTGTTTGGTTTTAATATTAAATGTAGTTTAAAAGACTAGTGTGACTACTTAACTAGGCTTCTCTTAACTGAAATTGTGATCTTTACAGAGTAAACTAAGATATATGCGTGATGATATGTAGAAAAATGTGCTGCACTGCAACTTGAAAATTGAATTATATAGTATGTCCCTTTCTTGGATTAATGTTACAATGCATATTTACACTTGATTCACTTATGAGTTCTATCCATACACATGCATGAAATGACAATGCCCATACCACGAAGAAAATATGTTTTATCAGTTATATAGTCAACTAAACAACATCCAAGTAGAAAACTAAGGGATTGGGTTTTGGAGACAACTTGTGAAGGGAAAAGAACATATGTTCTCTGAACAAGCATGACTAAAAGATCTGCTTGAAATAATATTGTATTATATTAGAAAAATCACAGTAAAAAGGCTATTATAGATTTACGGTTTTATAACTAAATATAATTGATTTAGCAGAGAGATTTTATGAAGTGTTAATATTAGCATCTTTATTGCCCTGCTTTCTAAGAGAGTTAATATCATCTGCCAACAGTATTTGTCAGAAGTGTTATTTGGGAAATACATTATACAATTGCTCTGATGGCAAAACCTTTAGGCCCCAAATGCATACCATGATAATTCATGTCACAAAAAGGCACTTTGACCCCAGCTGCTAACAATTTTTTAAGGCATTTGCTGAATTCAACATCTGTCAGGGAGCTGAATGGAAGAATGCCTACCCCTTTTGGAATGAACCATCTCCAAATGCAAAATGAGTTTCCTCTTTAGATGCAGAAATAGATAGATGCTCTCTGCTTACAAAGAACATGTCATCACAATGAGTAGAGTATCTTAGCAATTCCAGCTGGTTCCAGGTAGGGATAACTGTGACCACAGTGTGAAGCACAACCTATACGATTATATGGTTTGTTTGTTAAATAGAAGTGTTTTCTAGGGTTATTAACTAGAGAAAGGCAGTTTCATTAGTAAATTCACTTTTAGTTCAAGTAAAGAATACTAGATTAAAGACCTCTTTTCAATTTCAAGGTATTACAGTGAAAGCCTAGAGGATTTTAATTCCATTCTAATGCTGTTATCTGCTAGGCATTTCAGTTTGCAAATCTCTGCTTCAACTCTATAATATGTATATACTATACAAAGAAATTATTACTGTGTAATATTTGCAATGAAGAAAAAATAAAAGTAGTATAACTGATCAAAGACATCATCCCTTTCTATTTATTAGCTATGTGTTCTATTAGATTTTTAATGTGAAGCTTTGCTTTAATTGATGTATGTAAAGCATATAGCTTTTCTGAACTATGAGGAATAAAAAACCTTCTTTGCTCAAAGTTTTTTCCAGGCACCACTAAAAGCTCCCTACTTTTTTCATCACGAGGTCATGATAGAGTACATGTTTCTCTGACTGGTGCTGGGGGTGCCATTTCTGTTATGTCTGGGATGGATCTATTCTCTTTGGCACATGCAACTGTTTTGAAGACTCAAACCCTTTGTATCAGCATCTGTGCTCTAAAGCTCTCCAGAATGAATACAGGGAGCACACTCCTTGTTCTGTCTTCTACAGGGCTTGGTTTTGGCCAAGGTTTTCTTCTGTTTTAACTATCTGCATTTCATAAGGAAGTTGACTGCTTTTCAGCAATTGTCCTGTAACTCTAACCATTTTCAACCAGTTTTCACTTCACTTCTAACTTTACCTAGGAGTAAGCAACTCTGAAGTGTAGGTCTTCCTCTAAAGAACTGGTCAAGTCATGCTGATTGTAAAATAAACCTTAAAATTTCTCAAATAATCAGGAAGAAAGCTTTAAAAGAGCATAAGGATCCAGCATAGGGGTTTTGGGCTTCCCTCTGGGCTGTGTCTTTACCTTTCCCCACAGTAATTAACATAGGTTGCTGTAAAATATTTTGGGATCCTCTGTAGAAAAGTATCAGTAATTACTTATGAAAAAATATATAGATTTGCTTAAGTCAAGCTGTAAGAATTTCTAGCAGCCAGATGACTCTAGGGATCTTTTATCTAATTATTTGAATGTTTCAGAAATGCTTTTCTCAGATATCAATAAGAATTCAAAACAGTGACATTCTTTGCTACCTCCATGTTTTGTTTTTTTGGGTTTTTTTTTTGGTTTTTCTCCTACTTGTGCTAAGTCAAAATTATTTTGAAGAGAGTACGTTAACCGATAGAAATTCAAATATAAGTGAAAATAAAAAGGGTAACACAATTTCCAAAATCAATTTATTGATGCACTGTGGATAGAAAAGCAACATTCAAATACTTTTATTAATATGTGGATATTTTAAAAATATATATGTCTGTATTCAGATGGAATTAGATGCTGATATTTTTGCTCTGTGTTTGGCCCAGCCACCTGTGAGGAGTTGTGCTTCTCCTGCCAACTTATGGGAAAATAGGCTGATAAAGATAGTCTTTGGCCTTGAAGGAGGTATTTCTGTGTAAATTAAAATTAATTGGGCTCTCACGATTGACTAATGGTCCTTCAAGGGCACTCAAAGGAGAAAGAGAGGAGGAGAAGGATGAAGTAAGCCCCCAGACCCATTTAATAAAAACCCCTTCAAGCATATCCCGCAGGCACCAATTCCCCCAGACATGACAAGAGGGTCCTACCTACATGACTGGGGGAGGTGCTGAGGATCCCTGGCTGGGCGGTCCTGGCCACACCTGCCCATCTGAGGTCACTCCAGCAACTTAGAAAAAGGGCAGGTGGGTCATGCCTTGGGGCTCGCTCGCTCCACGTGACAGGAGAACGTTGCCTTTTGGTAGGGACACCTGTCTTCACCTGTGAGCCTGCTGACCCTTGAGGATGCAGCCACTTCTCTGAGGAGCTTGGGCATTCCACGGGTCGGTAAGACAGCTCCATGTGAAACACCTGAACAATCTGGGTGTTTGCACCTGAGGACTTATTTTCTCTTTTCTCTCTCTCTCATGTTTTGTTTTGTTTTTTTTTTCCTATTTACTTAGCCGCTTTTGGTAATAAAACTGCTGTTTGGGTTAAGCTTTCTGCAGTGTCTCAGTTTCAGTTTCCACATCCCTTCGGACCTCTTGTGCTCCCCGGAACAATGTCTCTCTCAAGTGAGACTTTATATAAAAATACATAGAAGTTGTAACTTTGCTGTCCCTGATGAGACATTTTTAAAGTTATTTTCTTACCTAGAAATCATGCTTTCTTTTCTGGGCTATGGCTGCACTTATTCTAGATAAATACTATAGAAGTAAGTTTACCTCCTATGTTTCTGAGTGTTTTTTTACTTACAGCTGTTATTTTTCTATGATGAATTGTAGATTGTCTCTTTTGCCTTAGTCAGGGTGCAAACCTTCCTTCTTGGTAGTCAATAAAGTTCAGTAATAATAACTAGTACTTTTCCCTATTCTTTTTCACTTTTGTATCTCCATGAAGTATACCCTAATGTCAGCAATTCTTTTTCAGTCGTCTCAGTCCAATCCACTGTTGTTTAGATTTCCATAGTATTCATCATCCATTGATTTTTCCACTATCATAAGCAATAGTCACACGTTTAATTGTGTGAATACTGGGAGAACATACTCAGTTATGTCAGTCATAATGGGTGATGCTGCAATATTCCACATAATTTTTATATTTCAGCTTTGAATAACATAATGATTCTGAAATTACTTATTGAGGAACAGAAAATGAACTTGATATTTAACATTGAAGAGGCTGTCTACCTTGAATGCCATATTCAGATTCTTCAGATAGGATTATGTGGTATAAAAAAACCCCAATATTGAACTGTCTCAACTTTGAAAATAAGGAAGATGATCCTCTGAATTTAAAAAAAACCCCAAAAAACAGTACAGTAACTATTCACACTTATAATAGTTACTCATGCTTATAATTGTTCGTGAAAATGTTTTGTATTTTTTTTCCATAGATAGTACATTATGAAGTACAGTTTTAAGAGATATCAAGCATATTTACCTTTCTCAGCATATAAGTAGCACATACTGTCTGGCCCGGTTTAAATCAGATATTAATACTTGCTTAGAACTAGTACTTTCCTAATGGTTTATGTGTATTATAAATGGACTTTCAAAATATGCAATATTCTTGAAATTACTGATTTTGTTTTCTTTTTCTATGTGAAAAATTTTACTATCAGCAAGGGAGTTTTCTTTTTCTTGAATCAGTTTCTCAGAATTCATTTAAGAATCCTGTAGTTTACCTTGTATATACATTGTTTACAAATGTAGTTCATTTACAGTCAGGCTTCTTGCACATTCCAGTTGTTCAGGACTGCCCATTAATCCCACCAAGGGAGGGGATGGCATTTACAGCTGTGCTACAACTGTGCAGTACCCCGAGGCAATCCACATTGACAAAAGATGTGTTTATACTAAAGGACAGAAAAAGCCCACATTGCTGGATAATCCCACATTCCACATGCAGAAAAATAAGGAGCATAATGTTGTAACAGAAAAATATTGCATTTTCTGTGTTCCCTTGAACTTTGGCATGTTTGTGATACTCATGTTAACACTGTGAACAGGGTTAGTAAGTGTCGGAGATGTTCCAGTTGCAAAGGATGCATAGTTATTTCTGTGGTAGGCTCTAGCTAGGCCTTTTCTCCCCCCACCCCTTTCCTTTAGTAGATGTGGATGTTTTAGCTTAACTCAATGATGCCTTATAACTTTGATTTCTCTAGCAGCAGCCATAAAGATTTCAAAACACAAAAGTGGTTCTCCAGCATGGTTCACTGTCCACACTAAAATACACCCACCCCAAAAAGATTTTGTATGATGCTTTCAATGATTGCTCATTTATGATCAAGAAGACATTATGTCGTAGGATAGAAAGAAATTTTTCTGATTGAATGAGCTTTTGAATGTGAAATTTAGCAGGGTCTGAACAAAAAAAGTCCCTAAGAGATTCTTCAAAATTATTACTAAGGTACAAAAATTCAGGTGCCTGTAGTGTGAATTGAGTGGTGGAAAAATTTGGTTCATGAGAACAATTAGGGCTTTAAACAGAACTTTCTTCTTCCTTATTTTGTACAGACAAGAACCACCTCCTATATATGTCTCAGACTGAATGAAAGTGTTTTCCTGGAGTTGACTTAGCACATTGGTTTCCTGTACTGTTAAAAACAGGCCAAACAAATACTTAATACTTTTCCTCCAAGACCAAGGACTCAGGGACAAAAAAAAAAAAGTACTTCATTATTGTTTGATTTACATGCAGTCTTTTGATTTATATATAACTCTTATTTATGACAAATCAAGTCTCTTCCACTCCCTCTTTCTTGTTTTAAAATATTATAATAAAAAAGTAAACCCAAAATATTTCTACAGGTTAAACCAATTCAGAATTATTTTACTTAAGGAAATGAGAAATCACTCTGACTTTTGAGTCCTAAAAGTTTCTGTTGCCTACAGTTAGGATTTTTTCCTGTATGATGTAGTAAGGGACATAAGAAGTTGAAAACCAATTCTGTGTAATGTACAGTGTGTATTTATGTTATTTATGGTGCTGTAAGTGAAAATTTATACTGGAAGAGTTATTCAGGAGATCTAGTTTATACGAAAGTAGCTTTGGGTTGCTATTTCTGTCAATTTTCTTGGCTGTGTAAGATTAAATAAAGAAAAAGTGCACAGTACAGTGGAATCTTCAGAGAATTCATTAGGTTGTTTTAATCTCTGGATTTTCTCTTAAAGCCAATATTCAGAATCTGTAATTCTCACTGCTTCTTATTGCTTCTTCCTCAAACAAACAAGTTCAATGATGCACAAGAGAGTACTTTTATGAACTCTAGGAATAATTGGATAAAGATGACAGAATGTTACTCAGAAGTTGTTCCCCGCCCCCCTCCCCCCCACCCCGCAATTTACTCCTCTCAGAATGCTTCACACAATTACCTCTCCTATAATTACAGTCTGTTTGACAGGGAGAAGGGAAGGCTCCTGGGAGACCTTAGAGCAACTTCTAGTAAGTAAGGGGACCTATAAAAAAAAAATATTCAGGGTGACTTTTACAAAGTGTAAGAATAGAATCTGGAAGATTTACTGCAAGTAGATTAGAGCTTTTCACTTAAGAAAGCTTTCCTGCCTAGAAGAAGCATTTTTCCCAAAGACAGTTTTAGGTGTTTTCTCCTCCTGCATTCCAGGGAAACTTTCTCTGGTATGAGGAAGAAATAAGTCGAGGGCCTCTGCGGCAGGGAGAGCCAGTGATGATAAAAGCCCTGACAAGAACAGAGGGAATGTCCTTCTCAGGCCAAGTGTTCAAAGCACCATTGGGATTAATGTTCTTTTAAGTCTAGTGGTCTTGACTTTGGAAATAATTTTTTTCTACAATCACTTCCTGGCATTTTGGGGGTACCTGCATGTTATCTTACTTGACACAAGAGCATGTAATGATAGGATGAGTGAGAATGGCTTTGAACTGAATGGTGGTAGGTTTAGCTTAGGTGTAAGGAAGAAATTCTTTAGTGTGATGGTGGTGAGGCACTGGAACAGGTTGCCCAAAGAAAATGTGGATGCTCCCTTTCTGGAAGACTTCATGGCCATCTTGGATGGGGCTTTGAGTCACCTGATCTAGTGGAAAGTGTCCTTGCCTATGGCAAAGGAGTTGAACTAGATGATATTTAATGTCCCTTCCAACACAAGACATTCTATGACTACTATGTGGTTATATGAATTATTCATATCCCATTGTTCACATACCAAAAAATGGTCAAACTAGAAGTCAAAAAGATAATATTTTAAAACATGGTTGCCTAAAGTTATGATGGTCAACTAAATTTTTGTGCAAGAGCAAATGTAAGTGCCTGGTAAACTACTATTTCTCTGTGATGTACTACTGAGTTTTGTGATTTTTTTTTTTCTGGCAAAGAAGAAACACCAATACAGATATACATGAAAATAGAACAGATTGTAGTGTGGGTTGTTTTTTTTTTTTTTTTGCTTTTATAAAAATAATATTTAGGATGTCCTCAAGATTCCTACTATGCTAGTAAATGCCTTTCTTTTGCAGTCCTCTTACCCGTAACTGAGATATAAGATACTTTCCTGAAAGTTGCTACTGTTTTTTAAAGTATATGTCCAGTACCAAGCTGGAAAAACAGAATTCAGGAATAGACAAATCTCAATCACATTATCAGGACCGGAGACCTTAATCAGTTAGAGTATAAGGTGTGCTAACAGTTAGAGATAACTGGACTGGCCAGAGAAATTAGCAGAGGGGGATCTTGTGAAGCTCAGTAAAGAGAAGGGCAAAGTCCTCTGTACTGCAGAGGGGTAACTCTGAACACACCAGTGCATGCTGGGGGTCAAGCAGCTGGTCATGGTAAACAAGTTGAGCATGAGTGAGCAACCTATCCTTCCCACAAAGAATTCCAAAAGCATCCTGAGCTCCGTTAGGAAGAGCATTGCCAGAGATTGAACCATGGTCCTTCCTGTCCTCCTCAGCACTGGTGAGACACATCAAGAATTCTGGGTCCTGTTCCAGGCTCCCCAGTGCAAGAGATATATGGATCTACTTGTGCAAGCCCAGTAAAGGGCAACAAACATGATAAGAGTCTGGACCCTTTCATATGAAGAGAAGGTGAGAGGTAGGATGCTTTCAACTGGATTATCAACAGATATTTCAAATATCTGATTAGAGGAAATACAGATCAGGGAGACAGACTCTACTCAATAGTGACCACTGGTAGAACAAGAGTTAAGGGAGACAAATTGACACATATCAAATTCAATCTAAATGCTTCACAAAATATTTTTTTTTTTACTTTGAGGGTAGTCAAACACTGGAACAAGTTACCTCAAGAGACTGTGAAACCTTCCGCTTGACAATATTCAAAGTACAACTGAACACAGACGTGGGCAACCTGCTCTAGCTGACCTTGAGCAGAGGGGTGAAACTAGATGATATCTAAAGGTCCTTTCCAACCTCAATTATTCACTGATTTAAATATTAGTGTTATAAATTATCCTGGTGAACAATGTATGAAAAAATTTACAGGGAAATATACTCAAACACATTAGTTTGTTGAATAACTATTGGTTAGTACATTATAAAGAAACACTGATAGATTTATACACTGTACTTTGACAGAACCTGGAAGACTATTTTTATCTAATGATCAAAATATTATCACAAAATAATATTTCATTGTTCCCATATGGTCCTGACAAGAATCAGATTGAGACTATATGATGATTCAAGGTAAACATTTTCTAACTCCATGCTTCTATCAGGCAGTGTGACATGCTCCAATGAGCTTCAATTGCTTGTAAATTCATATCTGTGCAGCAAACTTAAAAAATAATGAAATAATATAAAACCCACAAAGCCAAAACCAAAGAGACAGCAACAAAAAATCTGAAATAACTTGTTCACTTTTTAAAAATCTCTAAATAGGGATAAACCACAGCTTTGCCGTTTCACCCTTACTGATAATTTATTTGCACAACTTTGCTGTTTCCCATAACCCAACCATGATATTCCCCAAAATGTGTGATGATTGCAGCAGTTAATTCTATAATCAGACTTCATTGATTTAACAGAAGTGTGCTGGTTTAAAGGTAAACTGGCAGAAGAAATGAATCCAACTCAAAAGAGATTACAAATCAGTATTACAATTTACTAAAATGATTACAATAAATACAATGATACAGAAAAAAATTAGTTTTAACTCACAAACGAACAGATGTATAACCCTGCATCCTTAGGCATGAACAGAATGGTGTCCATTAGCCTCTGCTGAGTGCCACGTAGTGCCCCTGAGCACAAAGTAAAAGGAAAGGAAAACCTGTTGATGAGGATGATGGCCACAGTCTTGTCAAGAGTGGCAGTCACAGTCCTGTTGAGATCCTGGTCCTCCTCTGGATCCGATGAGTGGTACCAAAATGCCCAAACCCCAAAAATTATATATGCTCAGGTTCAGGTGGGAATGCCCAGTACCTCCCCCAAGGCAGGGAGTTTCACAATGGGAGATTTAATGCCTGAGTCATGGGATATTTTGGAATCTTTAATAGTCTAGGTTGTTACAACTGCTTATTGTGCCAGTCCCTAGTGGCATATTAGCAGACAGGACCCCTCAGACTGGGTGTGAAGGTACTAACGTCTCCCTGGAGGGGAGTTATTACAGCAGAGTCACTGGTGTGAAGACAGAAACATTCCTGTGCCTCACAGAGTCCTTTAACACACAGCTTGTAGCCTGAGGGATCAGGTGTGCCCTGGGAAAACTGCTGCAAATGATCCATTATTAACAGTTCATCAGAAATGGCATACAGGGTGTATAATACAGTTACTAGTCCCAGCCACTGTAACTGGGACTAAAGGATGGATAAATTCACTGCAAATAAAATAATAAAAAAGTTTTATCTACATTTGCTGTTAGTATCACCTACAAAATCCCTTGTGTCACTTGAGATTTCACTAAAAGTCCCATACCCTGAGTGACTACAGAATAAATCTGTAGAGGAAATGATCAGTGCTCTCTGACCTTGTCTGTGTCAAATATTGAAACAAATGTACATTAGTAATAATAACTGTCTACTTGTTTCACCTTGTCAAATGTCACTTGAATTATTACTCTGGTCCTCAAAGTAAGGAATTTTAACTTGATGTTTCCTAGGGAAAAAAATGATCTATTCTTTGTTCGGCCTCCACAAATAGAAGCACAGCATTTGTCTTTTCATTGGTAACATTAAGTCTGTCTGATCTGAGTGATAAAAAGCAGAGATTATCTATTCCTGTCTGACATTTTTGGCAAACTTGTGAACTTTTCATAAAACCAGAAAGATAAATCACAGTAGCTATTATTGTCTTTGTCTTAATCTCTCTAATGGATCAGTGTAATTTTTGGTTTGCTCTAGTAGGTCAGGGAGGTCATCACTGTAGAAGAACAGTCTTGTCTACTTACTGAATGCTAAAGACTGGTCTCTCACACAAATTCAAATAAAGACTTTTCACAGGGGATTAGGCTACTGGCAAAACAAAGAAGTATTGTGGATCTACTCAGCTGTTGTTAACAGACTTCTTTGACATTTAACAGTCCCTCCAAGGTAGGGGCTAGGGCCTTGTACCTTAGGGAAAGCATTTCTGATCCTAATTCTAAAACTATTCAATGTGAATTTACAAATGCTTAATTGCAAAACTGACATGACACTGAAACATCTCACCATCATACTGCCTTTATCATCAGAGTTTCTGATCAAGAAAGACAGGTGCGTTGCAATGCTACTTGTGGATAAAGTTAAAAATATTAGTACAGATGAAAACAGCTATGATAATATAGGAAATATCCATTTTTAAAATATTATCTGTATAATATGTGTCAATTCCTCCTTTCAAATGAGGAGAGGGGAGGGGAGGGGAGGAGAAGAGAGAGGAGAAGAGGGGCAATATTTTTCCAGGAAAAGGTAAAAACTGATGTGGGTAGAGCAATGAACCATAACATAAATGACAAATGTGGGGGGAGGGGAGGGACATGGAAAAATTCTGATATTTTACACTGAACTAAAGGGAGGGAAATGCCTTTCCTGTCCTTAATGAGCAAACTGCTATTCCTAGGGGGTAAACTACTAGATTAATACTTATTACTAAATTGAAATATGTTTCCAATATTAGTGATCAGAGAAAGGTTCAAAACAAGACCCTCAAGAACTTAAATTTCCAGGAGTTTCTCATTTAGGCAGGAAGAATAAGGGATATGACTTGATTCTCTCTCCTCTCAAAATGATAAAGATTTTGACCTAAAGACATAAAAAATGCAGAAGTACAAGAAAGACAGAGAGAGAAATGGCAGAATGTTTATAAAGACAGATATAAAGAAAAAAAATACTTTTAATAAGAAAAAAAGAAGTATAATACAAAAATAAAATTCTGGTACATTGCAGTTAACAGGTCTGACCAGCTGTCTTTAAATCTGTTTGGTTTATGCTTCTTTTTTTGTTTTATTCCCTTCTTCCCACTCCCTCCCTTCAGTATCTTAGTTTT
Source organism: Campylorhamphus procurvoides (assembly GCA_013396655.1). Classification (NCBI taxonomy): domain Eukaryota; kingdom Metazoa; phylum Chordata; class Aves; order Passeriformes; family Dendrocolaptidae; genus Campylorhamphus; species Campylorhamphus procurvoides. The sequence goes on along the minus strand of WBMV01004893.1, from coordinate 467,475 downwards.
TTTTTTTTTCTCCAATACATTTGATCTTCATGTCTTGAAGAACAATATGCTGCAACCCTCTTTTTTTGCATTTCCTTGTCAGAGGAAATCTACCACTCTCTTCATTCCATATGCATGTCATTCTGTCTAAGCAAAATCTCTCTCAGATGGATTTAATCTAAGAGATTATAAACATCAGGTGGAGAAATAGGAAGTTATATTTTAGCCTGACCTTTCAGACCAAATTTGATCACACTACAGCCTGATTGAATAAGTTTTAATCAGCTTCATCAGTGTTGAAATTTAAGTTCTTATGTAATTGAATAACATTTCAGCTGATTTAAAAAAAAAAAAAAGAATATGCTCATGTAGCTCATGTAGACAACAAATGCTCTTTTTAAAATTTGTTGCAAGTCCAAAAAAATTGAAAGGAAAAATCCAATATTGTAGGCTTTTACACTGTTTACAGTGTATAGTGTTTGTCTACACTAATAAATATAAAAATCACATTATGGGCAGGAAATGCTAAAATAATATTCTGTTCACCTGAAAATATTTATTAGATACATACACACTGTCACCTTAAAGAAAAGGTACACAGTCAGAGTACTTAACTCCAAACTTTCAAGCATACAGCTACACTTTTCCACAATTGCCTAAAAAGTGCAGGTTATTTATATGATTCCTACATATATTCAAAGTTATAGTTTGTTTGAACATTGTTTGATGGATCAGTCTGATACACAAGATGCTCATTGAAATGGATTCTAAATGCATAAAAAAAGGTTTTTCAGGCTTAATTGTATACAAGCAAACAAAACACCAAAAAGAACTACCATTTTTCTCAAGGGTCCAATATAATTAGGAATTTTATTTTTCTGAGATCTTCATGGTATTTCCAGATTATCTTTCCTTCATTGTGTAATGCACATGTATTCAAAATGTTTAAGGCAATGACAATTTTCTTGAAGATTTCTATGCAGGTGGGATTTTATGCCAAGAACAGAAAAGGTGTCTTCGATGCCTGAAGCCATGGAAATTATAACCCTGGAAATATATTCAAGGCCTAAAAGAGATTTCCAGAATAATAATGAAAACCTGTTATATAATACATAAACACACACATGCACACACACACACACACTCACACACATATACACACATACACACACCCGCCATGGAAGTCAAATATGTTGGCTTGTCTATCATTTCATATTATTGTATGCACTTTGCATTTTAAGAAATTTCAATCAGTCCACTAACTTTGATTATGGTGACATGTCTTATTTACTGTCGTGAATTAAGTAGATTCTTTTTCTTTTTAAAACAATTAGCTGGGAGGGTCATATTACTGTCAAAAATGCTGGGAAAATGAGCCATTTTTTTTCTTATTCTGTAGCATAATTTTCAAGGTCTCTGCCTCTTTATTTCTAAAAATGATGAAAATATATTAAAAAAAAAAAGCAAAGCCCCAAACCAAACCAACAGAAAACCAACCAAAATCCAACAATTTCATTGCTTGATTTAGCATTTTGGTCCTTTCCATGAAGGTTTTTAATTAAAAAACCTGAAAATCATAAACTGATTTGTCTTCAAAATTGATTTCTGAGGGAAAATATTTCAAGATAATTACTAAACAGCTTGGGAAAAGGATGCAGGAATTATTTTTTTCTCCAAATAAACCCAGTTCATTTACATTTCTATTTCTTCTGATATTTACTAATTCCATGTAACATTTTAAATTGCCCCTTGAGATATAATGTCTTTAGGAATACCAAATTCAAAAGTCAACAATGAGGTAGTCAGAAACAGAAAGTTTACCTACCTTATTTCAATATGACTAAGGCTTTACCCTTCTTGTTTCTAACTGCTGTCTACTTGGCAAAGATCTGAAGTTTTTTGCCCATTGTGAAGAACAAAAAGGGTATTTGGGGCCATTGACCAAAGCACACTAGATAGGATAAAAGGCTGAAATGGACATAATAATTATGAAGTCTCAGTTCCTGTAATTGCAGGCTAGCCTCTTTGCACAGGGATTCTAAGTCAGAAACTATACAATGCTTTCAGCTATGTAGTTGCAGTAATTTTTATCTATTTCTTTCTTCTTTTATCTGTAATTAATGTGCACACTTTCCAGCCCGTATATCTAGTTTTCTATCAATGTACTCAATATATGGGGACAAAACCACATATTAATTGTGCCAACTTTCAGGTGTAAATTATCCTTAAATTGTTAAATAAAAATATGATTGTGAAATTTCAAGCAGAAAGTGAAAAAACAGGTTTTAAAATAAAAAAAAATAACTCAGTTTTCAGCAATATTGTTTTGTTACTGGTGGATTTGGATATTTCATCTGGAGGCAGGACTGTGACTAAGCATGGATATGGAAACTGAAGAGAATTAGAAGGATGTCCTTGCAATTTTGCATCTAAAGTGATGAGCAAGCGCACAGAAACCTTATACTCTCTTAATGCAGTGAACATTACTGTAAAACCTAGTGACCCCCATGGGTTGACAGGCTGAGGACTGAATAATACACTGATGTGTCCTTTGCACTGCTGAACAGGGTAATGTTTTTCCTTCTCTTTTATCGACATCTGTGTCGCACCTCTACACCTACTTTTGCCAGTAGGTCAAAAACCTTGCTGTACGTCTTTGGCTGCATTGAGAATTAATCTCCCAACTAAGAAAACACAGTACATACTAAAACAAAGTCTGAAGTTGATATATTTGTTTTATAAGCTCTCCCAGCATAGACACAGGTGGGAGACTGGTATCATCTATCAGTTTTCCCTCTTCCTTTATAAAAATTGCAAGATAAGGACAGAGTGGGGAGCAAAAGTGAGGAAAAGCTTTTCTGCCATGTTAGTGGTTCATTTCTATTGCATAACTTGTTCATGCTATCAAATCATCATCAAAGAGCACATTTATAATGCGGCCATGGCATGATTGGATTTTTTAAACACCATAATAAATAAAGTACAGTTAAATTAGGAGATATAGTGTTTCCTGTGGTTTGCCTTCATCATCTTACATCCCTGTAATTTTTCATTGGTCAAACACAAGTGGACAGAACATTTTTTTAGTCATATGAAATACCCAAGGTGTGTACTGCTGTGAGAAAAACCACAAAACCTTAGTTTTCATGCCCAGGAATGTAAAATTAAATCAAACACTACCAATCCATATTTGACTCACCTAATCCTTCCACAACTTCTGATCTCTAGCTTTCTCAGTGGATGAGTGTAATAGGCGTGAAGCGATGAGTGATTTCAGCAATTAATTTTATTTATTGATATAAAACAATTAGTGATTTCATTTATTAAAGTAAATGGAAAAAAATAAAAAATTAGTGATCTTTATTAGGGTGATTTTAGCTCTGTGATTCTCAGCTCCAACGCCAGCTCTTTTGGAGGGTAAGCCCAATAGGCAACAGCCCTAGGGCTGGGCGATGTGTGGCCAGTCCCCGCTGACACACACTTGCCCTGAGGTGACAGCCCTGAGGCTGGACGAGGTGACCTGACCCGATCCACACTCGCACTGGCTGAGGGCCAAGGCGCTCCTTTTATCCAGTTCTGGCTGTGTAAGCCACGCCCATCTGAGCATGCTCCGTAGCGTCCAGCTGTTGCATCATCCTCCTTGCGAAATTATAGTTAAGTTCTCAACTAGGTCCNCATGATTGGATTTTTTAAACACCATAATAAATAAAGTACAGTTAAATTAGGAGATATAGTGTTTCCTGTGGTTTGCCTTCATCATCTTACATCCCTGTAATTTTTCATTGGTCAAACACAAGTGGACAGAACATTTTTTTAGTCATATGAAATACCCAAGGTGTGTACTGCTGTGAGAAAAACCACAAAACCTTAGTTTTCATGCCCAGGAATGTAAAATTAAATCAAACACTACCAATCCATATTTGACTCACCTAATCCTTCCACAACTTCTGATCTCTAGCTTTCTCAGTGGATGAGTATATTTGTATTGAAGAAAGTCTGTGGTACACACATAAATTCAAAGGAATTAGATTTTCTTTCTTTCTGTTCTCCCTGACTTTTATGTCTGAAATGCTTGTCTGTTATGACCCACCCCTAAAGGCAAGGGTAACTCACATTCTTGTTGGTAGATTCCTTGGGGCAGATTAGAGTGAAACAACACTGAATGACCCTTGTTTACATAGGTAGGGTTTATTTTAGAATAATTTTGTTACCGCGGAAAGGAGGCTATTTATCTTTTGGTTATTATCTATAGAAATATAGCAAAAGCACAAAATTTACACTTAAGAAAATGTATAAGGAAAATAAATAAAGAAAAAGAAAGAATAAGAGTGGAAAAATAGTGGAGAGAAAATATATCATCACACCTGGATCCAGTGCGAGACTTGACTGCTGCAATTCAGATGCCCCTTGGTGGGAGGAAGTGATGGTCACAGTCTTGAACAGTAGGGGTTGGGGGAAGCACATGAAACACAAAGTTTAATGGGTTAATACAGGCTTACGTTTATGTGGAAATGCTCAGGTACCTCCTATGGTAGGGTGAGTTTTACACTGTATGTTGCAACACCTTGGATCATGCACATTCTGCTGGTGGAAAGCACCAGAAATGAGTCTGGGGCTGCTTCAGGGATCTTTGATGGTTTATGACACCTTCTAAGACAGGACAGCTGCCTCTCACATCAGCGTAGTTGAGCCAATTTTCCCCCATCAGAAGGGATGAATACTTTCAGGCCTAAGTGTAAATGCCCCAATACCTCCCCTGGAGGGGAGGTGAAGGAGCAGTTTTTCAACTGAGCCAGTTGTATAAAATAGGACATTGGCCTAATAAAAAGCACTATCCTACCTCACTGGATCTGCTTCTTATCAGTCTTTTCCCTTATCTGTATCTTAAAACCCAGTTTGTAGCCTCTGGTGTGGGTTCACATGTCCTCTTCATGGGGCAGATCATCAGCAAAGCACCCTACTACTCTTGCGAAGGGCCGATTGTTTGAATCATTAACTATAAATATTTGAGTCTATCACATTGTCTTTGCACAGCAAAAGCAAGTATGTAAAGGAAAACCAGAATGTGACTTCAGTTCCAATTTCATACTTCAACATTTTTGTGAAAACTGCATTCCTGCCCTAGTCACAAACTCAAAACTAAAATCAGAATTACAATGGATTCCTAAAGTATAGTATCATCACATTAATTTACAAACTCTTTGTTTCCTCTTTGAAAGTCTCCATGGACCATTTCACTCTTTATCTCTGACTATACTCCTAAAAGTAACAACTAATCTTTAAATTGTAGAAAGTATCTTCACTGCAAATCAGTCTTGAGTTCAGGCTGCTACTGCTATTCAGAACTACTGCCAGATAGTTTCTCTGTACTTCACTCATCAAATATAAAATGCAGATAATAATACCTTTTTCTCGCTCAGACAACTGTCATGAGGTTCCATACATTCATGCTTGGGAATTGTTGCACTAAAGTCACTTGGGCTTATTTTGAAATGTAAAATAGCTGAGAAAATAAGATGCAAGGGAAAGACAAGTCATTGAGAATCTATGTTCCTTATGTTTTCCTAAAATGAAAGTAATGATATAAGAAAGCCATTTATGTATTAGAATATATGAATTATTAAGTTCACTTATATACTTGATATAAGAAATCCATTCCTATAATAGAATTTGTGAATTGTCTAACATTTGCAAAAGTGCTTTTGGTCATGTAAATTAGAGATTGTTTTTAGTCACGCAAACCAAAGGAAAAGGATATCTATTTCTAACTCTATTCACTATAGAATCTTTGTAAGTGCTTGAAGTCACGCAAACCAAAGGAAAAGGATATCTATATATTATTAACTCTATTCACTATAGAATCTTTGTAACCAATCAGAATGTAGCAAAAGTAACTAACAGGATATCTGCCCATGGAACTGTCTAAATCAGCAAAATAGTAAAAGACCAAGCGAACAGAGCATGTGTCGAGACATAAGGTCGAAAGTTTACAGTGATGAAGACTACTTTGTGAGACTCCCGAAGTGAGGAAGAGACGGAAAAGACCACCAGAGCATTCTACTGCGCATTCTCCAACAGAGAGACTGATGTAATCAAAAGTGTCATATGACGTGAAGAAAAGAGGCTGTCTCTTTACAGTATCCTGTTTATTAATGTATATAAATATGTAAGTTTTGTTCTGAAAAGTGAGCGAGTTTTAGCGAAGCTATTCGCCTCGTCTCCCAGTACTGTAATAAAAAATACCTTCTACTCAAAGATGAAAACATATCTCTGAGTGGTTCTTTTATTAGCCAAGGTTTTTGGCATCAGTAATAAACACAGAATATCTGATAGTTGTGTTTATACTTAGGTCAGACTGTACAAAAGTGCTGTTTTTTTCCTGGTAACAGAAAACTGCCACATATTTGTGTAAAGGAATAGTGGACATACCTAAACTTCTCTAAAGATAAATACTTATTAGCCCTGCTTTTCAGGTGTGCAGCTGGGGTGAACGTGGCACAATACTAAAAATATTAACAAAGAAAAAAAATAAGTTTAGCTGCTGTTATAGGCAAAAGGCCATAATCTTGAGAATTTGGAATATTAAACTTTTTTAAAGCAAAATTAAAGGAAAATGAGCAAACAGGCGCTGGGTACCCAGAGAGAATCCTGCTCTGCATGGGCCACGCCCTTAATGGACCTTCAGTCTACTTTTATACCCTCTGTTCTCCAATCAAAATCTACCCCGTTCTTGCTTTCATTCGAATCTTCCAATTAAAATCTGTTTCATTCTCTCTCTGGGCTGTGTCTCCTTGCTAGAAGCAGTTCTCTTTCAGTTTCCTTTTGTCCCCTCCCTCTGTGTTAGGCACTGCTCTCGTTCGGTTTCACTGTGTTCTCTCTCTCTGTGTTCCTGTTGCTATGAGCTGCTGGGTGCTTCAAAGATGAAGGCAGTGAATTCTCCCTTTATCAATACAGTCCAAAACCCACAACCAGCACAACATACATAACACTGTGGTTTAACATTTAGCAATTTAAGAAAACCATCACAAGTATAATACTTAGCACTCTTTAAGAAAACTTTCACAAGTTTTAATTTGACTAGCAAATTATATGTTTTTGCCTTTATTACCTATTACACTGCTTTAGTTGAGCTGCTCTTTCCCATTTCTTTTCAAAGGAGCCTTATTTCACACTTGCTCTTGGTCACTCACAAAAGCTAAAAGGAGCGGTCTGTGAGCTTGCTAAGCTCATCCAGTCAAAGAAGAATGCTCTTTTGGTTCTAGCTGTCATGAGTTTACATTTGAAAAACAACCACCCCCAGGAAGGTTGCAAAAGGCTGGTTTAACATGACAGTAATAACATTTCTAGCAGAAATTTTTTTTCCTTGCTGTTTCTGTATATCTTTTATTTTACATGAGTTAAAACCTTCATCACCACCAAAATCAGAGACCAATGCACTTAGTTGTGCAGCCTCCTTTCTTACTTCAAATCTGAAAATATAATCCACGCCCATTCTATTATGAAAATGGAAAGGGAAGAAAAATAATATATTTTGAAACTCAGCTATTAATTAGTAAGTACTAATTGCAAAGTAATGAAAACTAAAGCGAAAGTGCAGTAACATGTCAGAGAGCTGCTTTAAGTCAGGGACGCTCACGGTGTCAAAGCGCTGCCCCAGAGATTTAACAGGAATTAAAGGCGATGCAACTGCATACAGTGATAGCATCCAAAATTTGAATTAAAAAGATCCCTGAACTGGAAATGCTACTAAAATAACATTTTATTTTTTTTATTCTGAGAATGATTTAATTCTGTGGTAACACAGGAATTTCTTTTTACTATACTTCTGTATAAAAGTTGATCCTAATGTACATCATTGTCTTTTCCAAAATCAGCCACTTTAACAGTACTTCTGACACCTTACTTTTCATTCATGCTCAAGATACTTTGTGTTTAAGAGAAAAATATCAACTGACTCACCACTATGATTTGCAACTATTTCCAGGCAGAAGAATTAATATCAGATCTATCAATTTATCTGTGTGTCCATTTAGAGATATTTTTTTTCAGAAGCCTTCTCTTTTCAAATTATTTTTGTTTGGATTCTCTTTTATTCTATGAAAAAAAAAAAGAAGAGTGTATCAATATGAAATTGTAAAGAAATTGAATACCAACAATATGACACAAAAAGTTCAGTTTACTAAAAAGCAAAGGTAGGAGTGAGGATTTGTGCAGAGCTTCTTTGAATTTAAAACCAAGAGTCATATTTAATTTCAACTTACAGAGAAAAGCAAATTAAATTGATTTTTTTAAGAGTCCTTTATATTCTGACATGACATTTAAATTGATTTTTTTTAAGAGTCCTTTATATTCTGACATGACATTTCCCAGAAGCTGCATAGTACTTTTTGGGTTGGTCGCTTCTCCTTCATTCCATGGTGCAGTTATACTGCTTTAAAATAAATGCTTTGTAGGAATTTATATAATAAATAGTTACTTGGCAACATTGAAACCACCAAAATAACTCATAAACATTTTGTGTAATAAGAAAAGAAAGTCTCCTTTTTTTAGAAACAGTTGTGGATACTTGGCCACATTATGCTATGTTTCCTTAGGAAAATAAAATTAAATAGAAGAAGCCATTAAAACCCACTTTTAAATATTTCTTCCTAAACTGCAGTTGAAACTCTCATGTTTGCATAGAAAGTACTACAATAATAATAATTGAAAAAATAATGGGGCAAACAAAAAGGGCATTTATTTGCCTGATTACCCATATAGTACCTACAAATATCTGTGCTTCTGTATGTGTACAGACATAACTCATTTATTAGTGTGTTTTAATTCTCTACTTCCTCCAATGGATATTAGTACTGCTGTCAACTTCAGAAATTTGCTCTTTAGCCCAAGCAGCAGTGGTAGACCAAGTAAGCAGTCACCATGCAAATCTGAATACCAAGATCAACCTGTATTTGTCTATCTTGCAGGTGCAAATTAGAAGGTTTTGAAAATTTAAAGTTATATGTGAAGCTACAAAGCACTATAAATCTTCCAGCCTTTTTGTACACATCTCAGGATCTCCTATGTTATTTTCAATATTCCCCCTCTCCTTCCCTATTTGAGAAGTGTTTCATAGTAACTTTTTCTCAGGATATGAGTTGTCATTTTCTGGTTTGGTAAAGTAATTTCAGTTCTCCCACTTCTGTGTTGACTCAACAGTCTTAGAAGCAATTGTTAGGTGCTAAAATGTGTAGTACCTTTCTACACAATATGTAGAATTCCTTTGTGGTAGATATCTGTTGTGAAGTGCTTCACTATATTTCTTCTTCCTTTATATAGTGATTTTCATGTTATTATGTTCTTATTAGCTATTTACTTTGATAGTTCTGTAAGAATTCCTTAAATCTTGATTGTCTAAGGATCTGAATATCTCAGCTTAAAAACTTAGGATATTTTTTTTCTGTTTTTGTAATTTCAGTTATAATTAGATTTTTTTCCTCAAGAAGTTTTAAATCCTTGTTATTTTCAGACCACTTGTTTATTCTGTGCATTAACTCCAATTTGTGTTGCTTCCCTCAGTAAGCTCACACATACTGATATAAGAGAATTTTTGAAGTATTTTAAATTACATTTGCTTAATGGGCATAACTAAAAACTCTATGATCATTCAAAACCTCCCAGGGCCAAGACGATTTTGTATGAAAACAGGTTTTCTCTGAAATTTTGAGTAGGATTTCATAGTAATTCAGAAACAAGTCTTTCTTTTGCTGAAATGAGATTTTTTAAGTCTGTTTTAGATATGCTGGGACTGCTTTTTCTCAATGTCCCAATATTCCCATTGATGCTATTCTCTTGGCCCTGAAGGCCAAGTAGGTTTTGAAGCAGACACTGAGAAATGTCCAATCAGGGATTTGATAAACCTACCGGTAAACCGCTTACAGCTGTCATCAGCTATTTGTAGTGCTGTTTTATCCCATCGCTTCTTGACATTCAGTGAGATATCCTTGTTTTGGGACATATTGCTCAACATGGCTTTTTGTTGGATACTTGATTTTTAAGACAGAAGGGAATAATATAAATAGAGGGATATTTCTGTGTCATATATCAATATATTCATTTTTTTTGGTTGCTTCTGAATTCACATCTGTTTTTAACATCTAGCTACCTTGCCTCTATTTAATTATTTTACTTGAAAATTCCTTTTTTCAAGTGTATGTATCCACACCTGTTTTAGATACTGCCTAATGCAGAAATACCTCACTTGGGAGAACAAAAAATAAGTAAATTAGGAGGAACTGTATGGTTGTATATACAATATATTAACGTTTTTATGGGCCATTGGTTTCTGACTGCCCTATGTGGTTCATTAACCTTTAAGTTGCAGGCTGTGCAATTCACATAGGTAGATAAAATACCAAAATACAATTTCAAGCTGGCTTTTGCTCTCAAGTATGCAAATAACTGGAACGAATTTATTTTTTTAACTCTAAAACTATTTTTGCTAACCACAGAGCATAAGTTATCGTAACTGCTAAGTTCCTAGCAAGACTATTAGATACCTTAGTAAGTGTTTAGTAGATTATTCACAATCAGACCTTGGAAATTAATATGTTGCAATTTTTATCATATAGAAGTGTAATTTGATTTTTCAAGGTTAGTTTTGTTTCAAAAATCATGCAAAGCTCAGTAATATATAACAAATGAATATATAACAAACATTAACTTACTTTTTTTTCACTTTTACTGCATTCTCACAGAAGAAGACAGAAAGTGTGTGATGTGCCTTGAAGATGCCTGCGGAGAGAATTAACAACTGCTGTTAAATGGAAAAGAGACACTCAGAATCATAAATGGACTAACTTATAAATGTCTGTTGTTATGACAAGAATAAAGGAAACAAAATAAAGAACAGAATTTGTATTAAAAAAAAACCCAAACCAACTCAACCAAAACCCCAAAACAAGAAGATTAAATACTTTATAGTATGGAGCACTGTGGAAGAGAATAAAATCCATTTTCTTCCAGTATGGCTGTGTTTGTTCTTCCAGATTTTTTCAATCTATCAAATTTGCATAATATCGCATAATAGTCAGAATTTGCAAACAATGCAAGTCTTATTCCAGAGTGGATGAAATGTGATTACTTAGGTATCAGCCCTTTGGAAATGGTTCAAATAATGTAGTTTCAAATATTATCTTTCCCTTACCTTTATGAAGTATATATCAGCAAAAATAGAACAGAGTATAGTACGTTCTGCATAGTTGCATGATTTGACTTCAGACCTAATTCTTAAATATCAATTTTGTAAAAGATACCACAACACAACTTCTGTAGGTAAATAAGGCTTTTTCTCTTTATTTGTGAATGCTTTAATGAATTTGCATTTGCAGTACTATTAGACTGTGGAGAAAATGTAACTCTTCAGCTACTATGACTCCAATGCAATGTCAGCATATTTCCAGTTCCCTCCTTTGAACTTGGAGTTTGTGAACAAAACAGATGATTAGTTTTTCTGGCCACTGCTCTAATGAGAAATCCCTTAAGTTAATTTTCAAGACCTACACTGTCTACATCCTTGGATTTGTCTGCAGTAAAACTTAGCTGTGCATATGTCTGATAACTGCCTTGAGAATTAGCCTCAGCTGATGTGAAAAGATAATGACATAAAAAGAAATTGTTGAGATTTAGTCAGGGTTACTAGAAAACACCAGACATCTTGAGGTAGAAAACCTCACTGCACTACCAGAAAATAAGCTGGTCAACATTTCATTTATGTTATAGTGAGTTTGCAGCACTGAAGATGTTGCTACATATTTGTCTTACTGCACTAGAAAATGGCTCTCAGCCACCTGTTTCACACAGATAGACAGAACAGAGAAAACAAGTTGCAGCAATAACTTGTATTGTTTCTGGAAATCTCATGTTATGATCTTTTCTTCTTACTGACTAGGCTTCCAGGACTGCATGCAGTCTATGGTGGCTGACTGAAGAAGATGGAGAGTGAAGCAACCATTAAGTGGTCTGAAGCCATCAGTTGGAGACGTGTTACATGAGAAGCTCTATATTTGGATTTACACTCAACAAACAGAGCAATTTCTGCTTTTCTCATGAAGAAAGTTGTCATTGTTCCAAGCATACCTGTCATTGATTTTCATTTCAGAAATAAATATAATCTTGCCCTCCATGAGTGTAAGTCCGTGAAATCAGAATAAAGCCATGAAGTCACAAGGCTGAGGAGAATTTATGTTATATATAGAGAACCCCTATTTGAACCTTGGAAAATAGCTTGCATTTTATATTACTATGCACAGAGATAAGCACAGGTTAAAAGAATCAGTATGTCCCAAACATCTGCAGCCTTCTAAAATCATTTATCTATTCAGAGAGGAGATATTTAACTAACAAGTTTTCACGCTTGAGTACAAAGTCTGAATAAAGACTGATACTGAAACATGAGGAATAATATTTCTGTTTATGACACCAGCTTAATTTTCACATGATCCAAGTGGAAGAAACTATCAGCTTCAGTAGCCTTGAATCAATTTCATGTTTTATTAATAAAAGTGAGAGAATTTATGGAAAACAAATGCAGAAGTGCATTGTGAAGTGTATGCTGTTTTAACTGGTGCAAGCCACAGTTTCTGAGCATTTCTAAGTCTGTAGATTGGCAAGAGGTGTGAATGACTACAGGCCTTTGATAATGGCTTCATAGAGAGATTGAGCAATGTTAACTATACTTGGATCAAGCTTTGCTATAAAAGAGAGAACAGGGAGACTGTAGAGAAGACAACTACTCCAACATGTAAAATTCTGATGAGATATGAAGGAAAAGCTTAAACTGGACACTGTCTTCAAATAAGGAACTTCCACAGGTACTTTCACAGCTTTTAAAACCAAAATGCACCTTCAGTATCATATAGTCAGCTTAATTACTTATTACATGCTGCTGCACCTTATCTAGAAGTTTCTGTATGAAGCTTATAATTATTTTAAGGTGTAGTTCATTAAATAGTCATCAAAAAAATCTATAGTATGTTCCAAGGTAATTGTTCCAATGGTTAATTGCCCTATCTGCCAAAAATCTCCAATTTACGTCTATTTATATGACATCTTACTTCCATTTCCAACCTGTCAATGTCATTGAGCCTTCTGTCTAGATAAAAAGAGTCTTCACCATCAGAAAGGTTTTCCCAGTATATCTCTGGAGAGCATGATCAAATTAGCTATGATAGTGATATTATTGGGTTCAGAAAAAAACCCCAAAACAAACAGTTGGGCCCCTTTATCTCTAATTTTCACACACATTTCCCTGACATTGAATTATTACTGTTGTATTCAGCCTCTTGTCCACAGAGTGGATTCTGCTAACAGCATTACAGTAACAGTCTTACTCATATATAGATAGCACAATTTTGCTCTGATTTAATATTCCTCTTTTAATTCAACTAGCTTAGAACTACTTATTTATAGATATTTTTCATTTCATCAAAACAGGTAATTATTGATGCCTACAAGAATGGCATTGGATTTAGAGATTCTTGAGTGTTAAAATTCTTTTTGTTTTGAGCCTTTACAATTCAATATCTCAAATTACCTCAGAAACTGATCTCTGTCAGGTAATGTTCCACCATTTTTAGAAGCCACAGTCCCCTATTTTCTTCCAGATTTCTGAGGAAGACATCAAGTGCAATCAATATGTTTCCAAGTGATATTCTACTGAAATTTTAAATTAGATGTGATCTGCCAGTTAAAGTGCTTTGTTGCACTCCCTTCAATAGCAGGATAAGCCGTGTATGAATTTTATTGGCACCTCTGGTTTTTTTATGCTAACTTCCTGAGACACAATTCTCCTGCTGGGCATCCTCAGCAAAATATCAGGCTTGAAAGTGATGAACCACTCAGTCACTATCATATGTCTAAGTCTCCTGAGTATTCACACATTGCTCATTCCTTTTATACAACCAGGATTTGATGGCAGCATCATATGCTAAGAATGGCTACCAGGTTTGAGATTAGGGATGTTCAATAGCCACTACTCTCTTGAAATCCAAAGGGGAGTTGGAAAGATAATTGGAAATATTGCTCAAGCCTTGACTATTAATTTAATTGTGAGCCTGTACAACTTTGAAACCATAAATAGAATATACATCTAAATTGCACAAGTATACAAGTCTAGGGAGTGAATTCTGGGGCTGAAGTTTTGATTGTACACACTGAAAGACTCTATTATATTCTGGTTTAGGCTAAGAGCTTTGCCCTATCTATCTCCAAGACAAATCACATGAATGATTTGAAAGAGTTCTGCTCAGGGAACCATTCACCACAGAGAGCATGGATGACTGAATACTTTATGTTTTCACTCACTTGTCCTCAAGTACCAGTGTAGCATACCTAATAACTATCCTGTCCCCCTCCCCCACAGCTCCACCTCATGCCATATCCTTGGCAAATGGAAGAGAAATTAAATATGTATCATATTTTAGAAGCATATCTACAACATACTGCTTATCTTGGAAGAGTGAATTGGTACTAGGTGATCACTGCTTTCTACAGCTAAAAACTTTCGGCCTCACCAAAGGAGCAATGGTAATTTAAATAGTACCTTAGTAAATCATGTAACAAGCTTCTATTCCACTTGCATGTCCCAGTTTCTTGGCTCCTCCTGAACAAGTGGAGTTCAGGTCATAGGTGGTTAGCTTCAAGGGCTTTTTGCAGTTTGAATTTGTAATGAGAGACTGGCTTTCACTGCAATCTGGTGAATATGCCTTCAGTACTCTGTACTCCCAGTGCAACATATCAGATGGCTATGCTTCGGCAGAAGCAGCATGCAATATCTCAGAAATAATGGCAGTGGACATCTTTGAGTGTCTGGGCAGAATATGACATAGCATAACATCTTCTAATATACAAGCAGATTTCTAATATGCAGGCAGATAGGACCCACAACCCCCACACAGCAGGCTGCAGAAGACATGGCAAAAGAGTGTCATGACTTCAGTGACTTTCTTGCAGTATAAAATGTGCACGTTGACCCCTTCTCAGACCCAAAATTATAGTTCTGCCAAGCTAAGCCTGTCTTTGGATGTGGACCTGCCCTCAGAGCACTGTCAGTCCTCAACATTTGGGAGACATTCACGAAAACATGCTGAGATCATTCCTCCAGGCAGCCTGCCCAGGGTATTGTCTCCTAAGGAAACCCTAATACCTTGTAGGTAATCTTGCCTTTGGAATGATTGCAGATCCCTAAAGGATGTGTCGCCAGATCATACCAAAGACAGTTATATCTGCATTACACTACTTTCCTTTGTTGAAAATGCCACAGCCAGTGTACACCACTGCAAACACAGAGCTGAAAGCCCAGACTGTGCTGAGCAGTGCAAGGCTAGATCCTGGCCAGTTCCCTAGATGATAAGGAAGGGGATCAGTTATTTGTTACCATATAACAGTTTCTTTTCTGCCCCCTTCCCCATGAACCAGATATGTTAATTTATGTATTTTCTATTTCTTTATGATTAATAGGGATTTGACTGGTTACCAATTAACCAATGCTGATGATGTTGATGTCTGGGCTGGTCCTCAGACATCCAGATGCATACTTTAGATGTTCCTGATCCATGCAAAATGTGAGTGTTCTCAAAATGGTCACATGATTTTCAGCCAGAACAGTAAGATGACTCTGTTACAGTTGAGTGCCACTAGCAGTGTGAAGTGACACACTCACAATGAAGGGTGATATGCAACCTTAAGAGAATATATCTTGCCTCTGCAGAGTGGAAAAGAGGTTCAAAGATTCTGCTATCAGATGGGGTGCTAGTGTTGGACATCCATGACTCTTGTCTTCTAGGATGGCTGTTTACTAGGTCTTCCTGATATCTGTGTAAAGACAAGCCATCATGTGGGATACAGTAAGGAGGTGTGTATGACAGCAAAGATGTTAAAGTGGTTGAGGAGTGCACACTGAAGAGCAGCCCTCACTGACTTGGGAAATGTCACTTTCAAATAAGAGCTTTTCAACCGATGTTGTTGTTCTTAACCACCTCCCTGGTGGTAATCTTGCCAATATCCTACAGTTCCTGAAAGAAGACAATTTCCACCTGCTCTTCTGTCTGCAGGAGGTAATGGTCTGCTGGGTTCCACAATAAAGAAGACCAAGGAGCAGTCCAGAAGTAGCATCAAAAACTGCCTCTGTCATGAATATTGGCAGAAAATGTAAAGGTGATAAAAATGAAAGAGGTGACAAAAATGAAAGAGGTGACAAAAATGAAAGAAGCGACCAAAATGACAGAAGTGCCAGTAGCAATCCACTACTCGAGGAGATAAATGGAGAATAACAAGACATTATCTTCTTTGTGGGTGCTGTATTTGCATGCTGCACAAAACCTGCACATGGTGCAACCTTGTGCCCACATGCGTACAAAGCTCATGTGATATCCACTGAGCCATGAATGCAACCAGCAACTTTGGAGGAAAGCAAAGTGCAAGATCTGGTGGATGTGAGTTCAATTCCCTCACTGGGTCTCCGGAGCCAGGTATCCTTTTTGTGCCTATTTTAGTAAGCAGTATAAGCCTAGACAAAGCTTGTCTTGCCAAAAACAGTAAACAAAGGTATTCTTCTGTAAGGAATAAACTTTTATAATTTTACTCCAAGAAATTACTCTTAGGTCAAGTTGTTTGCTCATCTTTGTGTAAAATAATGACAGGACAGTTGGGCAGTAAGGAGACAGAAAAATTACACAGTATTCTAATGGTTAGGATGTTCACCAAAAAGGAGAACAATTTGAAACTGTGATACAAAATTGTCATTATATAAAACACGTACACAGTTTAGGAAGTAGTCATATATCACCTAACCCTTACTGCAGTCACTTCTTCTTCAAGCAGGATATAAAAAAACCCATCCAATTTCCAGGGTTTTGAAAAATATGTTGAAAACCATTTTAAAAAATAACATAAACTCCACACTGGCACTATTTTAGTGAAATCTAAGGCATTTTCCAATGATGTTGGGTAGAAATTCCATGTGCCAGAGGATTTCACACGTTGCTGAAATAAACAGTATCTATTACTTTATTTAAGGCAAAACGATTCAGACTTAAAGCTTTCCTGGTTTCTATTCTACAGTGACTGACTGGTACTTTTGCTCTCAATAGATAGCTGAGTTGCTTTATTCAGATCTGCTGAAGTAAAGATGTTACCCAGGTGCCTAAACACTAAGTGAATAGAGACCTATGTCCCATTTCCTTGATATTGCTGGGTATCAACTCTATCAGCTTGTAGGTATTATACCTTTTTTAAAACTGACACGTTAGCTTTTCCTTTTCTGTATGTTTTTAAATACCAAAGTGGAATATTTCTGTAGTATTTCTAGGGTTTGTGCATTTTTGCTTAGTCATTTTAGCACTTTTAGTTAGTATCAGCTTTTACTATTGCAGATTTTACATTTTATTTGTTTTCAGTAAATTTATAAAATTCTTTCTTAATAATCTTAACTCTAAAGTACATATATAGTCTGTGGTGCTGTTACAATGTTCCAGATTTTTTTTCTCTTCTGACTGCTTCTCCTCTTTCTGTGTATTCTATGTTGGAGTTTTGAAAAATTATTCTTATTGCCATCTTCACATTTCACTGTAACTGAGGTCATTTTTTTTACTGAAGTTGTCTTTCATAACCATAAAATGTGACAGGTTTTGACATTTCATAAAATGTTCTTAAATAATTCCCATGCTTTTATGTTTCAGTATTTCCTCCCACTTGATTTCACCCATAACTGTTTTCAACTGTGTACAATTACCCTTTTCAAAGAATCAGGTTAATGTTTTAGCTGGCCAGGATATTGCTTTGCTACTATTTGTTTTCAGTCTGAACTCAATCTATTGTCTTAGAAGACTACCCTTTAGCAGAGATCGAAGTCATAGAGAGTGAGCAAGTACTCTTTAAAATGATGTAATGTGTAATATTTCATATACTGTGTTTATAGTGTGAGATAGTTCTTAGGGGCATGTTCTTTCAGTCACCACAGAATATTATTGCACACAGTCATCAGTTAAAAATTGGTTTGAAATAAGTATATTGTCAAAAGGAATAGATTTTGAATATGTAAACATGAAGTGTACTGTTAAGAAGTATTTTCATTTAAATGCTGTCTAACTCACACAGTTGATTAATGGGCTTTAATTAGGAAATTCTGAACACCTTGAATTGATCCTACAAAATGTAATAACATGTGGATCTTTTTAAAACTATTGTGTCCTGAAGTTTTACACGGAGCATAGGAAGTGGGAAGTATGCTCGTGAATAAGACAAAATTTAAATAATTTATTCATTCAAATATTTAAATTTCTTTTTCCCAAGGTTCTTTAAGCTTTAAAATCTCACCTTTAGAGCTCTGTCTATACATTTTGAATAAAAAATCTTTTTAGTATCTGACGTCTTTATCACCATTCATTTCATGTTCTTTTGGTTCTTGAATAATTTTAATGCAAGTCTGAAATCTTCTATTCAGAAAAAATGCAAAATGGAAACCCAGCTCTAACTCAGTTTTTGGGGACACATGGTAGGAGACCCTGCATCTTGCTAGTGTAACTGAGGTCATATAAACTATTAGCATACAGCCAATTAGCAGAAGTCTGAAAGGTTTTCTGGTCCTTTTAGTGAGTAGGCAACCAGGATAGTGAAGTGATGCTTAAAGCTTGGAGCTGAAGGTAGTGATGCTCCTGAAAATCAGGGAAAGTTAGAAGATATCAGGATCTGCCTGTCTGTCTTGCTGCTGTATGCAGACTGATTAGTTTATTGGATGTGAGGATTCAGTTAGCAGTCCAGTTTGAAACCTTAAACTTTGCAGGGAAAGAGGTTGCTAAGAGGAAACCACTATGTAAATTGGCTCTTCATTCATCCAGTCTGTTTCCTTACACTTGTTTAGAAACCATTCCACATTACAAGTCCACCCTTCTTAACTAGCATCTCCATCTCCAGCCACAGACCATGACACTAATCTTAATCCCTAACCGTTGTGTCCCACCCGCTGCAAGCAAGGTGCACCAGTAGTACAACTCTGTTGTGCTGACTTCCAGGACACAAGCAGGCTCCTGGGGTCCTATGAACTGCTATAACGATCATTCTGGTAGGTGAGAAGAGGAAGACTGCAGAAGAAAAGTATCAGACAGAGCCCATTAAGCAGGATGGTTTCTGTCATGCAATTGTATCAGGTTCTATAAGGTGAAGTGCTGGGTCCTGCCCAGGGATTGCGAGGGCAATGGCTAATGGCATCACATGATGGGAACTCATAGTGCAGGAAAACATCTAGAAGCTCTCAAGGATTAAAACTTTCTTTCGTAGGATACTCTTCCTTAAGAGCATGTTGCAAGCAGATAAAGAAGGCAGCTTAGGAAGACAAAGAGAACAAAACACCCGACAATTCATGAACTTGTCCAGAATAAGTGTTTAAAATTACTATGTGTGGAAGGCAGCAATATCTGTATCTGGAGCATCATGCTCTATCTGAGTTGGACAGTGGCAATGGTGTTACAGGTGGCAGAAAAGTACAGGAGAGTCCCATTGACAGGTCCCTGAGCTTCCTCCTCTGAACTTCTGTGATTGCCATTGCTCTGCAGGACACAGCTTTCCCACTGTCTCTGCATATGGATTATTAAGGACAATTTTGGTGTAAAAGGACCTGAGACCATTAGCTTTTTTTCCCTTTTTTCCTCCATTTCAAAGACTGAACATGTCTTAAATCTCTTCACTAACCACCACCAATAAACTTTATGCAAACCTAATAATAACAATAATAATTAAAAAAAAAAGGACGTTTGCAGTTGAAACCTTTTTTTCCTAGTCAAAAGAGCAGTACAGGCAGAGGTAGATGTATCTGATTAAATCTGCACAGGGCATACACCAGATTTCTCATGCTCACATAGCTTGGTGTATAGAACAAATATGCTTGCATAATCTAATCTCAGCTTTATAGAATTGTTTAAATTAGGCATGTAGTCTAATTGGAAACAGGTTTTAAGTGCTATGCACTGTAGGCTGTTGTTTTATCAAGGTTTTTCAAGGTTTGCTATCCTAATTAATTTTCATGCTGTAAAGATAATTTTACAGAATTTGATAATTTTTAAAAATTCAAAAGCTGAATATTACAAGATTTATCCTGATTAAATGTATGCCAGTGTAAATGAACAAAATTACAACTTGAATTTATGTATTGGACTACAAGTCATATTTAAAATAAAAGTTTTCAAACTTGTGTCTGAACATACACAGACACTTGAGAATGAGAATTTCAAAGAGAAACTTTATTTTAAATGTGCAAGTGGAAATGTTGCACTTCATAGTGTAGTTCCTAGTGTATAGAAAAAGGAAGAGACTGGTGAATATTGTTATCTATTGATGTTGTCTGAAGAGACATCTAGATCAAGATAGAATGCTTTTGGAATCTTTGCCAATAGCAATGCTCGGAGAGTTGAAAAAAATGTGTATTATTTTTATGTATTTTGTTATCACTGATCCTTGTATGATTACCATTAAACATTAAAAGTATTCTTGTGGGTTTACACATACACAAGCAACTCACTTTTCCAGTCACCACTGCTCACATATACATAAAAGAGCTTGTGTTCTCTTTATTGTTTACCTTGCATATGTATGAAAGCTCTACAGTCAATGAAACCAAATTCTTGCATTTGTTTTGGAAAAGCATCTGAGTAGCTAAACTATTATATCAAAACTCAAAACTGACTTTTTCCTTTTAAAAACTTCAAGTCCTTTCAAAAGAAAAACAAAATGTATATTTCAGAGATAAATGAGTAGGAATTTTGATATGAACAATGATAAACAAAAAAAAATCTATCAAAGAGAAATCTGAATTACTACAAGTAAGTGTGATTCCATGATAGCAGTTTAAAAGAAAATGTGGGAAAGAACAGAGCACAGGGAGAAACAGTTTTATAAAGGTGATTCTAATTGAAGTTCTAGAAGAAGGCTTTTCTTCAAAGGTGTCATAAAGAATGAACACTACTGCAGTGTGCAAGAAATGAAACTTTGAAATAATTGTTTTGCCTTTTAAAATGTTAATTAAAATGTTAATGAAGAGTTATAAGTTGATTGTGTTTCAATAATGTCAAATCCTGACATTATGTTTTGTGTATACTTGAGAAATAAACAAAAACCAGTTCCAAAATCTGAACCTAGAATTCTAATTCAAAGCAGCTTATTGTTAGATAATTCAATACACTAAGAATGAAAAAACTAAATCAAAACCTGTTGGCAATGCATGAGCTGGTAATAAAAATAATAATTTTATTCTCACACTGTTCTCAGATATTGAAAGAAGTAAACACATAATTTTATCTCTAACAGAGTATGGGAGAATATGCATATATGAATAGTGCAACCGACTAGAAAAATGCCATTTTATATAGTCACAGCCTGAGAATTTAATTCTTGCTTTTTTGAATAAAAGAGTTTCTTACAATAATTCATTTCCAAGCATACAATTCAGTGGAGCTGGAAACAAGAAATATGATTTGTGTTCCTTTGCAGATTATTAGTATTTATTGTAAGCCTAAAAAGTATTCTGTTGGAAAAATAAACAATCCTCTTCTTTCCAAATCTATTTTGAATTGTGGCTTTACTGCTACCACGAGTGCAGCGCAAAGGAATTCCCTTCATTTTACAGAAAAAAACCCCATCATTTAAAATTAGGCCCAAACTCCTGAAGGGACTCCAAACCAGCTTCTCAAAGTAGATATGCACTGTGCTTCCATTTTATCAATTTGCAAACAGAAGGTAGTCACTGATGTAAGAAAATGACAGCCACCAATGACTGATAAATGCTATAATTATTCTATAATCTCTGTGAAACTAGGAGAGAAAGCTTACAATTTTATGCACAAATTATAGGAAAAAAAGTTAGACTAATTTGAGGCCAATGAAAATGTTGCTTTTTTGAAAATAAACTGTATTGGGAACAAACCAATCTGCTTCCTGTAATTCTTACAGTAAGCAGACTATGCACTTGTTTTTTTAAGGAGAAAGGGAGTCCTGTGTAGAATGCTGAAAGGAAGCTGAAAAAATAATAAAACCATAAAGAGAGAAGAGTTTTAGAAAATAATTAATTTTGTGATTAATGTTTTAAAAAGACAATTATGAAAGTTATTCCATATATCAAATGTACTCCTAATGACAGCTGGGAAAGTTCTTTTGAAGATCTCTTCCTCTGATACTCTCCTAACACCAACATATTAAAGCATGTAGTTCTTCTTTAATTTGTACCTGTCCTTCACTCACACACAATGCTGGATATATAGCAAAAATATCAGACAGATTGAATTCATTCTTGATCCCTTGAGAGTTGCCTCAGATAAAATGCTAGAGACAGAAGCAATGATGAGGCACAGGCTATCTTTCAATTTATACTATTCTTTGTTGGTTTTTGTTTATGCCTTACTGTTTAGATTGCACAATATTTTCTCAACACTAAACAGCCAAAATTCAGTCAATAACTGTTAGAACACAGAAAGCAGGAGTTTCTGAATATTTCATGAAAAGACAGGAAAATAAATTCTCTTTCCCTTACCTTCTCACTTGTAGTTACCTTTTTTTCCCCTAATCTTAACATGCTGTCATTGACATCCATCAAGCTGTCTGAAAAATTAGCAGGAACTTTCATGGTAACTCTGATGAATGAAAAAAATCATGTAGCTTTCTAAAAGGACTTGCATGATTCAAAATTTGCTTCTTTGTGGCTGAACCCACATATTATAAACACACTTCCTCACTTCTCCAGCCTTCTTTTCCTTTGCACCCTGGTGCACAGATCAGCAGTAATCATAACCTTTACTTTTGCATAATGCTGATTGCAATATTGCATTTGTCATGGTTTAACCCCAGCTGACAACTAAGCACCACGTAGACACTTGCCTTGCTCACTCCTTCTCAATGAGAGTGGGTGAAAGAATTGAAAGGGAAAACTCATGAGCTAAGAACATTTTAGTACTTCAATAATGATAATAATAATAATCTTATTGTAACAAAAAGGAAAATAACAAAAAGAGATAAAGAAAATTCAAGAAAAACAAGTGACATGAATGAAAAAGATTGCTCGCCATCAAACAGCCTATGCCAGCCAGTCCCCAAGCTCCAACAGTGTTACCATTCCCTAGTTAGCTATGAAACAGAACACGGAATAACTGGTTTTGCTGCTAAAAGGTAGTAATACATATTGTACCATTACTAGCCAAAATATAATAATTACATTATCTTCATGTATTATTTTTGAGGGGTTGATCTATACCTGCTATAGTAGGAATGTAAAATTAATATATACACAAAAACTGATGAAGGATACATATTGTATAACTTAATACCATTTTTCAAGAATAGATATAAATTTTCATTGTTTTCATATCTTCTGAACTCTTGGTGGCTTCCTGGTGAAGAAATATTTGCAACACTCAGCTTTAGGCACGAAACTCAGTTTGGGCACCAAACTCAGACACATGGTGCAATTCATGAGATCCTCTGTGGAGTCAGTAGAAGGAGGAAGGATCCTCTAGAAGACAGCTGAGAGCAGACACCTGACAGTGGTGCTCAATTGACCTCTGAATGAATATTTCTCCCTCTCTCTCCACCATTTATCATAACAGCAATATGACATGCTGGCAAAAGGATGTAAGCCAACAAATACACATTTCTCTTTAATATTTTAAGGTTTTTTGCCTATAATTCTTTGCTTTCACTCCCCACAATTCTGGATATTCTCTTCAACCCTCATTGTGGGGGGAAAAACCCACAGTGGTATGTAGGTATTAAATATCTTAATGTCAGGTTTTTGTACTGTTATCCAATTATTTGTATTCCCCTTTTACTCAATTCCCTACAAGTAATTTCTAACCCACTCATTACTAATTGCAAGTGTGTTATGTGATTTATGTATATAAAATGTGAATGTATTAAGTGTTCCTAAGGAAAAAGAATGAGAAAGAAAAGAAGGAGAGTGGGAGAGAACTGAGGAGAGGGAGAGGAAAACAGAGAGAGTGTGTGGTGGAGGAGAAGCAGAAAAAGGGAGAGGGAGACAGCTGGTGACATGATGCAGCTGAACTCTAGATGCTGTAGTCTATTTGACAACAAGCAGAACACCAGACAACAACTGGAAGGTTTCCAGTTGCCCAAAGGCCACAGATCCTAATTTCTACATTCGAGAATCAGCATGCTCGCTTCACTTCTATCATGGTCTGATTACTTAGCTGGAAAGCATTATAATGTTAACAACTTTTCTTCACTTGGTACACAGCAAAATTTGTATACCACATTTGTAGGGCCTGGCAAGGATCGCTTAATACCATGTTATGTGACAGTCTATTTTGTTATTCTCATCCATGATTGTTACTGACCTAGCAGGTAGACAACAGCTTTTCTGTAGAATAGAAATGTACTAGGCAAGGAAGAAAGCTTTTAAAATTAATGAGGTTTAAACTTTCACGTGTAACTTATATGTTTGAATGGACCGATTCTTTGGCATGTAATCCGAAGTTGTGTAAGCAGGCTTGGGTTTTTTTAGGGAGTAGATATTTTTTTAGCTCTTTTGTAAAATATGTACATATAAGTATCAAGTAAGGCATTCCAAAACTAGTACTCAAAAAAATTATTAAAAAAAAAGTGAAGTCCAGGTTGTGTAAGGAATGTTAACTTTGAAGGACAATTATTTTTTTTTTGTCTTCCATAGCTATCATAACTAAAGCATATGAACACATTAAAAAAAAAAAAGGAAGAAAAAAAGAGAAAAAAATGGTGTGTAGAAAGTATGACTATGTATCAAGAACTTTCTAAAGATGCTCATAAAATCCACGAGTCCAAAGAATTTTACAAGAGATGATTTAGTCCATGGAATTTGCCCTGCAAAATGAAAATGCTTACAGAAGGGAAATATTTTTAAGATTCAGTGAAGGTAAATAATTATTATGCTTTAAATATGCATTTTGATCAAACAAGTTACGAGCTCCAAAAATTGTCTGATAAAGTAGGATATCCCCAGATCTGTACAGACTATATTCAATCAGGCAACCTCCACTATAGGTCTACTCTCTCCTTTACCTTTAGAAAATAAAATAACCTAAACACATTAAAATGGTATTTGGAGAAATGTTATTTTGCATCACATATAAGAAATATACCAATTCTAAGCCAGTGAGGAATGAAAAAAAATCATGAGTATGCATATATATATATAATTACCATTTCTCAGGGGAAATGGAATCTTCTCCCTTCAAAGTCATCATTATCACATTTGAACAAAATTGAATTTTGAACGAGACCTTTATTTACAACCAGCAAGAACTTTTTAGTCATTTACAACCTCCAAGTAGTACATAGGGATGAATTGTTTGGTGCCAACCCTTCATATATAAGTAATTAATTCAACAATTAATTTTCTGCATTCCACAGTCCATGCTCAGGAACAGATATCTTTCTCTATTCTTAAAGCTAGTCTGTCAACTAACAACATTAATGGCATTTCGTGCCATTCTTTTGTTTCTCTTATGAAGGTTTTTGATAAGAGAAGGGCAAGAGAAGATTTATTCTCTCAGCCTGCTCATAAATATATTTGAAACAACAATTTAGATTCTCTGAAGACACAAACCATTAATGAATGCAATCCATTTCTTGGTGGAAACTATAAAAGTCAATTTAAAATACATAATGAATTTTTTCAGGTAAGTGAGAGAAGTCAAACTCAAGTTTCCAGGCAATTACAGATAATCAAATATTCCCACTCTAGATTCTTGAAGAGCAATGAAGATAAAGTATTCTGTAAAACATGCCATCAGAGCTTTCATGATAGGAGGATGATTATAAAGCTCTTCCTTTAACCTTTGAAATCAGTCAGATAAATACAATGAAAATCTTTTCCCCAGACTTCTGAATGATACATCACACTTATTACACACAAGTTCTCTGACCCACAGTCACAGACCATGGGGCTAAAAAGATATAGCATAATAAGCCCTATTTTGTGCCACTTCTAGTGCATTTTGAGGATAATAATTAATAATAATAATATAATAATAATCTGCAAACCTTGTGTCTGAACCTTAGAAAAGTCACAGTTTGAGGCAATGAATTTATATTGAGGAGTCCAAAATAGAAAGAAAAAAAAATAAGCTCTTCACTAATAATTTTATTTTAATAAGGTACAGCTCCCTACACTAACAACTTGAAGGAACTGTTTACTTGGGAGGAATCACTGTCCCTGGAAGTATTTACGAAGAGACTGGATGTGGCACTTAGTGCCATGGTCTAGTAGACAAGGTGGTGTTGGGTCAAAGGATGGCCTCAATGATCTCAGAGGTCTTTTCCAACCTGGTTGATCCTGTGATCCCGTCATAATTTAAAGAGAAAACTGCAAGCTGTTTTTGATAAAATTTTAATTTATATTCTAGAAAACATAGATAAATTACAGTTTCCCTGGCAAAGGTATTTCTTCCTTCCTGTTCTGGATTGTCATTGTCAAATAAAGCCATCACAGGTCAAATTCACCTCACCTGCTAGAAGCTCCTTTGGCATCTCTCCTACCTGGCAATAGCTTGTAAACTTTTTGGAACCAATCCTCTGATACTTATTTGTCATGAGCACTTGCACAGAAGTGTTGAACACGCTGCTTGCCCTCCCTTTTTCTCCCAGTCAGTAGCCCTGGCCCATCTGGGAGGACAATAGCAAACTTCTGGAGAACAGTCCCTTCTGCTTCTCAAGGGGTATTTCTTCATTTTGGTATTAAGATCACAGCTGCTAGAACCTTAAGGGTATTCTTCTTTCCTTTAACTCCTTGCACCTTTCAGGGAATAAAGATTCATCCGAGTTTTTGACACTTTGCTTAGAGATCTTACAGATTTCAAGTTAAAAGAAAAAAAGAATCTACCCTCATGGTTCATTTCAATCTTATCTACTTTGCCTTCTACCTCCTCACCTTGAATATTGTGTGCAGTTTTGTGCTCTGCAATATCAGACAGGTATTAAACCCTTAGAGAGCATCCAAAGGAAGGCAACAAAAATAGTGAAAGGCCCTGAGGAAAAAACATATGAGGAGCAGCTGAGGACACGTGGTTTGTTCAGCTTGGAGAAGAGGAGACTGAGGGGAGACCTCATCGCAATCTACAACTTCCTCATGAGGAGAAAAGGAGGGGTTACCAATGACAGAATCACTTCTCTGTGGTGACCAGTGACACAATTCAAGGGAATGGCCTGAAGTTGTGTCAGGGGAGGATTAGGTTGGATATCAGAGAAAGGTTTTGCACCCAGAGGGTGGTTGTCCACTGGAACAGGCTCCCCAGGGAAGTGGTCACAGCACCAAGCCTGACAGAATTTAAGAAGCATTTGGACAGTACTTAGGCATTTGGTGGATGGTCCTGTGCAGGGTCAGGAGTTGGACTCAATGATTCTCGTAGGTCTTTTCCAACTTGGCATATTCTGTGATTCTTTGAACTGAAAGGGGAATGGTACTATTGGTGATAACCATGACTGATGACTTCTGACATTGTATAATGCCTCTGATCTTTTCCCTTAACTAGACATGACAATCTATTAACCCCTAGCCGCAGTGTTTAAGCACATCACTTGACCATCATTCTGTTGAGTAAGTTCTTTATATGCATTAAAGAGATCGTTTTAAGATACTGAAATCGTACCACAGCATTTTCTTTAACTGATACTGATTACACAGTTCTCTTGACATAGAAAACCTGTTGGAAAGACAGTTATATTCCCCATGTCAAAAAATGCATTGAAAATATGGACCTAATTTATCAGATTTTATGGTTATTATTCATTTGGAAAAAATAAAAATAGGGGAAAAACCAATTAAGAAGAAGGCTTAAAAAATTTGCAAAGCAACACACTTGAAAGCTCATGTTTATTGAAAAACTTGTCCTACTATTTTGTAAATAAAGATAACTGGCTAGAAGATTTTCACTCCCAGACATCTTCCCACCTTTCTCTTCAAACTGTGATTGATGAAATGCTTAGAGAATGGAAATTCTGGGTTCTCTCACTTTTTAAAACTTTGTGACAAATACGAAGCCCTTCTTGAGATCAGCATCTCATTTTTCAATTTGTATGAAAAGGCTGAGAGATAAGATTTACTGACAATCAGCCAACTGCAAATTGTAACTGAATTCAGGCACTTGGAATAAAACTCTTTGATGGGAGATGACTTTAGGAATGATATTGGATCAAGATTTAATAAAATGATTACAAAATAACTTTTCATTCTGATAGAATAAGCTTATGATATGTAACATTATCTAAAAAAGTTTAATTGAAATCATCCCCAGGAACAGCTAATAAAGAGATGTTTTGCTTTAATTTGCATAATGTATCCATTCTTCCTGTGCTATGACCTTTAATCGAGAAAATGGATGGTGCAGTACAATCTGCAAGACGGGAGATGATGATAGAATTGTTCCCTGGAATTTCTGCAGCAATGGTTGTGTTTTGTCACAAAATGTTTGTAAGTTTGATTTTGTTTGTAAGTTGATGAGATTTTTTTTTCTATAAACTCAAGGAGTTTTATCTAATTTGGAACATATATCATAAGACAAACTTTGCTACATTATTTTATAACAGTTTTAAGTTAGTTCAGAATTATTTATAAAGAATCAGAACTTCAAAAGCAGTAGAGACTTGAACAAAAGGCTGGGGAATCCACAGTATAACTCATTAAAACAATTAAGAAACACTAGCTAGTGTTTGTTTCATAGCCATTTTTTCAAACCAACAGGAATAATACTCCAAGTGCAAATGCAGTCAATTAGAACAAAATATGTTCATTTATTAAAGTAAATATTTATCCAATAAACCACTGTTTAATATTTAAATAAGTTTCCCTGGTTCTGCTTACCACATCTCCTAGTGGTAAATATCTTACATTTGTTCTTGACTTTCATACCTGCATTTGCATTAACAATATATATATACATATTTAAACAAAATTTCTGAATACCAGTAACTGTGAATTAGTAACTAAAATGCGTAACTTGATTTTTACATGTCCCCTTCTTTTAAGATATTTATGGTTTAATTATGTTTGAAATCCCAAAGACATCCATTTAAAAGAGCCAGTGGACTACAGCTTAATAGACAAAAACCTGTCACATAAAAGCAAACTGGTTTATTTTTCATACAATATTCATGAGAATTTTTGGCACAAAGGTGCTTGTTTTTAATTTAGAAGGCATATTTTCATCACAGAAGTGTTATATTGAACATAGAAAGCAATACAACAACCCTACCTGTGTTTCTAGCCTCTGATATGCTCTCTCCTTTGTCACAGAGTCAAATTGCATCAGCCTTCCCATGAATCTCATTGTTTGTCTCGTAACTCAGCAGCATTGTTCTGCTCCTTGTAAGGCTATCCAAATGCTCATCCTGAAGGTGCTCCCTCACAATCATTTATGCAAGTGTCATTTCCCTGATTCTGCAAGGATTTGTAGGGAAGAGGAGGATAAGCCTACGGAGAGCATCCTGCAGGTGGAGAGCCCTTCTCTATACATCCTCCAACCTTACAAAAATCTGCTTTAGGTTTTTAATTACTTATATCAAGGGCCTAAGTTTTCCATCAAAGACATATGAAACATTCAAGAAAACCCTTTGATAATGGTACAAGGGAAAAGGTAGATGAAGCACAGTTTTCATAGGGTGCTCCTACCAGATGTGAACTATGATGTATATTAGTGGAAGCACTTTAATTTCAATCTGTGATCATTTCATATGGACTCACTGAGTGCAATTTTAGCATCATTTAAGTTTTGGTTTAAATTTCAGTGATTACTGAAGACAAAGAATTTGACCTGTTACATTATGACTCTAACATGTAATGTGATCAGTAGGGCAATATAAATGTAGAGAAATAAAACAGTGTAGGGTTTGGTGATTATCTTCACACAGACTTATTTAGATCCATTTACAAAAGCAAATGTAAATAGATTTTGGTTAAGGAAAAGCACCAAATATAGGGTGCGTTTTTGACAATTTATTTAAGTTCAGGTTGTTTGACCTAGTATGACTTAGGCATAGTATATAAATTATTTGCAATTTACTATAGTTATGCTCTTGTAACTTATATAATACTTACGTGCATATTAAAAAAAAAGTGAGAGATAAACATACTAAATTCCATTGTTGTATAATGCTTCAAGAGCAATAAAAGAAATTTACTTCTTTTTTTATTTTTTTTAACTTACCCACAGTCATTTTATACTCAGCACAGGCAAATTATACATTTGTATTATTTTACATTCCTATACCTACTGATGCCTTAGGGTTTTCATGAATTTGTAGATTTTTATACTTCTAGGTAGTTTCTCATATACAGCATAGCTAACAACCTCTAACCCTGTGTTAGCTGTCTTCAGGGTCAGATAATAGCTGGAACACTCTGCAAGGAAAACATGTACCAGAGCTAAGGCAACTAGATACCATGTTAATCAAAACAAGAAAGCAAAGCCCAGCAACCTTGGGGAAGCTCCAATAAGGGAAAGGGGTCTTAAGACCTCCAACTCAATTCTAGGAGAGGCGTGCCATGAGGCAGAACCAAGGGAAGTTCTGGGCATGGACAAATCTTAGATTGGATACAACCTTTAGATATGATAATTNGGTTGTCCCTTGTTTGCTTCAGTAAGGCATAGCGGAGTGGCTCAGGGGGTTGGCTGGGTATGTGTACAGCCAGGAATGACATGAAAGGGATGCCTTTTGAATTAATTTACTCTGCATGTTTTGAAGCAATGGTGCTTGGAAAAGAGCTCACATGGTATTCCTGAGGCCTTGAGTTCATCCTAGCACCGGTCTTTTCTATCTGTTACTTATCAACACGTGTTGTACTCTTTTATACTTTTTTTACTTTATATACTCTTTTATACTCCTTTATATTCTGTACCCCAAAACCCAATAAGTAAAAGAACTCTTCTCTGCTTTACCCACATAAAGTTGTCTTGGAAAGTTTTTTTTCCCCTTCCTTAAGGCAACACTACAGACTTAGCTAATCTTTCCACTTCAACAACTAATTATTTTAAATATTATTTATGAATAATTTTGAGAAGTTAGTCTGCTCTAAATCCATCTAATTGGTTATTTGAGATGAAACATTTATTGAGTTATGGTATGGGTCCTTCATCTTTGGCATTACACCAGAAGGTGTTCTTCAAAATATCTTTAAAATATAACCACTATTTTTCTGTCCCAGATTATGAACAAAGTTAAATATATCTAAGCCTGAGAAATTATTGGAAAAGTACGGAGCGTCTTCAGGT
Organism: Campylorhamphus procurvoides; assembly: GCA_013396655.1. Taxonomy (NCBI): domain Eukaryota; kingdom Metazoa; phylum Chordata; class Aves; order Passeriformes; family Dendrocolaptidae; genus Campylorhamphus; species Campylorhamphus procurvoides. The sequence continues at coordinate 436,219 of WBMV01004893.1, read as the reverse complement.
GTTTAGACATGAAAAGCTGTGGTGCTGTCTTGATAGTTGGCAATGAGTTGAGCTACGCAGGACAATGCACATGCGTGCAGTTTGTGCCAAAGACACCCTTTTCCATCCTCTTTATTGAGACTTAGCAGATCTGCAGTGCTTAGTAACGTTACAAGAATTGTTAGATAGCAGCAGCAAAGAGAAACACCAGCAACCTTCCCAAAGGAATCAACACATGGATGCTATTACAAAAAGATGTCCACTTTATGAGACAATGTATATTAATAAGATTCATCTATGATCAAAGGAGGGATAGTCACATATGCCAAAGGAAGAAGAGACATTATAGATAATAAAAAATGCCATCACTACTGTACCTCTGGGAATAGAAAATGAACAATACTGTAAGATTTTCAGTTCAGGAATGGTTCCTTTTTCTGCTTGTACAATATCTATCACATTTCTGGCAAGTACTGAAATATGAATAAGAAAAAACTCCTGCCTATGTTAAGAAGCTGAATTCATATTGAAAACACCAATTGCTTCCCCAGGTCAGATAAGACAGTAGATCATGCAATTGAATTGACAGTATGCTAAAGAAAAATTTCATACCTAAGAGTCTTGGTTTATTTGAAATAAAACAAATACTCAGATCCTTATAATCCTAGTTTTAGAGAAAATATTGCAAATAGGAATCAATTTACACTAAAGATTGAAAAGCAAGAAGGCAAATATAACAGCAAATTACAGCACAAGCTGTAACAAAACAAAACACAAATTACTGTCATTTTGCTAATTCAGCTTGTTCTTTAGGGGATCTGGCTTGCAAATGCTGAATACTTGGGGCTGGCTATACTGTATGTCAACCAAAGTTTTCATATAGGTATTGAAAATTATCTTTCCTGGTCTATGAAAAAAAAAATCAATCATTTCCACATCAATACAGGATCACTTCTCTCAAGAGCAAAACCCCCAAGTTCCCTTTTCTAAAATAGACTGGAATGATAATAAAAATAAAAAAGTGAGTTGCCTTTACTTATCTCTACTTAAATCTCAGGTTTTGGTGCAGATCCTGTAACACATTAGGATGCTACAACTATTAATGAGGATGTATATATTTTATAACCAGCACAAAGGAGCCTCTGTCAGGGAATGATCTGCTTAATTTTTTTCTGCACACCCACCTAAATACTCTGCCAGAATTGGGCTTTGTCATTCAGCACTATGATGTCACCACATCCTGAAGGTCTACGAGCTCTAGTGATGGCTTTCTTCTCTTATTGGCTAGGAGTCATGGATGTCCCTTGCAGAGTGCCTGCAGAAGAGCTTTCTTCTGCTGTAGCACCTTAGGGACATTGAAACACATAAGACTCCACTGTCATCTATGACTAGAGCTGACATACTCTGTCACATTGTGTCTGGCTACGGGCTGGTGAACTTCCTTCCCTGAAGAGTCAGGTGATGTTTCCTCTGGCTTCCTTTCTTACAGGCATGGCTGCTGACATCCCCAGCTGAAAGTCTTACACAGGAGTCTGCAGTGGCCACTTGATTTCCATATGAAAAGTAATACACAAGTGTTAAAAAAGAAAAAGCTATTGACTTCTAGGTCAGTTCTCCTTATTGACATTAGAACACAGTGTGACAGCTCTTTGAGTATTTTTATGGAGCAGAGAGAAACAAGAAAGATGAATCAAACATAAACAGGCTCTGCAAATTTTCAAGAACTCATGTTTTGTCCATAAGGTTGCAAAGAAAGCTGTAAATACAGAGCTACCTAAACCATACTGATAGATATTGTCAGTCCTGAGGTCACTGCAGGCCATACTGTCCCTGCCCTCCACCCTTAGGTCTTCCTCATCCCATCCAGGGCCCAGGACATCATGTCAGCCCCTGGAGCCATCAGTCCCTGCCCCAGTGATACCACAGCAAGGCCAGTCTCCAATTTCCCACAGCCCTGTCCTGCCCAGCCATGGGCCAACCCCAGCCAGGACTACCCACAGGGCCATGCCCAGCAAGAGATGGTGCAGATGGCATGTGCAAGCTCTATTAGTTAATTTTGGATTTGACTTAGAGCAAGCATCAGAAAATGACAACTGAAGATTTCAGGGTTATAGTCTCATAATTACCTTCATTTATTCTGGGAAGGAGCTAATTCTTTTGGCCTTTTTTACTCTGACCACCTAGATTAAGGGAGAAATTACTTCTGAATACTTTAAACCATTGAACCACATTACATTTTTGCATATATTTTTATGAGAAATATGAAATTTTGAAATGACAGGAATGGAAAAGAGAGAGCAACAAAGTGGAAGGGAGAAAGGAAGATAAAAGAAGTACCCATTCCACCAGAAGTTAAATAACAGAAAAATTGGTAGTCAAACATGGTGATATACACTCACTTTTTTTGACACATAATATTTGGGTTACTCGAAAATTGTTTTCTGTTTATTCCTCTGTTGTTGAGACTGAGAGCAGGAACAGTCATTGGTATTTGTGGAGTGCTGAGTGCAACTTAACCTGAATTCCAGGTGTTTGTGAAAAAGATGGCTGAGGTACAAAGGTGAACTTTGAAAACTTCATATTAGGTTTACTGCAAAACAAACTGCGTATAAAGTGTCATTAATGAATCTATCAAGAGAGAGAGAAAAGACAATTAGAAATTATCAACCGTCATTCTATCAGTGTTCGTGATTCATATAAATACAGAATTAGAGGCTGAGTATGAGATCATAATTACCACAATGTAGTGGTACTTTTTAGAAGAAACTGTTATTTTAAGAATAGAAAAAGGAAAAAAAAAAAAGGACACATTTCTCAGAAACAGTAGTAATCAGGGGAAATATAAGCAACAAAAAATCTGAACATGGCCAATATCCATTCAGTGTAGCTCCTATAATGCTTATTAAATATAAAAACTGTAGGAGTTTCAATAGGTGATTAAAATGTTATGTATGTTTATTTGCAAATCGGAGCCAAGGCAGTATTTTTAAAAATAAAGCAAATTTTTGACAATGGCTTATCGTTCAAAACAAGCTGTTAATACATGTAATTGTTTTAATTGAAGAAGTGCAACAGATAAACTTTTCACATGGAAAACAAAAATAAAATAATATTGAGCTGCTATGAAAAACATGAACTCTCATATAATTAAAGAATTTTAAAACTATATCTGATTCTAATATGTTGGATCTAAAAGTAGTTGTTAAATAAAAATTTGTCATCTTTCAGATCCTAGGATAGTGCTCATAAAGAACAAGGCTCATTTAAACCTTTTAGGAAAAGTCTAATATATATCCCAATGGGTTCAATGCTGCTACTATTAATGGCTTAAATGTCAAGTCCTGTCTCTAGCCCTGTACATGTCTAGTCCTTTACCTGGCTTAATTTCCAGGTAAGTCAGTCAACATGGAGACCTCTATTTTTTCTTCTGCCAACAGGGCTTGAGTCTTCTAGTTGCGGGTACAAATGATGCCCCAAGTTGCTCTAGCTCTGATGTTCCAACTCTGTCAGAAAAAAGTAAATCACAAAGGTAAGTTTTCTGCAGCAGTGTATTATTTCCCATTCCAGCATTGGTCTACTCTGCTCAAATGCTGTAAAGGCAACTGAACAGCCTTTGGGCCTCCGTCTTATAGAAGAAAGACTCTTAAAACTTAAATATGAACACATTAAAAATTCATGGAGCCAGAAGGTTAAACACCAATCTGGTGCTGCATTATGTGACCCATGTTCCTGGACCATAGGTCTGAGACATTTATAAAGCTGAATAAAAATAAGTATCTTGTAGAACTCAGCTGTGAGACCATTTGTAATTTACTTGAGCTTCCATTGAAAAGGACAGCATACTAAATACCTTACTCTCTTTTTAAAGGCACAGGTCCAACCAGGAGACTCACAGTCTCTCAGCAGGTAACATGCTGAACGGACTATATAGCCAAGTTGCTCATTACATTTTGATGTGCTATTTCCTTCAGACTTGATAGTGATTTTTGTTTCTGCACAGCAAACCAAGGTTTTCAAAGCTCTGTGAGTAGACAGAAGATATGTAAAAAAATTTTTACAGAAAACCTTTTTCTGGTTCCCTAGGTCAAACTCAATAAGAAAGTGGCAAGAGTTAAGATGATATCTGTCTTGAGTGTGGTGATTTTTCATTTTCCTTTTCATTCTGAGTGATTTTACTTGCCCTTTACTCCCACAACAATTTGAGGATAAATGCCCATTCTTCTGCATCTGGCATAGCAGGAGATAAATATGTAGATGGGTTTGAAGACATAGTCTTTAACTAAAATTCTAATATATATTATATATATCATACAGCTTTAAATATATTTATACATATATGTATGTATATATATGAGGTCTATTGCACAGGCTATTGTTTTGTGAAGTAGTTCCCGATCTTCACTGCAACTTCTAATACATGTCTTTAATTATCTAACATTAGTCACTAGCACTGGCTTCTTCTAATCCAAATTTTTATTACCTTTCTGCTAGTCACATTCATGAAAACTGTGTTCCTGTTCTGAACCTGTATTTCAAAACCCCTCATATTTTATTGTCACTGATACTTAAAAGTTGAAAGCAATCAGCAAATTGCAGAGGGTACTAGCTCACTATGTGACCTTATATCAGGCATCATTTCTCCTTAATAGCAACTGCCCAGAGTATTTTCTTCCCCAGCAGCAAAAGCATTTCTATACTGTCACTCCTTCAAATCCTGCCCTTCCATAGCTTGGTTGGTAGTGAAATAGAATATGGGGGTTTGCCATCACTAATGACTCCCAGACTGTGAACTTCAGGGCAAGGAGTGAAGAAGAAGACATGTCTAAAAAACATAATAATTTTAATGCTTATGATTGTTACTTTCTTTTCCCACTTTCCAAGGTGTCTTCAAAGTTTACTGGTATCTGCATATGAGCATCTTAGAAAGCTGTCCTTCCACCTTAACACGTAAAAGCTGCAATCATTTAAAGCTACTGCCTGCCAGATTAGTAATCAAAATAACTGAATATGAGTAAATGGGGAAAAGAAAAAACAAACATGGCATGCCTTCTGCAATCCCAGCTGTAAGCTCTGTGGCTCTCTGAACCCTAACCCTAAACCTAATGGCAACTGGGGTCTAAGACTGAGGTCCCAAGGTAGCCCAGATGAAGAAGGTGTGGAGGGAGCAATGTTTCTGCAGGTGCTTCCTTTGTCAAGCCTTTTTCAGGCCCAGTGTCTCGGGAGTTGTATGATTATGGTTCTCTGAACCCTAACCCAAACTCTAACGGCCACTTGCATCTGATATTTGCAGCACCTTGGGTGTCATAGCTGGAAAGGGGTGGAGGGAGCAATGTTGGTGCTGTGCCATTTGCAACCCAAATCTCCCTGGAATTGTAGGCTTTGTGGTTCTTTAAACCCTAACCATAAACCTAATGGCAGATGGGATCTGAGTCTGAGGTTTCTGGTACCATGGGTAGCCCAGATAAGAACATTGTAGTGGGTGCATACCAAAGTGAGCACCACACTCCAATAGTCTTTCTCCCTCTACACCAAAACTTCAGAACTTTAAAGATCTGGGAAATCTGACTTTAGTGGCAAAGATTTATTATTGAAAAAAAATAAAAAGTAAGATTATATTATTTCAACCTATTTGTAAACCTCCAGAATTTAAATTAATTCATTTTTTCAGTCTCATATTTTAAACATTTTAGGTTTATGAGTGTATGATTCTGCATTTTGTCTTCAAGTCTATTAGATGCCAGATCAGTAATTACTGGGTCCAAACCACATTGTGGGGGGTGTGTGTGNCCTTTTGCTCCCTCTGCTTCTCTTTTTTTTTTTTTTTTCCTCCTTTCTTAATGCTTTGAGTGGCTTGGAGCTGGAAGGATTGTATTTTAACTTGAGTGTCGTGGGTAGATTTGCTCTTGAGTGTTGTGGATTGATTAGATCTTGACTTAAGTGCTGTGTATTACTATGTGCTGGGTCTGTATTGTGGTGGAACATTTTGTCTCGATAGAGCAGTGCCCTTTTTGAACCTTTGCAAAGTTCCCTTATTGTCTCCCCCAAATTAATAAAGATACCTTTTGGGAACAAGTCTGTGGCTTAGTCTCCTGAAGTATCTTTAGGTATTAAAGAACCCTATATATATATTTTAAAGTAAAACTCCTAGCTGAGCCCATGAGCTTCCAGCTTCTGGGGCTGGAGTGTTACAAAGTTCCACAATTGGATGCAAATTTTTAGATGCCTCCATAATGCAGAGTTCTCAATGATTCTTTCAGTCCCTAGAGAGTCCAAAATTGTACAGCATACCTTGAATGAGCCTCTATTTTCCAGAAAGATGTTTTTAATCAATGTATTGATTAGTGCAGTGAATTTACAATTCCTCAGGAGATTTAGGAAAAAAAAAAAAAGAACACCCGAAAAAGAGAAATAAAGGATAATAAAAGCAATATATTTAAATGTAGTAAGCTGTGACATAGAAAAAAAAAGTAATGAAATTGTGTTTTGAAATATTATCTAACTAAAGTTATTTATTTTATTTCCCTCCCCCCCCAAAAAAAAAGGAAATAAAAAACTCACTTCTTTATTTTTTTAAAGTAGTACTGAATCACTAGGGTTTCTTTCTGAGTAGCATGATATAGAAAAACAAAGACAATGATTTTTCTTAGCTCAAACTTAGACAAATTTCAATTTATGCAGTATACCTGCATTTTAAAAGATCAAATTGTTTAAACACAAAAAGTGAAATAATGAAGGTGCATATTAGTTCAATGAGTGAGACCTTCAGTGTTGTACCAGTTGTACTAGTTCTGTCATAGAAAATGTACTTGTAGAGGGATATAAAAAAACCCACATGCATTTTTCTTTCTTTTCTTCTTTATTATTTCCTGAAGATCAGAAAACCAATCATTAAACACAGAGGGTCTATTCTTTTCGGATATCAATATCATCTCAGAATGAAGTGTTTCATTTCAACTCTCCATGTATCCTCCAAATGCACAAATCCATAGTATATTCTTTAAATAAAAGTTAAGTCACAATGACAAAATGTAAAATATTGTGACCTCCTGAAATAATGTTAATGGAAAGAGAACAAAAAGAAAGGTTTAGGTTAAGAAACCTGTGGAAATGTCATGGGAAAAGGGTTTCAATGCTATTCCCTTTAACCTACTGGTCTAATTATTTTCTGTATCCTGTGTTAAACTTCTGAAAGTATTGGAATTAACGTTGTAATTGAAGGTAAATAAAACTTACTGCTTTTGGTGTATTTTATCAAAAGAACTTGGTATAACTAGTAAGAATTGGTCTGCCTTAAAAATATTTTAAATTCCTCCTGATATTTTAAATCTACCTAATTTCAAAGGGAATAATTCTGAAAACTATTAATTGTAATCCTTTGGTTGCAAGATAATCTAACTTTAAAAGTGACTTCCTTTCTTGCAAATAGAAATATTATTTAAATCCCATTCTTCTCAAAAGAGATGCACCATTCTAACCTTCTTGAATGATTATTTTCACAAAGAATAAGTGATTGCTGTATGAATAACCTCTGAGACCCCAAAATCTTATGTGACAATAATGGAATATTTCATAAACAACTAGTGGTAACTACAGGACCATACAGCAGGAAGGATAATGAGTCCCAAATGAAGTAGAGCCTTCACCTTAAATTTTGAATGGCAATGCATCTAAATTGGATACAAAAAAGGGATGGTCAGGATATGCAATTAAATTTAAGACATATTATTGTGCCTTCACATTAAGCACTGTATAAGTTCTCGAATTGTCTGTGCAGCAGGGTTCAGTGAGTCTAAATAATACGCAGACATTTGAGAATGGAAAAATGAAAGTTCTAGTGAATAAAAATGTTGCTCAGGAAATCTCATGTCAAAAGGAAAAAACAATTCCCAGTGCTGCACATGAAAGTAAATACATAGAATTTATGTTCTAGCAAGAAACATTTCCAACTGTGATATATAGTTTTGGTATCTACAGCAACCCCTAAAATAACCTTTCTGCATTTCTGCAAGAGCCTGAAAACACAATATATCTGCAGATTGTTTGACAGACGATGATGATAGTGTCTACACACTTCCAGGGCAAGAACTGCTACTACAGCATTTTGAGATATAAATGGTTTTGAAAGTACACGCACAAATACTCATGGCATCAGAAACTTCTGAGATAGATTCAGCTTTGGTGATGATGACAAAGCACAAAGAGTAAAATATGGAAGCTGCTCCCAGATATCTGCAGCTCAGATCTGCCATTCAGGGTGGTCCATCATCACAAGTAAAAGATCTAACTCTTCCTTATTTCCAGGGCTGTTGTGCTGTTTGAACATGAAGAAAATAAGATACCAGTGAGAAATTATGTGGATATTTCAGGCAGGTTTCAGCTCACTGTGATTGTCCACTCTTTACATAATATATAGCAATTAATACAGCTAGTTGAGACATGTTAACAAAGGTCCCTTAATTAAGTTCCACATTTCTGAATAGCTCTGGGGATACATTAGTCATAAAACCAGAATGACCTATCTATTTTATTGCTGCTCCAGTTCAAGGCTACTACTGACTTCGAGCTGAGAACAGTTTCTCTCCTAAAAGTTATTTTCTCACGTAGTAGTAGGTTTGTGAAACCTAATGTCGTTGTTGACACTTCCCAGAGATACTTGCTTGTCCTGAAGTGTGTCAGTAACTAGTGACAAAACCTTCTGCAGCATATATAACTGCAGGTGTTCAAGAGGCCACCTTTTGTTTTCAAACTATTTCTTTCCATTAATTTTTCTTGAACTTGAAATGTTTTGAGTTTAGTTATTCAAAATCTAAATTTACTTTCACAGTGTTTCAACCCCAATCCTTAACTGTGCCTTGCACAGCTAAGTGGGAGCTGCTCATTTCTTCATAACGGTCCCTCTGAATGAGTCATATTTTAGGTCTCTTACGACAGTGAAGTTGTACATAACATCTTCAGAACTAACAACCCTATGGACAAAAATTTAATGTGGCCTTGAGACAAATACAAATTTTGAGAAATATGGGAGACAAAATTTATCTTTCACTTTATTATTTCTGATCAGAGTTCACTAAATGCCAGTATTTCTGCTGGTGTGCAATGCAATTCAGAGTTTCCATGAGGTAAGGCTCAAGTCTGCATGATTCTCTTAATTCTGGCTCAAGATCCCACAACTTACTTGTATACAAGTGCATTTGGCTCACCTGCCAAATGAAAAGACAAAGACGCAACTGAAACACTCGGTTATGGGGAATATCTTTGGTCTAAGTCCTAATCTTCCCAGTAGTAATGTACAATGGGCCTGTTGTATGGGAAAAGGTTCCAATGGGGGCTGTGCTGGCTGCTGTAACATCCCAGTTACACAGGGAAGGTATAATTGTGGAGTAGGAAAGCTGGACTGAGGCAGAACACTGAGTGCTGCAATAGAGTGAGAAGAGATTGGTGGACACTAAAGCTGGCAAGTCCCCATCAGGATGGTCCTCTGCAAAAGTTGTCTCCACAGAAGTTCTTGGCCAGATGTGTGTTACTGGATTTTAGCCCTTTCAGTCACTGAAGATTGCAGATACAATAAATTAGCTTGAAAATAAAGCATTGTTTATTTAGAGAAAAATTTTATGTATTTTACATATATCTAATATATGTTATAATTCCTAGCATTATATCTACAAGAGGAAAAAAGAAAGGTGCCTGACTTCTACTTGTTGTATATTCCTAATATTTGCAAGTAAGCTTTTTTTATGGATATCTGGAGCTCAAAAGAGCTTCAGGCATCATACAGTATTATATATATCAAATCCCATTGCAAAATTCAGTGAAGCATTTCTAGCATCCAAATAATTACCTGGGTCTTTTGGTACAAATAAATAAAAACTCAGTATATCAAATGACAATGGAAGTGGTACTGGGGAAAAACATAAATGGCTGCAATTTCCCAGTTCTGTGCTTTTGGGAATTCAGCATGACTCAATACTTAGAGTTTAGCTGACCCATGTGAACTTAAGGGGTACCAAATTTTCCCAATGATTGACAGCAGTAACTGTCGTTACCTGATTAAATTACAGGCGTTGTTGTAAACTCTGCAAAACAGCAATGCCATAAAGAAAGCAAGTTTGAATCCAGCTTTTTGTGCCAGCAGCATTACATAATGAGATAAACATTGGTAATTGTGTTTAGTTCAGTAACATTGTTAATTATAGTTGAGATCTCCTTTAAAGTGTATGGATTTTACTGATGCAAAGTAAACAGCTGAAAGCTAAATGAAGGCAGCCTCATAGATTTCTACTGTCTAATTAAAGTACAGAAACATTGTTTAACCAATTCAGGCACTTAGAGGAAAAAGGAAAAAAAATACCGTTTGTACATTTGATACACATTTTAGTTATGGAAAGATCTCAGGTAATAAAGTTCATGTTACATCAAAACAGAATATCTCTAGTCTTGGAATCTAACCTCTTTCTTGTTAAGCAGGGCAAACAAGTCACGAACAGTCTACTGCATTTGTATATATAAAGACAGATAATCAGAGAAGTCCCATCACATCCCCTGAGACCCTGTTTCAGCAATGTACTAATGAACGTTCCTAAAGTTTAATCATGTCATCAGTCTTACTAAACTGTAAAAAAATCTACACACACAGACACAGACACAGATACAGTCACAGACACAGACACACACATTTTTTTTGTTGAAATACGGTTTAATTTCTGGCAACAAAACTGCTGAAGGGAAGCAGAATTCTCATCTTCTTATTCTGGGTGTGAAATTTCGTATGGTTCTTTACAACAGGAAAGAGATTTTGCAGAATTCCACATGCAGAATTATCATGTCTACCATCATACACAATTTGTGCACCAAACACTCCTTCAAAATGACAAATTGCTTACAAAAACATGACTAACCTTTTACACTAAAGTGAAAAGTAATATCAAAAGTATTCATTAACATCATGTACATTTACAAAAAGCATTTTAAATTCAATCCAAAAAGTAGTTCTTGTTTTTGTCAGGTGAGAAGACATTTAATACATGATACTAATGAATTTGTCACACCAGTTACCACTATATGTCAGTAACAAAGAATATCAAGTATTCAGAGACAATTAAAAACTATCAACTTTCTTTAGCTCTTCCTAAACCAGCAAATTGAACAATGTCAAATTCTTGACTATAAGGAAGACAATTGCCTACAAATGGTTAAAACAATCTCTATCCCTAGTTTGATGTGTCTGAATGCTCCAAAACAATTTCCAGCACATATCAAAGAATATTTCCATTAGCAGTTTAGCTAATGCTGTACATATTTGTGTGCCAGTTCCAGCCAAATTCCTGAGCACTAAACTAGCAGTCTCATGTCCATATTATCCCTTCATCCCTTTTCAGCCTATGACTTGCAATACCCAATTCCACGGTAAGGGAAAGAACATTGCTGGGGGCTGCAGAAGCCTCTAGGTTTGACAATAGGGTGAATTATAGTACATTTGCAGAAAGAAACAACTAAATGCTTCTCACAACCTGAAAAGGACTTGGCCACAAGCTGGCAGGATTTGGGGGATCATAAATTCAGCCTAACTAAAAAGACAGCACATGCAGAGCTTATTAAATGGGCAAATTTATAAAATGGCAAAGCCTTATAAAAAAGCTTCTGCTCTGATGTTGATGCTGTTCTAACAGCCACACAAGTCAGTTTTCACTACCTCCCAGTCTTCAAGGCTGTAGCTGAACCATTAACTTTGAGAGTTTTGGTCAGTATCTGCCCCCTAAGCCTTTTATATTCTCAACATGACTGTCTGTTTCTTATATCTTCAGGGCAGTTGCTTTCAGTTACCGGTTATTTTGGAAGGATTCATTGCAGTGAATTGCTCTATCACGTCTTTGTCCTTTCCAGAATGCCTTCAACGGATGTAGCCTGAATCTGTCTGCTTGAATCAATATTTGTCCTAGGTCTGTCTAAATTTCATTCACTGTATTCTTTTCAGAAGAGCTTCAATGTGGTTGAATGGAAATCCTTATTATTGGTAATGATGGCCATGTAGCTGCTGGAGCTAAAAATGTAATCTTTTTTCTTCTTACTGCTTTGCACATAATTGCTTTGCACATAGACTGCTGTTTTGTGTCATATATATGATGAGGGATGGGGCAGGAATTATTACAGGATCAAACTGCATTATAGTTTCTGTTGTACCATAAATGTGCAGGCTGCAGAAGAATGAATTCCACGTGTTCATTATTGCTGGTTATAATGTCAAACACAGAGAGTAATTTTTAAGAATAATCTTAAGATTTTTTGAAGGGAGAGTTATAAAGCCATGCTGGTTTCACATGGGATTCACAGGGGAGCTCTTAATCAGCGGTGCCATATTGAGAAATATAAAACAATTTGGAGAATAGAAAATGAATGAGTAGTGAGAAAGGAATAAACCTCAGGGAAACTGAAGTTGTGTTAGAAGAAACTGAGATTTCTACTGAAATAGGAGATATTTTTGATTTATGAGGCAAATTATTGAGGGGTTAATCCAAACACAGGACTGGTTTCGGAAGTATTTGGAGTACCTTTATGAACAGAAAATGATTTTCATCTCAGGCAAGAGAAGTAGCTGAAAGATAAACTACAGTAACCAGATGCCTCTGGCCATTCAGGCACCCCAAAATAACCGGGGACCTAAGATCTAGTTCAATTTTGTTTTCAGTAACTATGGCAATAATCCCATGACCAGTTGCACAAGTTGGTGTTATACTTTTCTGGGTACCTCCAACCAGTCTGCTGTCAGAAGAGTAGAGCCAACGGTGGACCCAGTATTCATCAGTCAAGTATATCTTAAGTTGTAATTCTAATGGCACCACCAAAATAAATTGTCAATGATTAGCCACGGTTAGTTATCAATAATCTTAAAGTGATATTGCTACATGCGATTACTGTACTCACTAAAACCAGATTTAAATACAAAACATAGGCCAAACACCTTAAGATGAGGAACTTTAATTCTGCATCTTTTCAGATGGGGAAAAATCTGGAGAGTTTTTGTTTGTTTGTTTTTTTGTGGTTTTTTAAGTTTTTTTTTTTTAAATTGAAGAGGTTGCTTTGACATTGTATTTCAAATTAGGAAAAAAATAGTGAAAACTATTATAATTTGAAAATAAATATTTCAAGAACTCCACATTTGCTTTAGCTGTTTTCAGAAAATGTCATTAGAATCAACGAATCTGACATGTGGAAGGCTTGCAGCCACAAAGTTCTTCTCATAATTGTACATTTTCAACTTCAAGAGAGGAAAATCTGATAACTGGACTCTCACTTTATCTCCCTGTAAGTGAAAAAAACAAAACCAAACCCAAACCTGAAGATATACTTATATATGGTTTCTTAAAACGAATAAAAAATATCATAGTATTTTGCCCTCCTTAAAAGGTGAAGTGAGACATTTTCTTTATTCCTGTAGTACAAACTGGTATATTCCATCGCATTTTCCTCAAGGACAGTGTTTTTCTTTGGCAGTTTCCTGTGCCATGTGCAGAGAAGTGCAATGAAAACTTTAGAAAAGAGCTTTGTAATGACAAAACAATAGTTGTTGAATAGCTGTGAGTGTTGAAGGTAAAAATTGCAAGAATGAAGTACCATGCATGCCAATGTGAAGGAGAAGAAAACCTAGAAAATACGTTTCCCATGTTTGCTAAATATTTTTGGTGCATGATTCCAATGCTGATGTAAAAAGGGAGTGTTCAGATCTTCAAGCTTAAATCTGAGGACTACTAAGAAACAGGTGAAATGTCTTGGAAGGAAAATCCCCATCTCTGAAAGGAGGTAAAAAACCCAGTACGGCTATTTCAGAAAATCCTTTGATATCCATCCCAGAGCTCTGTGGTAGAACAATTAGAAGAATTATGGAACACATATAGGGAGCCTCTTATGTGTCTTCTGTATTCAGCATGTATTTTAGGTCTTTACCCTCTTTTGACAGGAGGAAAAATATATAATTTAAATTCTAGTAATAAACAGGAAACCTTGAAATACTGTGAAAGCTGCAGGAGGGAGCATCCTAGAAGAGTCCTGCTGTGTTGAGATAATTAGGACATTAATCAACTCCCTGGATACAGTGAAGCTAACATTCATAAATGGCTAATGTTGGATCTCACTTCTTGCTTTTAACACTAATAAAGCTGTGTAATGGTCATGCTTGCACCTCCTTCACCCACTTGGCTGTCACCTACAGCACCACCGTACCCACAGTACAAAGAGTGATGGGCATCAAAGGTTAAGCAATTGCAAGCTGTTGGAAAGAGAGACTGAAGTTTGGAGCCTGAAGGATGGCTGAGGGCACACCTCAGCTTGGGCTGACTACACCAGGGCTCGTGATTTATTGCTGTTTGCTGCTCTGGTAGTGCTCCATGTCTAACCCTGCAGCTTCATCTTGAGCTAGTTTGATTCAAATCCCTGCCCCATACTGTTTCAGGTCTTGGTCTTGGCAGAGAAGAAACTATCTGGTTCCAGACAGCAGTGAAGCAGGTACCCTGCTCCTGCTGTGCTCACTCTCTAATGGGGACATACTGTGCTAAATCCACAGGTGGCTCCTTTCAGAGAGAGTAATTAAGGACCATTTCTCTCCACCTTTTCCTATTAGTCACAACAGATTATTTATCTTACAAACTGTACTGCCTACAGACCTTTATTCTTTGTACAGACAGTGCTGGTTTCACCTTGTGCCTTTTCTTGAGCATTGCTAGATGCAGTCCTAAAATCCAAGTAGTTCTGTGTTATGTACATATCCTCATTCATAACTGAATGGCTAAAGACATACCTATTTCTTAGTGTCTGCTTAGAGTTGCAGACCAATATGCCAGGTGAGTGCAGTTATGGGAAAGGAAGAGAGGGAAATCTGAACTGAGGAATTTATCACTAGACAGAAGAAAGCACAGCCAGTCACTTCAGCCTGGAAATTTCCTGGGCAAGAGTTGCAGTGCACTGCTTTTCTCACCAAGGATGTCAATATACTTACTGACAAAATCATAAATGATTAAAGAGTAAGATCACGTGTCACTGAGCTCACTGTCAAGTGAGAAAAAAGAAAAAAAGGTCCTGACAGTTATACAGTCCTGTAGAGCACAGAGGGTGTCCTGTGAGGCATGGAGGATGTTCTACTTGCAGCATACTGAAACAAAGACACTTGTGAAGGGAAACCGTGCCTTGAAAACTGTGAACAACAAAGTGAAATGAAAGAGGAAAGTCAGTGTCTGAATACGCATATAGAAATGTGAATTCTTCTGATGTGATCTGAGCGGTGAAAGTAGTAGTGAGAAAGGTAGACAAACAAAGTGGGGGTTGCACTGCCTTCAAGAGAAATCTAAAGGCCAGATTGATTCCCAGACCTTTTGGCGCTGCAATTCACACTCAATACAATATGTCAAGCATCTACAGTTTACTCAACTATTTCAATAGATTCACCCAAGTTCATAACAGATCAGTTCTACAGCAAGAGATTGAAAACCCACTATTATGTACTGTCTACCCTGACGGAAATTAGACACTGACAGCAGCTAAAGGTAGCTGGCAGTTCCCTAGATAGAATAAATATGTGCAGTCAGTATTTAGTATTTTTTTCACTCTCCACTACTGAGAAAAAAAGATCTCCTGCAGACTTAGGGAACTGAACTGGTGCTGATTTTTGCGGTCTAACAGTTGGCAATCCCCTTTGAGTTCTTTTACAGCCTTCAGTTTGAGAATTGATGATCTACAGAACCTAACTAGAGGCTGCCACAGAGCAGTTAATGACAAGGGAAGAGGGAGCATTTAAGCATACGTCATTTAACTCAGCTGAAAGCTCAACTGCAAAGAATAATCACATATACCTAAGCTGAATAGCAGCACCTATTGTAAACTCTAGTCAAAACAGGGTTTCCAAAGACTTTGCTTCTAATGATGGATGAAAGTTTTGAATTTTACAGAGAGACATGATGACTATTAAACACTCTTGGAGTTTTCCATTTTCCATGCATAAGACATAGAAACTAAACTGGTAGTTTCTCAGCTCTTATTTTGGTGAGTAATGCTCCACTGTTTCCTACCTGTGAGATCCAGTCAAAGGGAATACAAACAATGAAATAACCCCAAACCTCATTCTGCATATCACTCCCTCCCCAGAACACTGAAAACCTTATTGCATTACCACCATGGTGGTGCAAAAACATCATGACTACCCAAAGAAAAGGTTGTGATTCCTTCCATATTTATTATTGAGATCTGCTTCCCTAAAACTGCTGGGAAATTTCTCATTGTTAATAGGTCTTTCAATTTTCAAAGCTCTGCCAACCTTAAAATATCTAGTTTATCTTATTTCCATAACTATATCCCTTTTCTTGAGAAAATGGGCTTAGTGATATAAGATCTATCAGTCACTAAAGTACAATATGCAATAGAGTACATGATGAGAATGTGTAAAATTTACCCACAGTCATTCTCTAAGACATTAACGGACCTTTAAAATAAGCTTGCTAAGGAGTTGTCTGATAAAGCTCATTGGTTTAATATGCACTTTTATTTGCATGAGGGACACCTCAGATTGGACACTTGGGTGTGTCTTGTCTCCAACTGTCTAATGACAACATTCTAGCTAATTTTAGGTTTCATTTACTTTAAATAGATCACTGCTCTGTAAGTCTTAAGATAAGCACCTTGTTAAGTTGGTAAATTCCAAGAACAATCTCCAACTGAATGGTAATTGTACCTTTTTTTTGGTGTGTTTTTGTGGTTTTTGCTTGTTTATTGCTTTGGGGTTTTCTTTAGTCTGTTGGTAGTAAGAACTTTGGTCTGAAAGCCACTGATTTTGCAGATTTAGAAAACTTTGCTAATTACAGAAATAAACTTAGTCATGAGTAACTTACACCTACATTTACTAGTAGGCGAAACCCTTTATTCACCTATTTGTACTCCAGAGCAAAAAAATATCTTTGACATTTTATTTGTGGTTACACAAGATGAGCTCTACTAATTTCTCATCAGAAGTTAGAGGCTACACTTCTCCACTCAATCCAGCTTTTCTTGAGTAGATCTCTTTCAGGTTAATTTATTCATTCTTGATGGTGGTGTGAACATAGGTAACACTCCAGTTCCAGAAGCTGCAGACTCATGACTCAGCCAGTAATTTTACTGTAATATATATATACATATAGGGTTCCTTAATACCTCAAGATAGTATCAAGAGAATAAACCATGGACTTTTTCCCAAGGGGTTTCTTTATTAATTTGGGGGAGAAAATAAGGGAACCTGGCAAAGGTTCAAAAAGTACACGACATAAGCTAGGTAAAATGTTCCACCACAATACCAATACAGCACTTATTAATCCACAACACTTAAGTCAAGATCCAGTCAATCCATGACACGTAAGTCAAGATCCAATCCATCCATAATTCAGTCAAAAACCAGTCCCTCCAGCTCCAAGACACCCAAATCATCAAGAAAGAAGCAAAAAAATTAAAAAAAAATAAGCAGAGGGAGCAAGAAGAGAGAAGAAGAAAGAGGGAGAGATAGATCAAATAACTACCACTGAAACTTTGTGGAAGACCAGATCTCACAGGTCCAAATAGCAAGNCAGATCTCACAGGTCCAAATGGCAAGGCTGTGACACCCACCAAACACATGCCTTTGATTTTATCTCCTCTTGTCTCCATGGCCTGACCCCCCTGGTGAGGCCTCTGACCCATTCCAGGGAGAGACTGTGTCCTCACTGTCCCTGCTAATGCAAGCTGGGTCAGGGACTCCAGGAGCTGTGGAGTGTTATGGTTTTCCTGGGTTGTTTGTGACTGGCAACTGCTCCAGGGCTTCCCCATGTGGGATCCAGGGCCTTGCTATGAGGGATGCGACACCATCCCACCTCCATGAGGTTCGACCCATCCCTTCCCCCTCTGCACACACATATAGACACATGCATTTCCCACAAGGTAGTTCTGACCCAATAATCACTGATCTGGTGTGTAACAACATACCAGGACAACATCATCGGTGTTTCCTGCAAGCTCATGTAAGTAAATTTCTTTTCTGGAAACTCTGCATTTGCTTTTATTCACATCTCAGAGACATCTTGTAAACATCCCTTAAATAGGTAACACACATACTGCATTCCAAGTTTTTCACAAAATGAAAAAAATTAGTTTACAGCCCCTGCCTATGCTTTTTCCTGTTTCCTTTGTCAAGAGTAAAAAACAGGGGAGTGTGACTGAAGGACAGTTGTAACCATGTGTGTCATTGCACATCCAAATCCTCTCTTTATTCATTCTATCTTAAAACTTTGTATTGCTGTCTATGAAAGTATTTGCTGGGTTTCCAAAGACTTTTAGCAGTAATAGGGATGGAGATACAGAGAAATGAATTAGAATCTTGTGGGATGACATTAATGTTGTTATTTGGGTTTTTTTGAGTAATAAATTAATAAAATAGAAAAAGCATTTAACAGGTTGCCTTAAATGTGACAGAGACTGTTTTCATTAAGGAAGTAACAAAAGCCATTAATATTTTTAGGCTTTAATTTGTTTGTATTTTCAGCACAATGGTGATATCATGCCATGCAAGCATGGAACATTTAAACAGACATGCAAGTATAAGCTCTCTGATGATAATACCTTTTGACACCCTGATGCTCCACTAACCCTTAAGTGATACATATGCTATGTTAGCCAGTGCATTAAAATGTCACCATTACACATTGTGGGGAAAGTGAATATCACATAGTTCAGGTTACTTTGGAGATAAAAAGGCTTTGCCTTTACATATATCCATCTCTGAATAGAACACTTCCACATGCAAAGGGCCTCCATGGAATGTGACTTTCCAGAGGCAGGAGACAGACTTCTGAGAACATGGATGCAGCCAAACTCCACTCTTCATGCTGCACCTTGCTCAGCAAGCTGAGGAAAGAACAACTCTGTAAATGACAGCCCAAAAAAGTTGCCTGGCGCCTGGGGGGAGAAATACTTTCTTGGTAATGAAAAAGCTGAAGGGGAAAACTTTCTGGAGCCTGGAGGCAGAACTTTGCAAGGTGAAACGGGGAAAACCTATCCCAAAAATCAGTCTGTTCTGCTTAAAAATTAGGCACATCTTACAGGGCTGGCGTAACTAAGTTGGGGGTAAGGGCAGAAGGTCCTGTAAGTAATCCCTGATTGCAGACATAGATAGGTACAATCACAGTAAATTAGGCAGCTAGGAGAGTATCATCCACTGGCTGTCTCTGTTGATGCATCCACTTTATGGGTATAGTATGCAGTGTCTGCAATTTTTTGTGTTCCTGCTGTTAAATGTTGTTCCAAACATTTTCACACAGTTGCAGTGACTGTCAATGGACTCTATCACTTAGAGATGCTAGCAAAAATTTCAAAGGCTGTTTGTGTTGGAACAAATTTATGTTTACTTTCCTAGTTTGGTGAGAGCAAAGTTATTTGTTTGATAATGCTTAGTATTTTCATATTTCTGAAATATTACTATGTTTGGTTTAGAAGCTGAATAATTATAGAATCACAGAACCATTAAGGTTGGAAAAGACCTCCAAGATTCTTGAGTCTAACCATAATCAAGTAACAAAACTGGTTTTTACTAGACTATAGTGTGAAAGTTTTTTGGAACTGAGATAAGGAGGGGATGGGAAAAAGCTTGTTTCGATG
The DNA here is from genome assembly GCA_013396655.1 of Campylorhamphus procurvoides. Lineage (NCBI taxonomy): Eukaryota > Metazoa > Chordata > Aves > Passeriformes > Dendrocolaptidae > Campylorhamphus > Campylorhamphus procurvoides. The sequence goes on along the minus strand of WBMV01004893.1, from coordinate 416,602 downwards.
ACACATCTCTGCTATTTGTCTTAACTTACATCTTTGATAGTTTAGTTAGGCCTTGACAATATGATAAGGCAGTTCAGTTAATTCTTCATGATGTCCCAAACAGAATGCATAAATTCCATAAGGAAACTGATACCCTTCTTAAGGTGCTGATGAAAACATCATCAGAAAAGGAAGTAACAAAGACACATTGTTGTTTGAGTGATTCCAGAACATCATCCCTTCCCCCATTACATTTCTTAAGGCATGGCAGTAAGAAGGAGAAACAACCCACATGTACTTTTCCCTTAGTCTTCGGTTTTTGATGGCTGGAGAGAGGGGTTAGGACTAGAGACCACCCAAAGAAAAATATCTTTGCCTTCCAGGTCAGCCCCTTGCAGACTTCACATACCTCTGTTAGTGCTTGGAATTTGTGGCATCTAGCAATGCATATTGCTTATTTAGCTGTCTGCTGCATACTGCACAGATACTGAAAAGTCACGTTCTCCCCCATCAAAGTGGTTGTCCTGGCATTAGGAGTTTTGGTACTCACTCAAGGTATGCAGCCATCAGTATATAAATGTAAGTGCTCAAGATGTGATGTGCAGTGTAAGAAGTCAGTGCTTTCTCTTTTGGAACTTTCTTGGAAAGATTCTTTGCACAGTTCCTTTTACTCTACATAAATATGGTTTGGATACATTGAAGTTTTTCTACCACCTGAATAAATATACTAAGCATGCAGCTGCTAGTGGTCTTTGCTGAACTAATTAATGAACGTTTGACTCTCAGTGGTTTGATATACTTTCATTAGCCTAGTGGATGGCTGAGTGGGCATCCCTGCTGAAAATAGCATAATATCACCTATGCAACAATCCTGTTGAGTTAAGTGCATTCTAGAAAACAAGTCCCACATGGCCCAGAAAGGCTGTGTGTATCCTTCTGTGCTGCCAGATGAGAAGCGCAGTAGGATGGCTGGAACTTGCATGTGTGAAGACTGGGTAATGTGAAGCACCTTTGCTGTGAGCCTGGGTATAGTACAGCTCATCCCACAGTTCTGCAAGCCTGCTGACAGAAACACCTCAACAGCAGAACTCTGTCTAAAAGATGGCATTGTCAGTATTTTACAGCATCATTACAATAACAGGTGTTGGTTTTTGTGATCTATATGACAGTGAAAGACAGATAAAGGAAGTAGAAACTGTTGTTAATGATCACATATTATATACATGTATAACGTAATATAACAATCTGTGTTTTAATGCTTTACCTTGGTGAGAAATATGCCTGCTTACTGATTTGCATAAAAAAAAATTCCATTGAACAAACCCTCTCCTTTTTTTGTCAGAGAGAATGAAGCTTGTCAGATATTTTTTCCATCTTTCTGCTCTAGAGGAGCACTTTTAGAGTGTTTATACTATGCTATTGACCTGGGAATTCATTTTAATTTCTACATACAAAAAGCTAACACATGACAAGCTTTATCAAGATAAGTGTCTTTGGCAAGACAATGAAACCATCTTAGTTTCAGGTCACTTTTCTGGTTTCATACCAAAATTTCATAGCAATAAAACTTTCATTTCAATGAGTTAATAAGACACATAGAAATCCTATAAATCAGCAAAAGATACTTAATATGCATGAAAATGAGTTTGAAAGTTTCAAACTTTATGTTGCAGATGAAGAAAGCTACATGTATTAGCCCATGTGGGGGTGTGAACTTGCTTTAGGTTTGAAGACAGTTTTGGCAATGTTCCAATATTAGTGAACTTAGTGAGGGTGTCATCATAAATATGTTAACATAGATTCTGTGCAGAAGCATTGCTCTCTATGCAGGATACAAGGAGTTTTTGGTATTTGTGACACCAACCTACAGGGCTGACACTCATTTTTGAATCACACAAGTTTTATGGAGCATCTGTACTCCCCAAGAGTTGATTACTGCTTCATTGGTATTTTAGTGTATTATTCTTCTGCATAACAGCAGTCAGGACCCTCAGAAGAATTCACACTAGACCAAAACAGTATCCTCTGTTCCCCTTTACAAATGTAAGGGGTGAAGTGAACCAGCACAAGACATGACAAATAGTACAGTTACACATGTCCTAGATACTGAAACAATTTCAGTTTGCAGACACTTTCCTTTTATAATTTTAAAAGGTAGCTACCCACTTAGGTTGTAGTTGCATCTGGCATCTGTGTCTTTCTTCTTTATTTTAGAAAGCCAGCAGACAAGAGAAAAATGTTAAGCCATGGCAACAAGTGGGGAGACAATGCACAGAAGAAAGGAATCTGTCCTTGTCACCTTGGCAATATCACTGCTATCTTGGATCTCTGTATCTCTATTGTAACAGTGTCTATAACACAGCAGATTAAGACCTGAGTTTGGTTGGGAATGTAGGCATAATCCTGTATCAATAAGTTCTCCTGGTTTCTGGTTACCAAAAAGAAGAGCTCACAGCACCCTAGAAATGGTAAAGTGATCCTAAGCCCAAGCAAGTTCTCAGTTGTGAATGAGAAGCTCAACACCACCTAGCAGAGTCATACCAAAGAGGCAGAATGCTGTGTAATAGGTAAAAACACACAAGAAAAGTTAATCACTACCCTGGTGCTGCTGCATCATGGTGCTGAGGGTCTACATAGCACGTTCTCCAATAGTTGGTTTGAAATGGGAATAGCAGATTATAAAAGAATGTGGAAACCGTGTGGCAATAGGTCAGCAAAAGGGGTTGAGTACTCTCTCAGATGTAAGGGGAGGATATGCAAAGTATTTGTTATTAATATGTGCAGCTGCAGCCCCAGTTGTACTGAGAGAAAGTTAAACTGCTATAAGGGACATATCTGAAAAATGTCTAAGTTTTCTAGTACAACTTATGTTCCCCTAAGAGGGAAATGCATCAGGAGCTTATGACATTCAGGGTACTGTGACTGCTAGCAGAAGATAATGGAGGGAGGACAAATTGCAGCTTAAGTACTTGTTCTTAATGAGCACAGTCTGGGTAGAAAGTTCACTTCCTCACAGAGTAAAAAGACAGAATGAAATTGCCTTGATATCATTGGATTTGATAGCACATAATGTCATGTACAGTTCCTGACTGTGCAGGGAGATGACCATTTGCACATTTCCCCTCCATCCATCCTTAAACAGATAATGCTTGGCTGAACAACCCCTGTGATGTGAGCTGTCCAGGGCTTAACCCTCCAGCATCAGGTAGACATTTCTCAGCATTTCTCGGGTCACATGCATGGAGATGGAAGATATCAGACCTGTTAAGAGATCTGATTCCTACAGGAGGATGAGGTTGCTAGCATCCCTCATAATGTCAGAAAACGAGGGTGTCATGAGATCACACAGTAAAGCTAGAAATGGGGTCACTAAATCTACCTTCATGCTCTAGTCCCCTAGCCAATATAGCAGGAGTGTTTTCAGTAAATACAGTGAAAACTCAGAGGAGAGGAATGTAAAACCTGCAAATGGCTCCAGACAACTGGTGGGAGGATGGAGGTTTGTGTGACTCAGTGCTCCCCAGGGGTACCATTTGGAAGAGGCAGAACTGACTGGCAGCCTCAGAGACCTCCATTACCATCTTACCCAGTGGTAAGTAGCTACACTCCAAAGTGATTCATGACTGGCAGAAATCAGCATAGATGTATAAAGCAAGGCTGTAGAACATTATCACAATCTTCATGACAGGCTCAGGTGTCTGGAACAGGATGAACTAATGACACTGGTAAGGCATCAGCTCTTGGCAGAAAGCTCTGGATGTCAGTGTTCCTCTTCAGTAAAAATTGTACTCACACAAAATTTTGTATAGCTGGGCCATACAACAACAGCCTGGTCCTACAGAACCATGTTGTCTCTGCAGCCCAGAACAGTATAATTGACTGCCATTTTACATAACCTTAGGACAACCAGAGAAAGTGAAACTTTCTAGAGATTGAAGTTTTGATGAGCAGAAGTCTATGTGAATACTTCAATATTGTTTTAACTTGCAAGATGGGCATAGTGAATGCATGGTCCCTCTTGGCAAATAGTATTTAACACTGAGTTATCAAACTGCATTGAATAAAGGAATTCAGGGACAAAGAGCTTGGTTAAACTGGAACAAAATAAACATTCAGAATGAAGATCCAAATTTCTCCTTCTATAAATATTTGTTTATGAGTTATTTAGCTCAATTGCAAAAATTGTTAGTTTGGGGGACATGGGAGAGTTGCTTATTTATACTGTTGATAACTTTTTTATTAAACTAATATTTAATAGTTTTACAATCACACTCCTCAAAAGTACAACCCATATAATCACAAAAACACACCCATCAATTCCCCACACTACCTAATGAACAAACATAGTGAAGGACAGGGGAATACTTCAGAAGACTCAAGGGATGTAAGTACACCAGGATGCCAGAGGCTAAGTCTCTGGTCTGAATGTAGTGTGTACACATGTGTGTTTTTGCAGAAAAGGAATCATTACACACTCATGATGCCCATCCTGCCAAGCAAGCAAAATTTTACTTGTAAGTCATTGACTGGTGTGGTTCTGTTCCAGTAGCCACCCAACATCCTCATGTCAAGACTGTAAATCTGTCTGTTGTGATAATGGCAGAATTTTAGAAGTATGGTTTCGACCACCCTCATAAAATGAAATGTATTTAATTTCTTCATAACTTACTTAAAATGAGTTTTTTCCTCTTTGCACCAACCCTATTCATGGAAGAAGTACATTTACTGAGTTAATCCTACACTGAATATGCAGCTGGGTGTACAGCTACTCTGTGCCTCTGCCCTCAAGAGTATAGATGTCTTCCTGACAAATGTACACAGGATGAAAAAAGCTGACTGCTGACAACTGTACACAGATGTTAAGATGAGAAGTTTAACTGGTCTCACTATTTTCAAAATATAATCGAAATAGTGATTTATGGTCTTTAAACAAGAGGCAAAGAATCTGCGTTCTGCAAAGCAGTTTCATCTTACCTTTCATGTGGAATTTTCAGCACAAGGGATTGCAGAACTAAGATCATTTAGTCCTTAATGAGACAATTCAAAGTGTTTTGAAGTCCTTACAAAAAATAAAGCCTACAAATGTAGCAAGAGGTATTTGCTGATCATGCACAAATGTAATTTGCCAGATAGACACATATTGCTGCTGCCTTGTGTCTGGCCAATCCTCAAACACAGATCTTTAAAGCTGTAGCTAAGACTCGCTATGTCAAGGGATACTGACTGCTTATTAATGAGTGGAGCCAGTTAATTTTAAAGCTCAGAAAAACCAAGAGAAGGATTATTTCTCCTGCTTAATACACTTCTTATTAGCTGTTGAGTAAGACCAGTATTATGTAAAAGACGAGAGCAAAAATCCATTCATCCTTGGAAGGAGTTGTCCAAAACCCTAATTGGACCAGTTCAGATGAGGATACTTTGCCTGCTGCTATTCTGTACTGGATACCAGAGCCAATTCCCACATGAGGATTTTCTAAAAGATATCTAAATATCCCTCTGGAAGACTGATGTCTACCTGTTGTGCTTGAAAACCCCTGCAACCCATTGTCTTGCCATTTTCGTAAAACAAATTGTTCATAAAAAATATCTTTCCTGCATGCACCAGTGTGGCACACAGATAATATAGAAATGCAATAAGTAATACTTCTTCATTCTTTCTGCATGTCAAAGCTTCTACCAAAAAGTTCTCTGTCAGCCTTCTGCCAAAAGTTCTCACAAGAGCTTCCTGCTGGAGTTTTCTGTCAGAAGATCCTGTTATTTTTCATATGAATAGGGTTATGTGCTAAACAACTGCATACACCCTCCTTTGAATGCTACAAAATTGAGAAGAAACTTTGGAAAACGTGGGGGAAAGAGGAAAGAGAAGGAGGACTGGTTACCACAACCAAAAATCTCTCTCTACTTCCCCCCCTCACCCTCTCACCTCTTCGCCAACTGCTTCCTCCCTGCTTGCCGCCAGGGACTGAAACTCTGCCAGCCTGGAGAGAACCAAAACCCATCAAGCCACGTGCTTGAGTTATATCTTATCCTTCTACCATTACCATATTTTAGAAGGTCAGAAAGGTGCTGACCCAGCCCCGTTTGACCTGTGACAGCCTTCAGCGCTCCTCATAAATGACAAATCCACACTGCCTTGCTGCATTCCGGAGAACTAATGATGCTAAACCACCAGTGCTGCTAGACGAGATAACATTGAGGAAAAAACCAGCAGAGACAAAGAAATAAAAAGTTGGAACTTGCTTCTCTCTCTTCCCCCCGCACACCAACTTGGCAAAAGGTAGTTTTCGTGATAAGCTTTTCTTTGCCTCTAAAAGTAATAGCTTTTTCAAACCTTTTCTTATTTCCTCTCTTTTCATCTCTTAGCAATTAATAAAATCCGGTTTTGGTATCAACAGATGACTTTTGTGAGTTTTAATTTTGCTCAGGGAAAATATTCGATTCTGAAGTTCGTTCTGCAACATTTAAGCAGACTGTAACAACCAGTTTATATTTCCTGCCTAATCTTCACTAATCAAGCAGAACACAAGAAGACAAATTTATGAAAAGAACCAAAGAGCAGGAGAAACTAATTTATGGATGAAACAGTGTACCAGTCTGAAGAGGAAAAAAATATCTACTGATCTAAGTCCATAGGAAGACCTCAGCCATACAATTACCTGTGGAGTGTCAGATGCATGCTCAGACTCTGCATGATCACAAAGCTCAGCATGAATGACAGCATATAGAAGAATATCAGATAAGCATAAGTTAACTTCTTGTTTCCTAAGAAAAGATACTTCACATGTACAAAAGTATCTTTTCAAAGAAAAGGTCCCAAATGCAAAAAAAAAGAAACAAACAAACAAAAACACACCACAAAACAAACAAACAAAGGCTGGTCAGTGACAATTGCAATTACCCCAATACTAGGAAATAAAGAAGTTGAACAGATTTTGGCATGAGAGAACCTTCTTGAAAAGGGAATTGGTACCTGTTTCTCCTGAGGTGACCTTTTCTTAGCTGAAGGTCACAGTGGAATATCTCTGTTTCACAAGCCGTTAACATGGAATTAAGCTGGTTACAGGAGACACCATGATTATGCCATATTTTAAAGTTTGCCATCAAACAAACTTTTCAGACTTTAGGCACAACACTGGCAGCAAGTTAACAGGACTTAGAGATCTAGAGGGAATTCAGGCAGGCAATGATCAAAACAGTGTTAAAGCAAGGTAGAAACACAAATGAGAATGTAGACAGTACAGTTGTATTTTAAAAATCTTGATCAGATATTCTGCCCTGACAGGGATGTGTTAATATAGACAAAAAGCCACCCAGGAAGCAGTGAAATTGGATCTGCACTAGAAAAATATTCTTCTTTTTCCTAAAATAAAGTATATTTCACTTGTTTCACAGATAAACTGTATTTGTTTTGTATTAAGATACCTGCAAATAATCCTTCTTGTATTTTTTCTTAGCAAGAGAAAAGCACCAAATCAGTGAAAATGTGGAAAATAACCATGTCGTTAACTTCAGCAAGTAAATCAAGAATCTTACTTCTAAGATATTTCCATTTTATAATGGTTCTCAGCAACTACTTTGTGATTACTCTGCAACATACTAAGTTGACTTCCCATTCTGTATAAATGCTGCTATAAGGCAGCACTGTGCAGTATTATAAACAAGTGATAGATATAAATACTATCATAACCTTACTCCTTTTCAGACTACTTTTAGATAAAATAATTTTGATGTTAGGTCTGTCACATTAGTTTTCTGACTTGAACAGTATTTGTCTTCAAATTCATACCAGATGCAACACAAAATGTGGTTACCAATGCAATCTCTCTTCAGTCAGAATAACGTAAGGGAAGTCTTTTCAAATACAGCTTGTGACAGATTTTACCTTGAATGTGGAACAAGCACAACTTGTTTTATACAACAATCATTTTGCATAATCTGTTCAATGCATCTTTCCAAAATGTTCAGTAACTCTTATTTGTGTGTATTTCATGTACTTTATGTGTACTTTGGTGTAACACATGTATTTTGAATACTTTGATGTGGAAATGCTGCACTTCTACCACTTCAAAAAACCTTTGGGAATAGAATGTTTCTCATTCATTTTACAATATTTATCTTCTGGTCTGCTCTTTTGCTTATTCTGCAAGAAGTGATTGTGAGATTCTGAAATAATCAATTTAATCCAAAATAGGCAAAGATCTAAAACTGATTATGCATGTTTGGTAATAGAAAATATATTTGTTTCACAGTACCACACACACTACAGTGGAAACTGTGTGTTTTGTATACTTCAATTCCATCATATATTACAGATTACACTGGCAACTTTGATCATCATGAAGCCTTGGTGTGAGGAACTCCCACTGAAATTTATAAGAGTTCTAGATATTTGTCAAGTAGGGCTCTAAAAGGAGCATGTAAAAGGACAAGAGACTAAAGGGGAAAAAAATCATATAAACTGAACTAAAAATAAAGACAAAACAGCAGCTTAAAAATTATGCCTTAAGCAATTGAAATAGACTGTCCAAAGCAGGGTGTTTAAACTTTTGTCTTTAAAATTTCTTTTCTAGGATGCTACTGATCTTGGTTATTTGAAGAAAATGTGTCCTCCACTTTAATGGGAAATAAGCACATTTCCCATCCTCATAAATAAAAGAAAGGGATAAAAGTCACTTTACTTGCTCTTTTAAAATAAACATTCAGTAAAATGAAGTAGCAATATTTATCACTGAATTAACCACTAACAATCAGGTTGACCCAACAGCAGATAAGAATCACAGCTTTAATGGGTTTTCCATGTATGAATACCCTAATGTGTGGGATTCACTTTCAATATGACCCATATGTTCAGGCTGAATTTAATCTGTGAGTAATGGTAGCACCAAGAAAAGTAATTTTTGTAGAATGCTGGAAATGATTACAATGAATCTCCAAACATGCCTTTTTCAGCATTGTATTAGCAGATGTAGAGTACTTGAGGGAATTTTCCCAGCTTACCTAAAAGTAGCTTTGGATTTTATTTTCAGCTTGAGTAAAAGCAAGTATTTCCTCTGGAATTGTAAATTATGTATTCTTCTTGCTGTACCACTTTCATAATGGAAAAAACCCCATACTATAAAACTACAAAGTCATAGTGCATGTAGAACACCAAATATTGCCATCTATTCTACTAAATCAAATGTGGAAATACTCTGGTAGCCACTTTGAAAGTTAATATAGCCAGCAGGCAAAATCAGAATCAAGACACAGACATCTTTGTGTAAGAGTAGCTGTACTTGGGTTGGTATCCTTTGTTTATGCTGCAAAAGAAACCTCCTACCTCATAATTCTCAGATTCCTTGGTCTTAATTTCTTTTCCTCTGGAAAACACTGATCTTCTCAGCTATCTCTAGAGGCCACATAAGGTAAAATACAGTTGTTTAAGATTACAGTCAGTTTCACTTCATGTGCCAGGGATGTTTTAAGCAAAAATGTAGCAAAGCAGAAGTGATGGTACAGTGTTTAATTTCAGTACAAGAAAGTTCTGTGAAGCCCAAAATTTAAATACACTCCCCACACTCTACCAATAGCATCCTTACTCAATGTAATTTGAGTCTTTTTTAATCAGGACTATGACAGGAACTAGGAAGCTCATGGTCCTGCTGTCTGACTCAGAAGCGCACAGATGTTTTTTAGAGCAGAAAGCTAAAATTAGGACCATTTACTTCATTAGGCAGTATAATCATGTAATGAGTAAAGGATCTCTTTATTCTTGAAAAAGATGAGGGATCCCACTGCTCAGCTGCCTTGCTTTACCCTAAGGCCCTTTAGGTAACTCAGAATAGCCTGAAGGAAGTATCTGAAAATCTTATTTAAGGAAAAAAAAAATAAAATCAATGGATGCTTTTGGCCACATAACAGGTTTAAATCAATACACACCAGAAAGGGTTGTTGATATTGATCTCTATTCCTAATTCCTCTGTTTGTCTGAGAAATGCAACTGATGCTCATGCCATGTTGATATGAAGGGTACTATTAGGAAGTCCAGTCTTTCTTGTCTGGGCATTCTTTCATCAACGTTAAAATAAACATATTGCTCCCCCTTTACAACAAAAGGCATATACAGACAGCCTGAGAAAAAAAAAAATTAATTATTTTTTCATCACATGCAAGGTTGCTCAAAAGATATCCCCAAACACCTACAATCACATAAAACCTTATATTCTTTCAAGTTAACATTCCATAGCTGTTTAGTCTTTCTCTTTTTTTCTCAGTTTTGTTATTTATTTTATATTTATGGTTACCTCACTATCTTCTGCATTTGACAACAATTTCACTGAGTTGTTAACTTTTATCTTTTCCTATCTATAATGTTTCTCATTTATTTTCTCATATACTTATCAACCTAACAGATACTTTTACTCTACATTAGTGATTTGCACTGAAATGGACAAGTATATGCCCTGTGCAGCTTCCATTCTTGAGGTAGGCTTTCCCTTTACCTAGGGGAAAATTAAAATTGTAGTGCAATTTGGATGAAACCTAAGCTAGTTTATTTCTCAGAAATCTCTGTCTTGAAAAACAGAAGTTGAATTTCTTTCAGAAGAAAGTGATGGGGAAGCCCTAGTTCAAAGGTCTTTGAACTCCACCAGCAGTTCCACACATCTGTGGATGGGTCACATCCCCAGAAGACATGCAGTGATGTCAGTGCTTTGCAATGAACATCAAGAAGAGGTTCAGAGATTGTGAGAGACCAGTACCAGCTAGAAGTTAGCCAGCTGTTACTGGCTACCAATCACCACATCTCAGCCTTCAGGGATCTTATCCTGACAATGAGGACTGCAATCCTTAGTAACCCTAACTCCAACTACACAATGATATGCAAGCAAATCCATGAGACACAAGGTATAGGCTTGCATGCCATCTCCTAGGTTCTCTGCCCATGACTGGTCACTCTTATCCATGTCAACGTATGGAGCAAAATCAGAAGGACCCATCACAACTCTGTGTAGCATAGTCTTATTTGTAGAGCTACACTGAATAGAAAATTGTCTGCTTAACATTCAATAAGATTAGGTTTTTCACCCAGCCTCTCCACTGCATGGTCAAGCTGTGCACCTTTATCCCTTTCATAGGCTGAACTCTGCTGTCAAAGGTAGCAAAACAAACAGTAAGGAGCTCATGTGGCCAAAGTCCTGGACACTTCATCTGTTGAACTTCTTAACTTACAGCGGACTGAGTTTACAATCCTGCATGATTAAAAA
>WBMV01004893.1:336530-405365 GCA_013396655.1 Campylorhamphus procurvoides | reverse complement strand
AAAAAAAAAAAAAAGCTTGTATGTATAGCATGGTGCCTGAGTCTAGTGAGGCCTCAAGTGTGGCATGACAGACACAAAGGTTGAAGGCCACCCAAAGCAGAGACAGCCCCACAAGTCAAAATGACATAGTATTATCTATATCAATAAATAGAAATATCCCTGAAATGTGAACTGTACCAGAGGATTTTTGGAGGAAAGTACTAGCTGGATTGGAACAAGTTTTGCTGAGAAAGAGCTTGCTAAAATATGTTCTATTGCTAAGCAATGTTTCTAGTCATGCTTAATTTACTAGAATGGACAGAGATCCAAGGGATGCTTTAATAATTAAGCTTGTTTTCCTCTAGCTTTCCCTCCAGTACTTTCCCTTCCATGAGTCTCCTTTGGTATAATCCAGATTTGGACGGTAGAATGACAGTGAAAAATATGATGTCAATAAAGAAAAACGAAGGAAAGGAAAAGAGTTTGGTATACTCCTCTGGTTATGAGGGGTCAGGAAAAAGAGAATGTGGTCATGGCTTGTGTAAGCATAGAGTACTCACCTCAAGTGTTGCATACTGTTTTGGGTGCTACAATATAAGAAAGATATTAAGCTATTAGAGAGCACCCAAAGGAGAGCTTCAAAGATGGTGAAAGGTTTAGAGGGGAAGTCATAGGAGCAGTGGCTGAAGTCACTTGCTTGTTCCGCCTGGAGGAGAGGTTAGCCTGTGAAGGGAGACTTCATAGCAGTCTATAAATTCCTCATAAGGGGAAGCTGAGGGACAGACATTGATGTCTTCTCTCTGGTGACCAGTGACAGGATCTGGGGAATGGCCTGAAACTGTGCCAGAGGAGATTCAGCTAATATATTAACAAAAGGTTCTCCATCTGGCTGGTGGTCAGGCACTGGAACAGGCTCCCCAAGGAAATTGTCACAGCACCAAGACTGCCAGAGTTCAAGAAGCATTTGGACAATGTTCTCAGGCACCTTCTTTGAGTGGTCTTATGCAGGGCCAGGAGATGGACTTGATGATCCTTTGTGGGTTCTTTCAAACTCAGGATATTCAATGATTCCATGATCAAGGTAATAGCAATGTGTTATGTAGAAAAGATATGGTCAGGCAATTTTCAAAACAAACAAACAAATATAAAAATGCTGTCTCAACCCTAACAGAGGCACAAAGAACTCACCAGAAACTGCTTTCAGACTATGGTTTCCTTCAGTTACTGTTATCTCCTCCAAGTCATATTCTGATATAGTGTGTTATCTCTTGAGTTTTCAAATAATAAAGTGGGGTCGACCACATCTTTCAAATAAAACTAGAGAAATCAGTGACTTCCTTTATGTTGCACAAAGAGCTGTAGCAACATCAACAAAAAATTCAGGGAAATTAATAGAGGAAGAAATACAGTTTCCTGACCTGTCCACTGTGAAACAAACAAAAAAAAATAAAAAAATTAATAGTTCTCTTGCAGCAGTCACAATTTATAGACGTAATATTTTATTCCCAATTGAAAGACAACACTCTCCTCTTTCATACCCCTATATTTCTAGGAGAATAAACCCACTTTTTGCTAAGGACAGTCAGTGAGACTGAAGTATTGCTTTCTGTTTTCTTTGTAAAACACAATTTTCCATTTTCTTGATCACTTTATAAAGCCACGATCTTGGACAGTAGCATCACCAATAATTCCACATATGGACAAAATGGTTGGTTCATTGCACTAACAGAGCTGTGGCCCATTTCAAGAAGCCCCTGTTTGTTCTCATCAGTGATAAAAGCAATGACTCGAGTATGAAAGCGAAGTTATTGTAACAGCTGAAGACTGACAGAAATCTTGTAATTCTAGTAACTATATTTTCACAATTCTAAACAAGTCAAAATAAGTGAAGGGGGAAGAGCTGCATCTACTTTATTATATTCAGTACTGGTTTATTAAAAAAAATAAAATCTGTACTCTCCAAGGTAAATCAAATAAAATCATGCAGGTAACCTTGATTGTGATTGCCGCTTAGGAGATCAAAGTTGCACTGACTAAAGTATTCATGAGTGGTGACTATGGCCTTACTGGAAAGGAAATAAAAAGCTTGAGAGGAATGACACTAAGGTGAAGACATTTTTCATTTTTACAGTTTTTGCTTCTCAAGCAGGCTTCAACAAGCACATTATGAAGGTGTTGTGCAAACGAAGTGTGAAATCTTCCCACAATATGCCAAGTATTTTCCTGAGCCAATTTGAAAATTCCATGATGTATAGTGTTTATAAAAAGTTTCTGCTTTTTAAACATAAATTTTATACTAAAAATGTTGCCCGAGAAATGGAAATTAGAAGTTTCAATCAAGTTTAGAACTAATTCAAATTTACAAGCATTTTTATGTGTATATCATCAAATGAGACTACTTCAGACTCTTGTTTAGATCAAAGCACCCTTAAATGCTTACCCAGCTGCAAAACCAGTCTCAGCACAAGTCGTGTTCAGAATATGGCAAATATATTTCACCTGGATTATGATATTTGCATGAATATTAGTTTGATCTTAATTGATGCAGGGAAATTACTGTTTTTTGTTGGGTTTATGTCTGATTTTTTTGTGGTTAGTTTTTTTGTTTTTTGTTTTTTTTTCCCAAGGTGACTAAAATGACTTCAGTTTTAAATCACATTTCACAGTTTAAACTTTCAGACAAGGAGTTTTCCTGTTGGCTTTTTTTTTTCCTTTGTCAAAAAGTAGTGATTCTGTTTTTTTCCTCACCCTAACAAGTTACTCACTTGAAAAGGTGTGGTCAGGTGGCAACACATACTGAACAATAATCAGATCTGAGAAATGGTATTTTAGCAACACTAAATGTCAGTTTGAGATTTTGGTTTTTCTCACCATGAGATCTTCAAACTGAAGAAAACTCCTGAACCACAGAATCAGAAATGTATGATCAGTTATGGAACAGACAAGTAACTTTCAGAAATTTTCCCATAATACTGTTAAATATTGTGCTTAGTTCATTCAACACAATTTCAAACACAGTTGGCATTTTCTTCTTAAGTCTTCAAGTAAAATTCTTACTGTAAGAAGTTTGTGATAGTCAAAACACACTGACCTTGATAGGTGCTCAATTCCTCTACTACCAACTCTCCCAATTTATTCTTGACAAGGAGTACAACAACATTTTTTGCAGGATACTAAATGAAACAGTACTTGTATCATAACCACATTTCCAGAATTTGTTCCTTAATCAGCAACTCTCCAGCACCTGGTAGAACTACAATATCCTCTGCAATTAATATACTCTGTGCTTCCTTCTCTGGAGAATCAATTTGTTCATCTATATCAGCAGCCTGACTCCTTCAGTATGAATCCAAATCATCTCTAGTTGTCTCATACTGCTTCAGGTCTCAGCAATTTTACTTTATGCAGTTGAGTTCCTTCACAGGAAACTAGATCTGAAATAACAATGTGAACACATTTCCACTAAGGCAAAACTGCATGTCGGGTTACAGTATGAGAAATCCTTCATTAGGCAGATAGGATGCATGAACCATTTGATAATTATGGCACCCACAGGGACTACTAGTGCAAACCTTTCAGCTGATCTGTGGGCTGTACAGGGCAGCAAGAGCTGTGAATAGATTTTCATTTGCCTTCTGGTGTCAAATGTCTACATATTTACTTCTTTGACAATCCTGACCTTCCAGCTGTTTGCACTTGTTTAGATATTTTCCATTTTTGTCATATTCATGTTTTACTTTGCTTTCTCTGAATTATATTCCCATGTATTCTTTTTATTTTCCTATATGTTATGCTTCTTTGCATTTCACCTTTCCTTGTTTTATTATTAACCCAAGGACCAAGTACTGGCCACTGCAATAGTACTTACTAGCTACTAGAAGGTACAAGAGAGACACATTTTGTTTTTCCCGGAAATTTGAGAGAGTGTATTTTTTTCCTCAAAAAGCAGTCTGGCAGACTTTCCTTCGGAAACAGGTAATCTTCTCCTTGTTGCTGGACACTGAAGAGTCAGCTAAAAAAATTGAATTCAAGTAAGTTCTAACCTTGGGTTGAAAATTCAAGATAATCCCCATGAAGGCACAATGTCACTGTTCTGTGGTTTGCTGGCCTAGGAGCTAACACAATACAAACACACGTCTAATACAATACAGATGAGAAATAAAACTCTTGAAATATTAATCCCTTCCTGTGCAGAGACTATCTGTATTCTCAAGAGATGTGGAGTACCTCTGTGTTGGGGAAAAACCCAAAGATTTCAGGGAATCATCCAGGGATAATAACCAAGACTCTTCAGCAGTCAACATAGAGTATCTGGCAAAGGGAGAGGAGCTGCTCTGAATGGGCCATGGAGAGCAAGGAGCCTGTTGAGAACAGGAGAGCAAAAACCTGACAGATGTCATCAATCTTGTGCAGGCTAAGCAAAGAAAAGAAGATGTGGAAGTTTACTTCAAGACCAGTCCATAGAGAACTTCCCATCTCAAAACTGAAGTGATGTCATTTCATCTTGCCACAAAATAACAGAAAGCAGTTATTTTTATTTGTTAGGTTACCTGGCCTCAGACATTAGTTAAAATTTTATGACCGGTTTGGGTAGTGTGATAATCACTTCACTAATATTTCACTTAAGATTTTAAAACTATTCATGCCCAGTCTCTCCTAAGTTTCATATTTCATGTATTTGACTTTGAAAAATATTCTTTTCACATACATTTTGTCTAAAGTTCATTTTCCCACTATATAAAAACAATTAGTTTACCTGTGTTTAAATAAGCAGTAGCTAAATATGTAGCCATCAGTCATCTTCGTGATTTTATCTGTAAACATTGCACTGCAGGTTTTCCAGCTCTCTCATTTCAAAACTTTGTTTCCGTGTAACTAGAATGAGATTACAAAAATTATTTTCATTCCATCTGAATTGTTTTTTTACAAGCAGGCACTTTCAATATCTTGTCAAAGTGTTTCAACCACTTTGAAACCTGAGAATAATGTCTCATATAAATGTACTGAAAAGCTTTATTGACAAAATATATTTGTATATTTGAGATAATTAAGAAAATAAAGAAGATTTTTTTAAATTCATCTTACTCAACTGAAATAAAATTTATTTTAAGCCTGTTTTAAATTTACAGAGTTTTCCATTTTTTCTTTCTGCATGTTCCAAGAATTTTAATGTCCAAATTACATCAATAATCTCTTTATATTATAAAACACAATAAGAAGGGTCAAACATGAGTTACCTTTAGTGAAACCATATTGACTACTCCTGATCACCTTCTTGTTACCCATGTGGTTAGAGATGGCCTTCAGAATAAGGTGCTTCATCATCTTTCCAGGGATTGAGGTGGTACTGACAGACTGGTAGTGCACTTTTGGGTGACATTTGCTTTCTTCTAGTCCTCAGAAAAACTAATAATCAATACTCAGGTCAACAAGTCCAGACATATGAAGTAAAACTGAAAAGCTTATGATGCAGCAGGGCACTCTTTTGGGGAACAATACTCATATTTGTGATAAGTTTAGTGTGTTAAATATTGGGGGGGTTTATGTCAGTTGATGCTATTCTCAAACCAAAGCATCGAGTAAAAGAAGTGTGAAAAGTCATGTTGTAATCACTGTAACTTGAAAGTAGGAAGAGCTTTTGAAGAGAATGTGGGATATATCTCACTGAGGCTGGAAAGTAATTGTGAAAATAACATACTTTCTCTTTAGATCAACAAAGCACATGGCAATCAACAATAAAAAAACCTAAAAATTCTTGTAATTGAATTAACCTAAATAATCTAAGGGGTTTGGAAATAAATTCATCTTTGTGACAAGAGCATTTCAAAATTTAAATTGAGATTCATACCATAATTTTTATTATTGCACAGTTATTTAGGCTTTCTGTTTGTAAATAGAGCAGAATTTAGGTTTGGAAGAAAATCAAAGGTAACAGTCTTGTTTTATACCACATCTAACTGCTCTCTAAATTTATGCTGATCTTTCTGAACTGAAAGCATACTAGACTCATTTTAGGATAACAGCAATATGGGACTCTGTCTCTGACAACCAACATAGTAAAAGGGAGTAACAATGGGAGAAACACAGAATGACCTAATTAATTTTACATTCTATGTGTGTGTATTTTTCTGCTAGAAGTAAAAATTATCTAATGTATTTAGGATTAAAATTAGGTGATAGTATAGATTGTTGACATAGGTCCTGAAATCATTTTGAGTTGATGATTTAAAAATCTCTTCTGAAAGTTTTCCATTTACTTTAATTCAAGACATTGCACTGGAAATTGTTCACAACATGTACAAATTAATAATACATTTTAAAAGCTGATGTGAATCGGATTTGAAAAGTCTCATCAGTATTTTCCATATGGAGAACATCTGTAACAACACAACTATAGAAGCTTTTCTAGAACTTAAATAATATACAGAATCTGAAGGGAAATTATACTCCAAAGAGTGAAATTTCAGCATTTTTTTCTAAAAATACTAATTATCACATAGATTTCAAATTATAAAACACTTAATCCATAGACTTCAAAGAGAATATTGAGTAACTTCAGGCTAAATATTACCATAAGAAACTAAAATTCAATGGCACTACCTCTATAGTTCAGAAAACAAAAATTGTATTTTAAATAAACAATATAAAACTATTTAAACCTGATGAAGAATACAACAGTTAAATAAACACCGAAGTCTGGGTATTTAAGGAAAGGAAGGTTTTATAATTTTATTCACTCTGTAGCATTTAAAGCACATTTTTCATTCTTTCCTCACTTGTAAAAGCATATCTAGCTTCTGAATATCTTTCTGATAAATAGGGGTTGTAAAAAAGTTTTATATTTATCATCATAAATTTGAACTAAAATAAGTTAATAGACTTTTTAGATGTATTGATTCCTGTATCATGACTGAAATGACAATGCAAAATTTATCCTGTTGTCCTTCCTTTTTATTTCATTTTTTTTTAATTGATTCTCCAGACAGAATTTGGACTTTCTCTTGTGGTTTTATACACAGTATTGAATATTCTGTCTAGAACAGTTTTTCCTACATTTGCTTGACATTCTTCTATGGACAGGGTGGTTGATTTTTTAAATAGGTCATCATCACTAAAAAAACTCTTCCACCTGAAGGGTGTTTAGGCTTGTCATAACAAGATTTCAGCCACTAGTTCTTACATTTTTCAGCATGATACCAATTGACAGCATTTGTTAGCTGTGTCCTTCCCTTTCAGCCTTGATAAAATCATATTGTACCAGTGGTATATTTCTCCTTTTTTTTTTTTTTTCAAAAATAGAGATTCTCTTAAGTTCAAACTCTACTTATTTCTATATCTAGTTTTTACAGCTTATGATATAGATTTAGTTAATTTTTCACTGATATGTTAACTTCATGCATTTTTCAGGATAAAATTTGTTGAAGTAAACCCTTTAGGAGTCAGTTAAAGACATTTATTCATTTCTGCTTTGTTGTTCCTATGTTTTTATTGATATGTGAAAAATTACTGATAGAAATACCATCACCAATTTACCACTGTACGTGGCTACAATCTTAATGGTAAACTTCTTTGAAGAACATGGTGTCAGACATTAAACCATAACATTATAAACTGCCATCACTTATCACTTCCCTCTGTGTAGAAAAACCTTTTTTTTTTTTCACACTTCAATTGCAAATTCTCCTGCCAAAGAGCCACATTTACTTTCACTTTACTTTCATAGGAATGACAGATAGAAGGGATATTAACTTTTATTTTCAAACAGTAATCTGATCTTTCCCTCCTGTCCTTGCTCCTAGCATAATTTCCAGCACTGATTAACAAAATAATGCATTTGTATACAGATAGTCAAGCATAAGAGCGATATTATCTCGGCTTATATATTTTTTGTGCATACATAAATTCTAATTCTTAATGAGATAGACTGTCTTTGAAAATATTTGAAATGTCAAATAATTATCTTTCTAACTTTTTGCCAAAGATTAAAAGGGGGTTTATTTGTTTGCTTTTCTTAAATAGTTGCTTTCATTTCATGCCAGCTAGATATCAGGTTCCTAAATTGCCCTCATTAGCCTCACCCAGGACTCTCACCCATTCCCTCTGCCCATCATGCTTTCAGCTCCATTTAAGTTTAGACCTCCTGCTAGTTTCATCATACATAGAGAAGTAGATAAAGTTAATTTCCTCCTGATCTTGATCCTTGGGTGAGTTTCAGTAAGTTCTTTGACTGACAAACACATCAAAAAGCACTGAAAATACCTTTTTATATTTGGGGGGGATGGAGGGTTGTGGGTGGATATTTTTGTAGGATGTGAAAGAGGGTAACATATTAAAGGCTTTTGGGGTAGAGAAACAAGGGGTTTTTTTGTTTTGTTGTTTTTTTTGTGTTTTTTGGGGTTTTTTTAATTAATCCATTAGTTTGATAGCTTGAAACTTTTTTCTTCTTCTCTAATTCTAATGTGTGGTCTTTATGTTTGAAGTTGTGTAGTGGTTTTAGTTTACCTTCCTGGTAACTAAGGTCATAACTAAGGAAGTATTCCATCTCATTTCTTTACGTAAGCAAAGATATAAAGGGCAGAGTCGGAAGTCGGGGGGTATTCCTTCTTCCGGGAGGGCTGGAGGGCAGAGAAACTCCCTGCGGTCGCTCTGCGGTGGGAGTGGGCCGAGGCACCGACCTGCTGATTACCCAGTCGGGAGGAAGGGTCCTGAGATTTTCGGGAAACAACAATTTTTGGTTAAGAGGGAAGTGAAAACTTGTTTTCCTTTTTCTTCCCTCTCTCTCTCTCTCTTTCTCTCTCTCTCTCTCTATATATATATAAACTGCTTTAGTCCTACTGAAGTTCGGGTCCGTGGTTTTCTTCCCTCTCTTCCCCCCCCACCCCGTGGTCCGGAGGGGTCTTGGGGTCTCTGTCGTGGGCCCCTTTGGGAAATTGGCATTTGGCCAATTTCAACCGGTTACAACTTTTTAGATGGAAGGACCTTTCTCTGGTGATTGTCTCTGAGAACCTTACTAATTTGAAACAAACAAAACATCACAGCAGCCTTGGTTTTATCATCTTCTATAATGCCATTAGACTTAGTTAACAGTATAATAATTATTAGACAATCTGTTATCTAAAATTTGATGGGAATTTATTACAGGATTTTTCAGCTGTAGCCAAGTGTTGCATCTGGAAGAAATAAATCTTGTATAGCTCCATGCTAAGTTACATGGCCTTTGAAGAGTAGGATACTTGGAAGCAAGAAGTAGTGAATGTTATTGGTGAGTCCTGAATCTGACTAAAATTAACATAATAGTAAATGGTTCACTTTAAAATAAACAGAAGTCAACTGCAACCCTTAGAATGAGATGTATGGATGTGTGAGGCAGCACGTGCTTGGTGACAGAAATCAGGTTTTCTGTTGGAATACCACAAACAAGTTATTCTGGGCAGTGTGGCACAAGGGAAAAGAAACAACCATGGTTTTATATGTGCTCTGCCTCCCCTTGTCTTCTAAGCTTCCTTCTAAGGAGCCCCATGGGCTCAGCAGGGAGTGGATTTCCCTGTCCAGTTACTTAGCCTTCAGGCTAATGGATCATGATGTTGTGGCCTCCATGGGCCCACATAGTCCTCCTGATTTCTGTAAACTGTATTCAAATACTGATGGCAATGGTATACTTTGCACATGCATTATTACAAGTAATAGCTCATGCTGTTTCTTTTCTTAAATGTCCAATACTGTGGCTGTTTTATATGAGTTTGTATGGCATATATTCAGTCAGCAGTTTTCACCCATATATAGTTATTGGTCATAAGATTGTCTAATTGCCAGTAATGAATCACACACTTATTCCAGTCAGATGTTCACATCAGGCAAATCTCACAGCATATTTGTTCCAGTTTTAAGGGTGTTCGGTGCATGAGTACAGGCAAATGGAAGAACTGAGATAAAGAGGAATGTCACTGACTGGTTCATTAGTCTGACATATGCAACTTCATCTCTGTGGCCAGCCCTTGTTCTTCATCAACAGGATGGGCTTCTCCTGTTGTGTGCTCAAGGCAATTACAGATGATTGCAACATCCTTACTGCCACTGTTGACAGGTGCTCTGTGGCACTGCACAGACCCCATGTGTTTTGTAATTCCCAGTCTGGCTGGGACCAGCATGAATCTGCTTTACGCTTGGTGTGGAGCCTAATGAGATAAGCCAGCTCTTTCCCTTGATGATCCTGCTTGCTTACTGCCAAGTTGCCTCATTAAGCCATTCATTGGCAACTTATCCTTTCTCCTAGAAATCTCCCTCATCTATCTGAGCTGCTGTGCCACAGTTAAATGTGTATGTCAAAGGATTGTGGATAGCCATCATACTACATATAGTTCTAAGCTAAACTTGGTTTACAGGTTGCTTATTGTGACCTGTCCTGCAGAGTAAATGAAAGATGGCAAGATGGGGCTGCTGAAACTGGTGTTGCACATTTATATGTCTCAATGCTTTTTCGTCACTGGTCTAAATTCTGCATTGTTAACCCTCATGGGTAGTGCCACTAGAAACTTGATAGGGACTAGTCTACTTCTCAATTTTGAAAACTAATAAGAAAATTCTAGACTTTTACTGGACTAGCCAGAGGCCCAGAACAAGAAAAGTTTCAAATCATCGACATTTGAACCATGAAATTAGTGTTGTGAACATGTTAATGCATATACTGCAGAGTGCTAATTTTTTGTAGATGTGTATGTTGAAAATAGGTCTGTATGCTGAAAATAGGTCTGGTGCTGATGATAGATGGTATTTGCAGTTGCTGATTTCCCTTGGTATGGAAATTTTGGCCTAGTACAGATGTGTTCATCTACCAGTCCTATAGAATTAAGTCTATTTGTGAAATATACCCTGTTTACCTCTTTTCCAGATGTATCAATGGTATGCTTGATTTAAAGAAAATACATGAAATATCCTCTTTACAATGTAGTGTTAGAGACCGGATTTGTATCTCACTGAGTTGTTCGACTAATGGGTCGTGTGAGGGGGTGGGGGAGGCAGGCCTCCAGCATCAGTGTCCACACAGTAGGGCCTAAAGCCAATGTAGCCTCCATGATTGGAAGGAACATGGCGCAGGGGCCACATGGGGCACCTGTCAGTCAATAAGACTCTCCTTGTAGCCTTCCCACACCACATACCCTGCAGCCTCTGATGGGCTGCGGCATCCCTCAGTTCAGCCAGGAGGGCACTGAGGGGTCAGTGACCTGGATGTCCTGCCTGAGGGGAGTGGCCACAGTAGCCAAAGTCTATAAACAGACATGCGCAACATCTCCATCTTGCCTCAGCCTTCTGTCTCGGACCTACCACCATGTGACCTCTTGGCAATAACCATTTATCTCTCCTCCCTTTATTCTTTATTCACTTATTCTCTTAATCTCTCCTTTTTTTCTTTACTCTTTTCTTCCTCTTGTGGATAACTTAATACTGATTGAGTGTGTCGTGAGTTTCTCTGATTAGGCTTTTTTTTATAAGAGGAAGATTGGCTTCTGTTGGGAGCCTCTGGAAGTTTCCCTCCATCCTATAGAGCAGAGCCAGTGAGGGCCAGTTCTGAGGGAAACTTGAACCATTGAGTTACGCCCCTGCGTGAAAATATATTTAAGAAGTTGTTGCGCAGTTAGAAATTGACAGCCATAGGTTAACAACATCACAACACAGACATCAAGGTCAGTGCAGGAGGAGAAGAGGAGAAGGAGGGGGAGGGACCACACGGATCAGGGAGAGGACTTAAAACCATTATTCCCTGAATATGTGGTGATGACCATGGTGATTACGAGTTGTCCCCTCGAAGCCCATGGGATCCATCGGGGTGCAAAGACCCCCCTGTCAGAACAGGGGGATGCATGAAAGAAGGTGTTACCTCGTGGGATGCCCTCAAGGTGGAGCAGAGGTCCTGCAAAGATTTGCAGCCAAGACCCATGAAAGGAGAAACCCACACTAAGTAGGTACAGCCAGCTTTTCATGAGAGACTGTACCCCATGGAATGACCCACGAGAAACCAGAGGATATCTCTCATGGGGGGGACCCCACAGAGCTCAGGAGAAAGACTCAAAGTTGTCATTCCCCTGTGACCATGATGATGACTGTGGTGAAGCAAACTGTCCCCTTTGTAGCCCACAGGAAAGCCCCCTGAGGCAGAACTGCTGCTTAAGTTTTGGACTTACAGCTGCAAATGGCTGACCCAACAATAACTGACTGTAAACCTTTCTTTTCCCTGTCGCCCACACCATCAGGGGAAGGAGGGGGCATGGACAGACCGAGGGGTGGTGGTGGAAAGGTGTTTCTAACCTGTTTTTATTTCTTATTTTTAGTTTTTAGTTTGTTAGTAATAAATTTAAGCATTATTCTAAGTTCAACATTGTCCGTGGTATTAATCAAACTGCCTCTTTCAGTTGTTATCTCTAGTCGTAAATTCCTAGCTGTTTTTTTTTAAACTTCCCTCTGAAGGTGAAAGTGGGGGAAGAAAAGGCCTTGAAAGAGTTCTACTGGACACCAGGCATTTATCCAGGGTCAAACTACCACAGAGTGGTATTTCACTTAAGTTGCAGGTTGGTGTTTGCTGAGTACAACTGCTGCTACAGCACTGCTGCTCCACAGAAAGGACTGCTGGCTGGTAAAACCCTTGGAAGGGTAAAGAAGCAGAGCTTCTTTTGGAGGAGAGCAAGGAAGTCCTTTTGTTCCTAGTAGCCTGCTCTTAAGTATAATGCTTTTGTGAATCTGTTACTTGGTTCTACGTTATTCTGTAAACCCCTTTTGAAAAAACCGCCTATTTTCTCAATTATTTAAAGGAAATTTTCTTAGAGAAAGTGTAGCACCATCTTCTCTGAACATGAATTTGAGCTAGTAATGAACTAAAGGCTTTACAAAAGTCTGGTAAGCAAACTTAAAAGTCTTAAATACAAGTAACTGCACAGGCAGTCTGTGGCTTGAAACCCAGCATATTAGATGTACCCAGACATATAAGATAGTCTTAAGGTAAGAAATGAAATATTTTTATAATATTTTTAACATAGCCACATAAAGGGCAAAATAGCATTATTACGTCTTTAGTGGACCCTTAGTGACATCATGTTTCCATCTTTCATTGTACCCATTGAAGATGAAAATTAAAGTGATTGTTTTCTGTCTAAGATTTCATATATTTCCATGTTATTGCTTCCCTTGAAACTTTGAGGTACTTATGACCACTATCTTAACAGTTTGAAGCCACAACTTTATCTTTTGAATCCTATGTGATTCCATTTCACTGCTCACAGTTTACCAATCTGAGCTGAGGTCACACAGCTGGACTATGTTGCTGCTAGGTTTTGGATCTCTAAGGCAGACAACTGAACCTTGGGAAGGAATGATACCAGGGAAAAAAAATTGCTCTAAATAAAGTGGAAGCCAGAGTCTGTGATGATGGGAGTATATTATTTATATTTCTGGAAATATGAGGTATGTGTCTGAAAGTCTACTTGTACTGGACAGAGATCCCTTAAACAAGTAGAAATGGTCATTGCTTACCTTAGCTGGAAAGGTCATATATCTTAGTTTAGCACTATTAGGCTCAGGGTTTGTTTTTTCTTTTTTCATTAGGCAACAGTTGTACCAAATATGACAGTGATGGTCAATTTTGAACTATTCATGAAAATAAGGAGTTAAATACAGTCTGCTTCAGACTCATCTGGTTAGATGGATGGAGAACTGTCCCAAAAAACCTTTTTAGTTGTGTCTGGGGGAAAACAAAGTGTTTCTCTTTGGATGAAAGTTTGAAGGAGGTGTGGTGTGAATATAAATATGACGGGAAGTAGTATAGTACCATTTTACTCACAAGGTCTCATTTAAAAATTAAGTTACTATGAAACATGAAATAGGTTATGACCCTATGGTTTCTTTGCTGGCATTGCAATCAAGTAACTGAATAACTTATTATAAGACTTTAATTTGAACAAAACAAAACCAACAAAACTCAGGGCAGTAATTAAACATAAAAGCAGTTCACATGCCAGTGTTCAGCATGACCACTGTTTTTGTCAACTAGAGGAGCAAAGGGTGCACTGCTACCAATTTAGATTGTTGCAGTTTGATAGCTTAGCTCTGTGAAATATTGCAATAACTTTGGGGACACTAGTTATGTGAAATGATTGTGTGGGAAATATTTATAGTAATTTTTCCCTTCACAATCACATGGTCATCAACTATCTCACCACAGACCACCACAGAACCTAGAGTGCCTACTTTTATTTGCAACAACTGTGCAACATTACAGCTAACCTCCACTACTGGGAGACCTGAAAAGGAACTGTTAAATTCTGTAGGCACATCTATTACACTGAATTTCATTCTATGACAGAACTATAGTATTGCTTCTGAAAAAACTTAAATGGTTTGTTTCTAGTAACCTAAGTGCCTTGGTATGTTGTCAAAACCTAATCTTGAACCTAGTGACCTGGATGATATGCTGCCAGTCTGGAGGAAAGTAGCCACTGATTTTCAGGCACTTAAAGAGCACAACTGCACAATTATTTTTGACGTGTCACCTTGTCTTGTGTCTCAAGACAAATGCAGTACTAAATATGTGGCTGCATCCTCATTTTTGAGCACTACGTGTGTCATGCTTCCTGTTGCATGACCACAGTCACTTGCATAAACAGCATTTTCAATTGCAAAACATTAACGTAGAGCAAGTGTGGTGGTTTGTTGCGGGCTTACCAGAACAAGCATGGGAGATGTTAGGTTTAGAAGAAAGGTTTAGGCAAAGTATACAAATCTTACAGCTTGAAAGCCTGTGAATAGACAAAGCTTAAAGCATGAGGGGTTTTGTTTTGCTTCTTTTAGAGTGTTCGCGTATCTTTTTTTCATTACCAGGTATTTTGCATTTTCACGGCCAGATTCCTCAGGTGGCGTGCTGTATCATTACATCCAAAGCACGTCTTTTTCTATCACCTCTTCAGAAGAAACTATTTATGCTTATAGAAATGAAAGTTTTAATGAACAAACAAACATCAAAGCCAAGCAAACAAAACAAACAAACAAAGGAACACAAAAAAGCAACAAATAAACTAAGTATAGACAGGAAGCTGGATTGGTGTATCATAGGTCCCCAGGCTGCATTGTAAGATTTTTTTTTCAGACCCTACATTCCTGCAAGACATTTGATGGTTTTGGCCTTTGATTGGTTTTTTTTCTGTCTTGTAAAGTTAAGTCACTTCCTTGATGGGAAAGCTAATTTGCCTTTAGAGAAGTCTGCTCCTTCCCTGGCTAAAGCTCTTTTATGGGAAGATACTACGTTTTATTAGAAATATAAGGCTCTCTAGGTTTGTCCTTGT
Source organism: Campylorhamphus procurvoides (assembly GCA_013396655.1). Classification (NCBI taxonomy): domain Eukaryota; kingdom Metazoa; phylum Chordata; class Aves; order Passeriformes; family Dendrocolaptidae; genus Campylorhamphus; species Campylorhamphus procurvoides. The sequence goes on along the minus strand of WBMV01004893.1, from coordinate 390,060 downwards.
TTCTGCTAAGTTTTAGCTAGTGCTGTCTCCAATATCTGAATAGGAGTGAGTCTACAATCCTGACAATGTTGCTGTTCTATTAAAGTTTAATTTCCAGACTCTCAGCTCAACTGGTCTGACTTCTCACAATCTCTCAGGAACAAAATCTCAAGTCATTGTAGGAGGAACCTGGATATTCCCAGTGAAGAAAATGTCACTACATGCCCTGAGGTGTTTTACCACAAAAAAGTGTAACTTTTCCTCTAGTAGAAAGTTTCACAAAGTATCATCTTTTGTAACACTAGAATGACTCAACAGTTGTAGTTGTCAAAGGATGCTGTCTGTGAACACGGATTCAAGGAACTCATGGTGAAAAATTTAATATTATCCTTGTAGTCAATATGAGATTTGTTTAGCATAAGCAGATGATTGTATTGTGTCAGTACATCTTGAAGAGGGGAGAAATGGTCAACAATATTCTCTATTCTCCCTTACTAGAATGTGCAATTACACCTTATATGAAATAAAAGTTTGCTATTACATAGAGCAATTTGAACTGCACTTTATTTCTTTCCATGAAACACCTGCTTAAGAGCATGTGTCTTAGTTCACGAGAGAACTAAGATATTATGCTGGCCAAGAAATAATCCCTCTCCTTTAAATTTAGGAAACAGAACTTTAATTAGGAAAAATATATATACATAAAGAAAAGGATAACAGTTCTTAACCACTATATATATATATATACACCCATATATATACCCAGAAAAGAACAAATGACAAGGCAAAACAGTCAAAAAGGTCTTTTTTTTGGCTACCCCAAAAAAAGGGGAATGCAATTATATCTACGGACAGCAGGTGGCGCGGTGGCACCTCCGCCACTGGCCTCTCTCTCCAGGGGTTGCAGTAATATTTAGGGACAGCAGGTGGCGGTGTCACGCCCGGCTGACTTGGCTCCCTCAGAGTGGTGGCAGTTAGTTCTCAGGTTGGTTCCCGTGAGAAAAATGGGAAGGCAGAAAGCAGCAACAATCCTGTCTCTGCAGGGATGGGAAACCGGGGCGTTCTCCCTCTTTTTTCCTCACGGTAATTTTGTGGTGTTTATAATCGCTCACGGATGAAAAAATGGTCGAGTTAGAGAAGGGAAGAGGAACACCGTCCAGGATCCAGCGGTGCCGAGATCGGGGAGAGTGTGTGTCATCCTCCTCGCTCCGCCAAGAGCTGAGCTCCTGCCTTGCACAGGAAAACTAGAAAAAACAGTAACACCAACTCCCTTCCCCCTCTCTCCCAGGTTGGGGGAGATATCAGAACAAAGAGCCTGGCCAAGGTAGATAACATCAGGGTATACATGTCTTTTGTCTCTTTTGTTAAACATCTTTACCGACCCTAAGGCATTGGCTCCCAGTTTTTTGGAAAGAATTCCCCCTTAGGTTTTGAAACTCTAACAGCATGTAACAAAATGGAATGGTATTTTTTACTGTGACCCAAAGTATTAAAGTTTTATGTAATATTCTATGCAGAAATTAATTATTGAACTTTGACATTTTGTCATCTTGAAGTAATCTTTACTCTTTCCAGTTCTGATGAATAGAAAATCTCTTCATGCAGGAACCTTGATGTTTCTCTGGCAGCAGAAAGTATTTGGAAATCAGGCAGTAAGTCAGAATGATTGTACCTTGCCACTGACGTTCTGTCCCAGACTTATCTGTCCTTGATTTTCATGAGACTATTTTGTTTGTATGACAGAGAGAAACCTGCATATCACATAGCATCACAGTGAATACTGCATGCAGCAATTTCAAACAATCAAAGAAAGTCAGACCTCTTCTAACAGTTTTGTTTAAAGGAAGAAAACTGAGGTAGTGGTGGGGAAGCACAAAAAAAACCTGATTTATTTTTAATCTTTTAATCTTTATATTAGTTTGTTTAAATAGAGTAGACTGAAAAAACCTCAATGACTGACTCTTGTTATAGAGTAGAATGGTATGACTATAACTATGCCCATCACCTGCTATGTTTGTACTGGGGTTTATGACTTGGCATGAATGGTACTGAGGACTGCAATGACTGGGATGCACTGCTGTTGGCATGTGCTAGCATGAACCTGGACAGTAACATAGCTTGCCTATTATGTGAAAGTAATTTCCATCTGGTTCATACTTCAAGATACTGTTTAAAGATACTGCAGCTTCTTGTTTTCATCCAATACACATTTCCTAATCTCTGCTTAGGAAAAAAAAAATAGGAGCATTTATAGTGATGGGGCCTTTCATAGATACAAGAGATTCTCATTGATGACTGGAGGACTGGACTTGAATCCAGGAAAGAGTTTACTTGAGCATCATTCCTAAAATCCCTACAATGAAGATGTGAAGGGCATACTACTTTTTTCATAGCATAATTGTCTGGGAAAAGAATCAGGTGTTTCTTGTTGAAGAACAGCAGTGAATTTGGGACTTGCACTAAATCTGTTTCACTCAGAAAACTGTTGTCATGTACATAGAAAACATTCTTGTGGAGCTAGGAAAAAAACCCAAAGCTTTTCCCTTATCAACAGAGTTGAAACATTTTCTATATAACCTCACCATAGTAAGTCCTCTGGAGAGTGCAGTCGTAATTTTAATTAATTTAAAACTAGGTTACTTGATCTTTAAGATAAATTTTACTTATTCCCTAACACTTTGAAAAGTCAGTCATTTATCAAAAATTGGGTGAAGTTGAATGATATCTATCATTAATTAAATAACCTTCACCATCTTTTTAGTTCACATTCCAAATTCTCTGATTTTTTTTTTAATAACTTTATAGCCAACCTAACATAACATGCTTTTGATTGGGAGCAGTTTCTAATTGGGAGAATTATTATCACAGTTCATATTCAGAAGACTCAATGCTCCACACTTTTGTTCCCTGCTGTTTTCAATTTTCTTTATATTCCATTCTCAGCTGGCTACTTCACTGCCTAATATTATTATTCCAGATATGTTCTCTGTCTTCTTGAAATTACTTGAAAACCTTAAAACCCATGTTGAAATTTGGTTTAGCCTGAAAACTGGCTGTTCATGGGCAGATCTGACCTGCTTGCCTTGGGGATGGTGGCAGCTGTCAAAGGCATGGAGGAAAGCCAAGGGCTTGTTACTGCTCCATCTATCAGCTTTTAATTTAACAAAATTCTGATAGAGAAGGAATTCAAATCATTTTTGCAACATGGCACCTGCTCATAACAGAAGGGTTCTGTCATTTCTGTAGCCCAGCAATCCTATGAGACTGTGAATTGCTAAGAGAACACTATGTGAACAATAAGTTTGCTTCTACATAAGTCTGAAGGAGGTCAGTGGATGGCAGGATCTAATTATTCCTCCTTATACTGTGTTTAGTCTAGAAGAGCCTCTTAAAGGACTGAGTACCAGAATTGTGAAAATAAAGGTATTGCATTTAGTTTTCTACTATACTTACAGTATTTCTTCCACTTTGGGTGCAGTAGGCTTCCTTATTTAGCACTTTGCCTGTGTCTGAGTGAAGAGTGTACCTCTTCAACAAAAAAATCAGTGTTATTCCTGTTCTGAAAGTGGCATCCACATTCATTGGTATCTTTTGTTGTACCTGAAGGAACATAAAGGCTGAGCAATCAGTCTGAATGCTGGTGTCCCTCTTTCTAAACAGGGAGGTACTTAGCTGAGAGAACTTTAGCAGCAGTGCTACCAAATTATGAAACAAAACTCCTTGACTCTCTGACACTGTCAACTGTTGTGCAATAATTAGGAGCATTTTCAAAGACTTTTGCATGTTCTTGGCTTATCTGCTTAGTAAAGCTGTCTTTCTTTTTATATATTAATTTTAGCTGTATTTGTTCCCTGATACAATGTAGCGTAAGGCATGAGCTTTAAAATAGTACTGCTTGGATACCAAGACATGTCTGGTTGGAGGAGCAGAGAAATTTGTGCATAGATTTACTCTTCCCTTTGGCCAGTGTTTTCTAATGAAAGTTTTATGAATAATGTCAAACAAGCATTTAATTTCTCTTAGGGAGTAATCACTCTGAGTAGAGCAGCATTTACGTAATGGCACAGTGGAAAGCATTTGTCTTATAAATAAAATCCAAATGAGCACATGCACATTCATCAGCTGAGATATGTAAAACACAGTCTGGCAATGCCTCAGAACACAAGCAAGACTGGAAAATTATTAGCTCTTTTTACACACTAGGATTAACTATGCAAACAAAGGCTGTATTATTTGGACCTTCTGTTTAGTAACCAGGCTTATTGATGAAGAACCTTATAGGTAAAGGAATCTTAAAGAACAGAAGAATCTATTACTCTTCCAACATAATTCTTCACTTTCATTTAGGTCTTGTGGAATACACAAAAATTGGCAAAGATGGACTAAACTTTTCTCAAAAGTAATTGTGATGTCAAAACACATCAATGAAGACTTATACATACCTATAAATGATGCAAAACCTCATGGATATTATGTAAACTAAGCAAAACTTAGTTTTATATATATATTATATATATATAATAAGCACTTAACATGAAACAACAGCATGAATTTTTTAATGGTCTCTGTTTAATAGAACCTAGGCTCACTGTTTATTTTTATCTCCTAAACATAATTAACTTAATTCCAGGCATCTAAAGTGAAATTTATGTCCACTTTACTTGGGATATATTGCTGAAAAAAACAAATAAGGTTTGCATAATTTTGATTAAAATACTTTCAGTAAGTGGCTACTGTATGATGAGCTTTCTAGTGAAAATCTTTCATTTAAGTGTTTTTCTTCTGATGTGGTTTTTTTTTTTTGTTTTTTTGGTTTTGGGTTGTGTTTTGTTTTTTTTTGTATTCAGTTGTTCTTACCATTTGTTTTCACAGAATTTCCCTCATTGGAGAAAATTTTCCCTTACAAGTACTTTACAGACCTTTAAAACCTACTGCCTTCAAAAGACTGTTTAAAAATATGCTATGAAGAAATTGAAGTTAAAGGAACATATGGAAAAGTTTCTGGGTTTTGCTGATGGCTCTTCTCTAAGTATTTCTTTCAAAGGGAATTTTCACTATGTGAGTCTGTATAGTAAAAGTTAGGGACAACATAAAAGATATCTTGCCTTTGCCCAGTACAACTGTAATGCTATTTTGCTTTTGTTTTATACTAGAAGATGAACACACAGAGAAAAATGTTACTTGAGCCTAAATTTTGTTTAAAGTGTTTCTCGCCACTTGGGGAAAAACGTATTAGAGATTTTTTGACAATATGCTACTTAAATGCTGTTGCAAAAAAACCCTAGATGCTTTTTTTTTCTATTTTTTTAAAATAACTTTAATTGCTACAGATTTCTCATGTGAAAAAACTAGGAAAGAATGAAATTGCTAGAGAAGTTTTTGGGAGATAAAATTTTTGTGAAATGTTACACTTGTAGAAGGAAAAATGTCTCAACTAATCTTGATGTCAGAGTCCTATTGTTATGTCATGACTATGGGAATGGTTGTCAGCACCTGTTCTGTCAAGTAGGTTAGAGAAGAAACATTTTTGAAAGAATGCACCAACTGGCTGTAAACTTTCACATCTTAAGTGACTCACATAGATGGGAAGATGTATAATCTGTGTAACCATTTGGCAATAGCGGATTCCAGCTAATTGCAGGATAATTTTTAAATTGTTATGTTGTTCACATAGTTGTCCAGAGCCTCATCTTATGAATCTGAAATGATACCCAGATAGCATGGTACCTTATGTACCAGACATTTTTTTCTTTTTTTTTTCTTTTTCCCTTTCTTTTTTTTTTCTTTTTCCCTTTCTTTTTTTTTTTTCTCTTTGTGAGTGTGTTTCTATAAAGAGCTCTGAATGCCATTTTGACAGGTCACTACACTGCCAAATCTGTATTTTCTTCAGTACTTCCAGTTATTTCTCTTAGGGAAAATATGGCTTTGGAAAAGTGTTAGACTAAAAGATGATATGTGAAAACAGCTTATGGCCACCTGCTGTCAGGCAGCATTACACTAACTACAACTTCTCATTTCCTGTCATTATCACTTGCATCTGTTTTCATCCCAATTTGGAAACAGAGATTGCTCTGCATGAGAAAATATATAATAATCTGGTCAACTCTGCCCCACATGGTCCTGTTTGTTACATCAAGCTGACAACACATCAAGGAAATGTAAAAGCTTATTTTTAGATGTTTTATATATAAAGCCTTTCCTTTCATGACTTTCCACCTCACCTTCAGTCTCACTTTACAACATGGAGGAGTAATTAAGTTCATTTTCACAATATTTGTCACATATGTGCCTTGACAAGTCGGCAGATGAGGAATGTATTCTAACTTGAGGAACACTTGGTGCTGCTCTCAATGGCCAGGAGCAAACATGTTTGTGTTTATGCCATGAATGTTTTTCCATGAATTGGAGCAGAACACTGACTTAGAGGAGCTATTGCCAAGCCTCCTCTTCCTATGCCAAAATTAGGGAATGTATCTTGCAAACTCAATGTAGGCTGGCCATGAACAATAGTCTTTACTATGATCAATAAAAGAATTTAAGTTGTTTAAGTAAGCTCCATTTACAGAAGCCGAACTCTCTGTAGAAGACTCTTGCTATCCTTTTATCTGTCTTCTAAAAAGGACATGAATAAGGGTAGATACTAATGGCTTCATTCAGTTGCCTAAGCATTGTTATATCTACCTTGCAAACAAGGCTCAAAGGCAGAGAGCCAGACAAAATACAAGCAATAAATTTATTTTCCTTTAATATTAAAAACCCTCTCTCATATGTGCTGTAGGATGCCAGACCAAACAGATCTAGACTTGTATGTCGGAAGTAATGTGACAGGGCAACTATACTGTTTTCTCTGTGTATATGAACTTGCATAAACACTTGGAATACAATATTGCCATTGCTACCAGTTATCTGTTCTTCACAGGTTTAGGTTTTGCAGTTCTGTACATGGTATAACTAGGTAAGTTCTGAATAGTCCTAGAAAAATAGACAGTTTCCCTCTTTCCTTGTGTTTCAAGATAGATAGTTTCTTTCAAATTATTATTCCTGTCTTTCTCAATGCTCCTCAGAATATGCCTTTCTAATAATGTAACTAGCAGCTTCACCAGCACAGCTGTGTCATAAATAAATCCTTGTTACGCCCTAAAACTGATTTCTTTGCAAGTTACACTCCAGACTGGCTAATCAAGGTGGCCACACACTTTAAACATTCATATATACAAAGAGCATAGACTATGACAAAATCAGACTTACTATTTAGTCTTGTGCACAAGGTTTTCTGTACTATAGGCTTAATAAATATTCAGTCTGTGTCCAGCCTTCTGTGCCTTTTTCATTACTGTATGAACACAGATACTTTCATGCAAGCCAGCTCTTTTTTTCTGGGGCCAGAACAGCTCAAGTCTTGTTTCATATAGACACAAGTATTTCCCTTCAAATATAGATGTATCTTCATGATGAAGCATTGTGTTTCTGTTTCAATGATAAAGCAGGAGGAGACAAGGAACCAGACCAATATGGATGAAGTAGACTTCCATGTGGTGGCCATGCAGGGCAGGGTTCTCTCCTTTTATAGCATAAAACTGGTAGTGGAGTGCTGATCCCAGAGTTCTGGTGGTGGAGGTGCCTTTGCTACAGGTAACTGCATCCATTTACCTTGTCAGTGTAGTAAACATCCTTGTTGCTCTGACCAGATGGAGTGATGCCTGCCCCTCTGTTTATGCCTTCCCTCCAACTACTGCTGTATGTCCATAGATATGACCTGCACATACTCTTGCAATTTATATCATTCCAACCTTGACTGACACTGAAATGCCTAAAATTATTCCATGCTCTCACTCTGAATCCTCCTGAGTTTCAGAATGATTTGTCAGCTATTCGATTTAAATAGATTTAATACTATATGGTGTTTAACCTATCAATATCTCTTTAACATATTAAAATCCTAATTTGAATTTTTAGCACATACCTCTTTCTAGTATTAAGTCAACCACACTGTTCTCAGTATCTTCAGTTTCTTCCTTAATTTCATAGATCTCATGAGGGTTTACATCTACCAGTCATCTGGCTAGACAGAGTACCTTTAATAGGGTACCTCTTTTTTTCATATTCTGCTTTTTAACTACAGAGTTTACCTGGCCCAGGAGATTAATTTTTAGGCAACTGAGATGAATCTATTTACCCAGTCTTCTCATAACCAAATAAGATTAATGACAATCATTTACATTATTTTTATTGTTTCTTCTGAAATAAATACTTATTAGGCAAGTACTACAGGGAATAAGGCTGAGTATAGAACAGGCAATATAGATTATGTCAATGATCTTGAAGAGTTAGTGGTAAAATTTCTATTTTAATCTTAACAGGTGCTCTTTCTTCCTTATCCCTTTCTACCCCTCTGACCCTTTCCCTGCCCAGTCTCCTATATCTGTCAGGAAGCAATCTTGGAGCAGTGCCTTCCTGTTGAAAGAGGTTGCTTAGTCTAATTTGTCAAAAGGTGTATTTATTACACTGCCATGCGAGGAGAGGATGGTGAACTGAGTAGATGGGATAGCAAAAGTGGCACTGTACTAGCAATTGTCTGAAACAGTAGTTGCCAGTATCTATGGGAATTATTTAGAGTATTAATAGCTATTCACGCTATTTCATCTGTTGTGACAGCTTCAAATCTCTGATGTTACAGAAGTGATTTTTTTTATCTCCAATTATTCTGACTATTTCAAGCTTTCTTTTTTTTTTTTTTTCCCACTTCAAAGTCCTGGCCTTCCAAAGGGAGGGAAATTTCACCTGTGATATACCAGTATGACACTCTTCTACACAGCCACTCTTACACTGGATTCCTCATTTCTGGTAAGCAGATTCAATGTCTTCTCCATGAGGCTCTCAGTTGAATTCATCAAGTTTAAGGAAGAACTGTGAGAACTACTGATCTTGTCTTCATCCCCAAGAATTCGACAGTTTCAAGTTGAAAATTATCTCCTGCCATCTGGGTGTCTGTTCATTAGTAGTGCAGGACCTCCTCCTCTACACAGACTTACAAACATTTCGATAGAGAAAAATACCATGTAGCTTTCGTTAAGCCCTGAACACAATGAGTCATGAAATCAAATGAGCCAGCTAAGCATAAGGTACTGCATTTTTAAATACAAAACAGCTCTTTGAGGAACTGTTACAAAGGACTAATTGATTATTCAAATTAATTGATTTTAAGTGATCAGATAATCTACTTTGAGATAGTTAATCTGCTTGAAAATTGAAAAATTACTGTTGATTATGGTCATTTTTAAAGAATGAATATATCCTTATGGCTAAAAATAATTATTAGCATGATGCCGCAGGGTCTTTTTGATTTTTGATTTTTTAATTTTATAGATATTAGAAATTATTGTAGATCTAATGTATTAGTAATGTAACTTTAGTAGCTGAATGTTTATACCCCAAGACCCCTATCCTAGCAACCCTTAGAATTCCTTAAAGCTGTTTAGTCTGTATTTCAAGGTCGAATTGCAGAAAAACACCATGAAGCCTGAACCACAAGATAAAGACAGGGACAGAAGGACCTCCAAATCTGAAGCTTTGGAAGGCCTCCAAGGACCTGACGTGCTGTGAAGAAAACAACAAAGATGAAAAGAGGGTCCTGAGACCCCAGACCCAATTCCCGAGGGGGCATGGAGAGGGTGGTTTGGGGCAGGACTGGGGGAAATAGCAAAATGGGATTGGATGGACACTATTATAAAAACCTGTAACTTAATTGTAGGAGAGATTTTTCATGTGAATGTATTCCTGTGAGCCGGTGTTTGGCTCATTAAAACTTTTACTTATTTATCTTATCTCCTTACTGACTGCCTGGAATTTTTACTGCGTTCCTTTAAGGCCTCAGCACTTACAAAATGAGCAGCTTTTTTTTTTCCCCCTCTGGTTTTAAATGGAACCTTGTTATTCTCTTAAAATTACCAAGATACGAGCCATACAGTACCTCTTTCTGGCACTTTTGCTAAGGAAATAAATTCAAGAATTCATCTCTCTCTAATAACAGAGTACTAGTATTGAGATATTGGAATAAAACATCCAGTGAATGTAGTTTTTCAGAGGTATCTTGCTATGGCAGAATACCATTGTGATGGAAGTAATTAGTGATTCTGTTTACACATTGTACCTTGTTGATGTCTCTCCTATTCTTTCTGCTGCAGAAAATCTGCTGGTTCATCAATGTGCATAATTATTTCAGTCAGCAGAAACTTCTTTGATATTGCAGGTTTCTTGATCTTTTGTCTGACAACTTCTATTTACAGAACACACTGGGTGCTCCTCATTTTCAGTCATCAAGTAGTGTAGATGTACTCTGTGTGATTCTCTTGATATTTCCTTCTGACCTGATGGTGTACAACAGCCTTAACTTTATACTTTACTGCCTTCTTATCTACTAATATTACTTTATTGGATCAGTTAAACTAGTTTCTGTCTCACTTCTGTTGTTTTATTTTAGTATAAAAGTTTTTGCTTTTTTTAGGAAGAGCTCACTCAAAACTGTGAATTATATGTATGTAAAAATGCGCATGCTTTAGTTGGTTTTATACCAAAGTAGCTAAATTTAAAAGACAATCTATCAAATCCCAGTGTGATGTACGTATGGTCCAAATTTTGAGATCATGATCTTAGGTTAGCATCTCAGAAGTTGTTTTCTGCCTTGCCATGTCTCATTTTGAACATGACGCAATGAAGGATGCTAAGATATTTTCTCTTTTGAAGCCTGAGGAATCTGAGGCTATGAATGATTGCAGGAAGTAACCTATTCACAAGATGAGAATACTGAAAAGAGTTTTCATCTACAGGTGATAGGAATCTGATTAATAAACTAGCACACTGGCTTTGGTCAGTGACCTTACATTAGCAAACTTCAGTTTTCTTTAGCTAGATAATGCAGCAAAGGACATTCTCAGAAAATTATCCCTGAACATATGAAACACATATGCCCTGTCATTTACCCTTAAAAGACCAGCAGTAGCAATGGGACAATCTTGTAGTGATCCTGGATTGTTCTTTGCTAAAAAGCAAAAGGTTAATTGGAAAAAAATGCAACTTGCACTAATCATGCAACAAGTGTTTTAGAAATTTCACCTCCACATGTCAATTCAAAAACCTGGAATGAATCTACCAAATCAAGCTGTAACAGTGAAATCTACAATTGGAAAAAGTAATAACTGTTGAGCTATCTATTGAGCTGTCTCTTCCAAGATTTTCCTTCTTCAATATCTGGACAAGACTAATAATGTTTATAGGATCTGTGAATGGATATCTCTTTCATTCTCCATACATTTTCTCTGATTAAAGAGAACATAATTGTTTATGTCCCTGCTCCATGAAGTAATTAAGGAACCAATCTGCCAAGAAGTATGTTTTTTTGAGAGCTGCTTCTTTTAGTCATAAAGTTTCCCTGGTAAAGTTCATAACACAGCCTCACAGACATCAAGAGGATATAGTGGAAGGTAAAATTACATGCTGTGAGTGCTACTTGTATTGCAGCAGTTGTATCCTCCTTACCACTATACCCTATATGCAGATACCTCAGTCAGGCCAACTGTTTTCCTTGTTTGTTAATAGCATGGTTTCTGTGTCCTTTGGGTAGCAAGCTAACTCATGGGCAATATGGATTGTGAAACTAGTTATAGAAAAAGGGGTTCATGAGCAGAAGGCAGTTGCAATTCAGTGTTATCTTCAGCCTCAGCTCTGATACCACCGACAAAAGGCATACTAATCAGAAGTAGGCTCTATTTTCCTTTATTTTTCTCTGCCCTATCTTTTTCTCACCTTATCGGAAAGAGACTGATTCACGCAGAGCCGGGGGTACAACTACTTCACGCATTCTAGAGAGCAGGCGCTATTGACCAAACTACTGAAATCTCCCACATGCGTTTGGCACTACCTGATCCACTTTGGGATACCTAGAAATCATTACAGAACTTGTATGTTGTGCTCTTTAAGACTGTTATCTGAGTGTGTCACATGATGTATATGGTCCTATCCATGCAAAACACCATGACAAAGCATGGATGTATTCAAAGTAAATATCTACCTTTGAGTTGCATCTCTTGTAGATAGGATGACTTGAAGTGTCTTGTTGCTTTTACCCACCTCTTTCCCTGAATTGCTTCACTGCATGAAGATGCCGCCTAACCACCCATAACTAAGTTGAATTACTGTGCATGTGTTGTGAGGCAAAGAATCATCTAAACCTGTCACTGAGCAAATGGATAAATTTGCTTTGGATTTCAATTGTTCAGAAACACAGAAATCTTCTTAGGACATAAATGTAGACTGCATATGGATACCTAGCCAATGGAATTGGCCATTGAATATCTTTAAGGTCTTGCTTCAGTTTGCTGTGTTGTAATTAGATAGAATTTTCATCATGCCTTCTTCCCTTAACTGTTGCTTGGAACAGTTCTGGTGTGAACCAATTTAGGAGAAAATCTTTAAGAATTTATTGGAAATTATTTTTAGTTTCTACATATTTTAAGTGCATTAGATTTTTAAATAATTTGTCATGGCAGAATGAGACATTTAGACCAGGATGAATCTGGAGGAGTTGTGATGAGTTTTAGGAGCTATGAGTGAGTCTGGAATCTCACTGTCCTTCACAGCCATGCGACTACATTTCCTCTCTCATAGAGAAGATCCTCATGACTTTTTTTTTCAAAGGACACAAAAGTATTATAGGAGAATATACTGATTTTCAGGTCGTCCTTCACTGAACTAGCGTGTGAATGCAACAATACAGCTCAAGAAACATCTGCATATCTTTTCCCTTTACCAAGAAACAAAGTAAAATATTTTGAAGGTAATGGAAGTTCAGGTGCTGTTTTATGACTCTACACTGAAAGTGTTGCCAATAGCCATGCTATGATGTCCTTTAAACCATCTCTAGGTACATTTTCAAAGCTCAGAGTAACAGGAAGAATTTTGTCAGAAGAAAAGTAAAAAATCCCAGCCTTCTGCACCACCCAATACTTCACACTTCTCCCTCGTAATCCCTCATGCTTTTCTCACATCTTGTCACTATGCTGCTCCTTCCTCCAAAAGGGACAGGAAACCCCATAAGTCCTCAGCCCTGATGGGCACTTGTGGCATAACACAATTTGCAGAGACATCTGTGCTACCCAGGTTTTATAGCAAGGAAAGGATATACCAGGGATATGTTATGTATAAACGTTGGGGTACGGAATCACGTGAATGAGGATAGAGCGAGAAGAATAAGGGAAAACCAGCACTGAGCGAAGAGCTGTCAAGACCATGCAGAGACTGATGGATTTTTTAAAAAAAGGAAAAAGTTTTCACTGTTCAGATAGTTAGACAGATGTTCGATGTATTAGATCAGTAGTTATTATGTTTCTATTACTGTTGTATTGTTCAAATGTTATAATTGGTTAATCTGCCCCTGGTTACAACATCGTGATTGGTTAATGTATACCCAGTTTCCTATTGGCTAGTCGGTGGTGCATTGCACCACCACCTTATAAGGCTAGCCACTCCACAGTTTTTCCTTGTATGTTGCAATTCCTCCCTTCCTTTCCTTTTGTGTCGTGTTCCACTCTAACTCCACCCTCAACTCCTCACAAGTTCTAGAATTCTCTACCCTCACCCTATAAAAGTCTGCCGCGCCCTTCAATAAACGGTCATTCCTGCTTCAACCCTAATTGGAGTGGTTCATCCTTCTCTCCCTTGCGGAACGCAGCATATAAACAAACAGTTCTCCTACTACTTGGATCTTCAGCACACCAGGCAGATACTGGTGGATACTTTCTTTTTTAAAATTGCTGTCATAGCAGCTGATTGCAAAGAGGAATGTAGTGGATAACCCACATCTTCAGGTGCCGATATCCAGGAAGGAAGAGACTACCTTGAGATGCACATTCTTTGCTCAGAGTTTGTGTTGCTCGGCAAAGAACTTGTCTGTGTCAAAATGCATTGCTCACTTTTTACAAAAGCATGCTGAATAATATGGACTCCACAGAACAATACAAACTTTCTCTTCCAGTGTTGGCCAGGGCTGGCTGAATGCCATGAGTCAGGCATGTCTATGTCCTGGACTGTCAACCCTCCTGGTTGCCAAAGCTCAAAAAAGGACTGTTCTGGCCACGTACTCCTGTCTTTGTTACATCTGCAGTGCAAGAAAGTAAGTGACTTGCTGAAAATGTTTTCCTTAAAACTATTTACCTGTTTTAGTAGCCTCTCAAGGACATTATGAACCAACAGATGATCATGGACTGCCAAAAGCTCTTGATCAGAATGTACAAATAAAGTTAGCAAATAAAAAACAAACTAATGTCTAGGTTGCAACTGACTTGAATATTGTTATGTATGCACTGCTCAATGGAACAAGGCCTTGTGGGCACCACTTAAAATCTCTTGCTGCAAAACCAAATCTGAATGGGTCAGAGATCCAGACCCCAGTGATGAGCTGTGAGGCATCTTTTTTGTTGTTGCATTCATTTTGAAGAGGCCAGCTACTGATGTTCTCACTTTCTTCACTCTGCGGAACAAGTCTGAGATCACTGTAAGATTAGAAGTGTCATTTTTTATCTCATAGACTGGTCAGGAATTGCTCTATTTTTTCCACTATTCTAATGATTTACTATTCATATTTTATAAGTATTTGGTTATTTTCTCTCCACATTTTAAATTTTTTTGAGCTTTGTTTTTTCTGAAAGTGAATAAAAAGATAATGTGAAGATAATTGCCCTGAAATCTAGGTCTGCCATCTGTTGAATTCCACTTGCAACATTCAAAGCCAGTGACTCTCTGCATTTTGTAACATGTTTATTTTTCTTGTTTCTTTACTATCAAATTTCCAAATTCATTCTTTGTCTTTTGCAATTAACATTCTAAGAAAATGAACATGTCTACATTTCAATGTCAAATATATGAACCTTTTTTCCTAATCTTAATCTACATTAAGCATTTTCCAATGATCATTATTCATTAATAACCCCCTCTTATTAAAACAAACAAATAAAATTTCTTGCACTTAAATATTTAAGATTATTAATTGAAATATAAGCAACAAATTTAACATAATGGCATTGGTTTTCACATTAATACAAAGTTGCTTACACATTAAAATAAATATATGAATTTTATGTCTATATATCAACTTGTTTAAATTAACACTTGATTATGAATTTCTGAAGCTATGAAAATAACTAGAATAGTCAGGACCATCATTATAGTAGAAAATTACTTACTAAAACTTTGTAAATCATAAGTTCATACTCTGAAGTGTGGGTATTGTTATTCAAATGGAGTACACTGCTCTCCAGCACAGCCTTCCTCTGTTGACAGACTGCTGCCAGCTCTCTTCACCTATCATGTATCTCTAACCATCACCCTATCCTGGATGGACCTTTAAATGCAGCACAGCAAAAAGTGTGTATCTGGTACCATGTACCCTCTTACACTCTTTGCACGCAGGTGTCCTTTAGGGCTCTCACATCAAGAGCATTTCAGAAGTTTGTCCATGCCCCTCGGACTTTCTTCTGTCATTTGATCACTAGTGAATATCTTCTAAACCCTTCATGTAGGATAACTTTTGTTTCTGAGTTGCTTCCTCATCAACGACTTAAAATACAGCTTTATTTCCTCAAATATATTGTGTTCTGAAATATTTTCTTAATAATCAGGACAATTCTTTCTTAATTTTACCTAGTTTTGCCCACAAGTTTTGGTACTATACTGAGTAAAATTAACTTGATCTTACTATTTACAAGCATTGAATATTTCTGCATTAAGGACAAAGAACATCTTAATTTTCTCCTTTATATTAATAAGAATTCTGTGCTTCTGTGAATTCCTTTCCATACATTTATTTCCTTCTTGTAACAAAACATTTAGAACAGAAAAGCATACTCCCTTTGCCACTAACTTGGAGTCAGAGATACAGTGTATACAGAGATGATTTTTATTTTTGCACACCAAAAGTGTAATTGCTTTGGTTGTGCCATTAGATGAACAGTAGATGTTCTAGAATGGTAATATAAACCCATGGTCTTATATCTCTCAGTATTTATCCTAATTAATGACAATAGGAATATTGTACTTGGTAGTAGTTTTACAGCAGTGTCAGTAGTATTTTACCAGCAAGAATCTGAATAAAGCATAGAGCATTTTAATAGCTTCTCTTAAGTTGTTTCTTCATTCCTTCCATCCCTGGAAAACACAAGGTCTGATTTCCCTGTCAACAGTACCTATGAATTTAAATATTTTTCAGATATCTTTGTGTCATTGTAATCTCACAAATCTTCTAAGGCATTAACTGACAGTAAATAACAAAATTAGCATTTATCACCTGCTAGCTCGTTCTGCCAAACTCTTTTAGAAACATCCAATAAGAAAAGCTTTCACACATCGAAAGCTCATCATTGTACTGTATGTTATGAATTACTGAAGACTACACTAACTAAATCTCTCAGCTTGTCAGAAATTGTGAAAATGGATACCCATCCGTATTTAGTTTCCCAGGGTAACTCCAGTAATATTTTTCAAAAAATGGTCAAGTTGCTTTTGTTGCCTGTATGGGCTAAATTTGTCCTTGCAAATGGACAGTTTTCAGAGATAGTTTTTGATAATGAACTTTGTCTTCATCATGTAACGATTAAATGTAAAAATATGTCAGAAGGCTTTTCCATATTGGAAAGAAGGTCTTGAGTAACTGAGAATTCAGTTTATTTTTCAGTAGAAAATGTGGTTTAAGGGTGCAGTCTAAGCTCTTGATGGGGGTCCAATGAAGGTCATTGCTTATCGTAGTGTGGTTGTATTTATTTCAAATGTAGTGTTGTATAAAGGTCAAAAGAAAAGTATTTTGTTGAGATGTGGATTTGTTGTTTGATCTACCTAATCCCTCTATTCAGCCCCATTTCTGACCCCTGTTTGTATTCAATTTTCTTTCTTTCCCATCCTTCTCTTTTCCCTTTGCTTTTTCTAGTCTTCAGACTTTTGCACTCTTTTAAGAACTTTGCTTTATTTTTTTTTGTATTTTTTTTCCTTTCCTTTTTCCCCTTCAGCTCAGGACCATCCCCTTTCCTAAAGGATTTGAAATAAGGAGTAGGTGCCTCACATTCACAATTTTAACACAAGTACAAATCCTCTCAAACAAACCCGTGAGTCTGGATTGTAACATTTGCTTCCTAGACACCACTCACAATATTGTTGTTCATTGGGGTGTAAAGATAGGGACAAATAGTTCAATGGCCATGTTGTTAGCTTTCTTCTTCAGCTAAAACATCATGTGCTTCTGATGTTGCATAAAAGTGGAAGACAAGATGTGCAATAGCTTTGTGATATACAAGATAAATTTTTAGTTTTTTAGAGAGACTTGTATCATTATTTTTTAGATAGAAAAAATAGTAAAAATAATGAGAAATATTAGGAACAGTTTTCAGGAATTAAAAACAGAAAGTAAAATACTTTAAGTTGGACAGCCTGTCACATTTGCTTAGACTTTTCCGAAGTGGCAGTCTGGAGAACTTAGTGCTCCACAGGCTTTTCCCCCTTTTTCCCTATAGGAACCATTGAATTTTCTACCTCTGTAGTCTGCTCCCATTGAATACTGAAAAACAAAATTCTTTTACTTAGTCTGTGTGGGCCCATACTATAGATCTGGACAAGTATTATATTAGAACCCTTTTTATCTGTCAAGAGGTCATTATTTTTTTCACATGTGCTCACAAAGGGACCATTACCTTGTCTGTTCCACATTGCCAATGCGTCTATCTCAGACAGCAATCCATGGCAGTGAGGCTCACTGCCTGACTCATACACATTTGTGGTGAGAGTAGACAGGGTAAGATCTTGCAGGCAAGGGAAGCTGAAGTTCACCAGTTTTAGAGTTTTCTTACCAGCACACTTACCGTGACAAATTTGCCACAATTACCATTTGCTTTCTTTCCATGGTCTCTTCACTCTTCTTTTGGCATCACACTGATATGTCATTGGATCTCTACTGTACTCCAAAAGGAAACCAGGTGAGACATAACAAACAGCAATACTGTGCCAAACAAGAGAGCAGTGCTTCCAGAAACTACAAGTGCAGCATCAAACTGTATCACCAGTCCAGGCTGATAGCATTTGCTTAATGAACTGCCTTGACTGCTGGTCATGGCGAAACCTTCATAGAAGATTTGGGAACTGAGAAAACTCATATTCATGGGCTAGGATCATGCCATATCATGTACCTTGGAAGAACTGCAATGGGTGACAATACTTCATCATACAGAAAACATCCTCAGTATGCCAGCCATAGCTAGACTTCACCAAGCTGGCATGGGATGATTGCAGCTTTGGGAAGTTGGCGGCATGCAGTTTGCTTAGAACTGAGGGTCCCTTCAAGGACTGAGTGAAGGTCAATGGGCAAGATACAGAATCTGCTCCCTCTAGGACAGTGTGAGAGTCAGGGCATAAGATGTGTAAGACATGTAGGATTTATGGTATCTGCTGCACCAGATACAAAGGTTACACCTTGTCTCATGTGATGAGTAGGGAGAACCAGACTTCCTGCAGAGACTTAAGGCATGTCAGCTGCCACTCGGTGTCATTTATCAGTAGGCAGTGATCCAAATAACAGCATCACTGACTATTACCACTGCATAGCTATGAAAGTCTGTGGTGGTTGCTTTCCTTGTGGGCACCCAACTCCTGTCCTGTCCAGAGCACCCCATACTGTGCAAGAAGTCAATAAAACAATTTGATCAATTTGGCTATTTTTTTTGATTGTCCACTGTGCAAGCAGAGGCAAAAGGTTAATGATTCATGGATAACAATAGGCTCCATAGAATAGTCTTGACAAAAGATTACATACAGTTTAGCATAATAGGGCCAATATGATGTGTCCTGGTTCTCCACTACACCTAAATTCTGGCAAGCTACTTTCGTTTCGCTGATGGTTATACAACAGGATAGACAAAGCTCTCGTTTCCCATCCATGTATCTCATTCACTATGGGTGAAACAGAGGCCTAGCCTTATGTTGTTCCCTCTCTTTCTAAAATTTTTGGTAAGCGAATGTAGAGTCTGTCTGTCCTTTGCTCAGAGACCATCTGAAATAACAAGACAAGCTCTTTGTAGCTAGTGAGATGGGTCCTTCTTACCTAGTAATATGCATTTGACAATTGAAATTCCCAGAACTGTCATTCTCCTGAACTGCTCCGAAGTTCCACTTCAGAGAAAGGCAGTTGGACTGTTCTGAGATCAGTGTGGGAGTTGGCAGAACATGTGCAGACTGAATATCAAGGGGATCTGCTCATGGAGCCAAACCTTGGTGTTGTGTAGCAATGTTTGCAGTCATAACTCATAATCTTTTACTTACAGTAGATCATTCATTTTAACTGTTTTGTTTTAATAAGATGTTAAATAGCCTGCTGCATCTTTTGTATCAGATTCACTTTGGATTATGATTATTGCACGAGAGTATCTGAGAATGTCTTATACCAGAACTTACAATGTTAGCTCGGCATGTTGGCATTTCTAATGTCACATTCAGCTCTTGTTTATGAAAACAAGAGTTTCAAGAATGGGGTTTTTTTTGTATGTATATTTACAGACATAAATAAGAGACTTTATTTTTTATGATATTTTTTTAGAGGTATTTTTACGTTGCTTCTCTGGACAGGATTTTTTTCTATTTTATACTTCTATGTTCTCTATAGTGTTTTCAAAGGAACTTTTCACAACCTTTATGCACATTACTAAACTTTCCCATGTCCCAGTTTGCAAACTCAATCCAGCAAACTTTCCTGACCCAAAATCATTATTTTGTATTTTTAGTGTGGGGCAAGTACTGTTTGTATTTTTATGGTTATATATTGAGTTTGTGAGGCAATGATTTAGTAGTGGGGGAGCTATCAGAGTGGCTTCTGTGAGAAGCTGCCAGGAAATTCCTCCATTTCTGACAGAGCTAATGGCAAATGGCTCTAAGACAGACCCTCTACTGACCAATGCTGAGCTCATCAGTGATGGTGGTAACATCTCTGGGATAATATATTTAAGAAGTAGGAAAAAAACCTGTGCAATTGCAGCTGGAAAGAAGAGTAAGATGATGTGAGAGAAACAGCTCTGCAGACACCAGGGACTGTGAACAACCAGGGGCAGGAGGTGCTCTGGGTGCCAGAGCAGAAATTCCCCTGTAACACCATGGAGAAGTTCATGGTGAGGCAGCTGTATCACTCCAGACCATGGAGGTTCATGGAGCCATAGAGCAGAGATACACCTGCAGCCCATGGAAGACCCCTGCTGGAGCAGGTAGCTGCCTAAAGGAGGCTGTGACCAGTGGTAGCCTGTGCTGGAGAATGCTCATGTGGGCTTGTGGACCCATTGATAGAGAGAGGAGCCCACACTGAAGCAGGTTTGCTGACAGGATTTGTTGGTGGGACCCATACTGCAGCAGCCTGTTGCTGAAGGACTGCACCCTGTGGAAGTGATCCCACGCTGGAGAAGTTTACAAAGAACTGCAGTCTATGAGAAAGATTCAAGTTGGAGAAGTCCATGCAGAACTGTGTCCTGTGGGAGGGACTCCACATAGGAAGAGGGGAAGAGTGTGAGGAGACCTCTCCCTAAGGAGGGAGGAGTGTCAGAGAAAATCAGTGGTGAACTGACCACAGCCCCCATTCCCCATCCCCCTATGATGCTGTTGGGAAGGATGAAGAGAAAATGAGTGAAGTTGAGCCAAATAAGAAGGGAGGAGTGGGGGAAAGGTGTTTTTAAAAATCAGTTTTTACTTCTTTTTACCCTACTCAATATGATTGGCAATAAGTTAAACTGTTTACAGCAGGTCAAGTCTGTTTTGCCCATGACGGTACCTGGTGAGAGATCTCTCTCTGCCCTTCTGTTGATCCACGAGCCTTTTCTTATACTTTCTCTCCCCTGCACAGCTGAGGAGGAGAGGGACAGAGCAGCTTTGGTGGGCACCTGAAATCCAGCCAGGGACAAGGCAACATACCTTAGCAAGGGTCTTTAATATAAACTTAATTAAGGGTAGGTGTAAAGAGGTCAGAGATGCTGAGAATCACTCTTTGGATTCCAGTATAATTGCTTATGCCTTGCCAAGAGTCTGTAGTCCAGATCACATTGCCAGCAAATATAACTGTTGAGAGTTATCCAAATGGATTGCAGGAAAAAATACAGATCAGACTGCAGGGTTGTAAATAATTGATCTATATCTAGATTAAATAAGGAATTAATGGAGGAATAACCTGGTTTGTATTCATCTCTATGAATGACCTAAGTTCTTCTGGTGGTGTCACACACTTGTAGCTACTCACCCTCCTGGGGAATGTGGCAATCAAACTAGACATGAAATTCTTCTGATTGGGACTGTGGTTCCATGAAGACAAATGATTATTTGAAGGGTCAGGTAGCTAGTACAACACTGTACTGTCTCTTAACGAAACCTCACAATGCACCACACTCAGGTGATTGATGTTACAACATCTTCACCAGTGCAATACATCTATTGCAAATTCACATTTCAGCTGTGCTTTAGAAGAAAATTACTATCAGCCCAGACTGGTGGTGGCACTGACTTGCATATTGAGATAGATAGTAGCATGTATGAGTCTGGCCTGGAGGAGGCTGATGTCACTATCCATCTGTGCTGAGGCAGTCCCTTGTGATATAGACTCACTGGATAATCTCAGGAAAACTGTTTTCAAACTTACCAGGCAGGAAAAAAACAGGCAGCAAGAATAAGAGTAAGCTGGCAAGAGCTTGCAAGCTCCCCTCCAGTCTTTGCTTGCATTTCCATCTGTGATGCCACCCTGTGTTCTGAACCAGCTGTCTCTTTGACTAAACAACTGCGTGTGCCTTGTCGATGTTCCTCTATTTATACTACACTTAGAGATATGGCTCATTTCTAGTGACCTATGGTCCATCTACAGCTAACAGTGTAAGATAACAATGAAATAATCCAATCTTCCCATATACATTACTCTTTTTCTGTTCACCGGAACTAAATCCAAAATGCCATACTAAATGCCATTCTTAAGGTCTTTCTAATATCATTCCCTGTACTGATATTCCATGTTCACATCCTTCGATATATTCCATATAACTTCTCCAGAGGCAACAGGCTGTACATAGGTCCTGTTTTAGAAGGGAAACAAGCTTACTTTTATCTTTTTTTTTTTTTTTAATACAACCGATGACATTTCATTTATGTGTCTCTGTGGGCTTAATTGCTCCTTCCATTTGGCCCTGAAAAAAGTAGCTGGGCCACCCATTGGATTTAATGGTGTCTGTGATTGCTTGCGAATAAAGACTCTCTTGGTGGTAGTCATCAGCACTATCAGTGTGACAGACTGTCATCCTCCTTGTAGGTGTTAGTGTGTCGTAAGCAATTCAGAATGGCATTCTGAGCCCATTACACTGTCTTGCTCAGTGGGACCAGATTTCATAGCAAGTGCCTTGAATTATCTAGCAACCTTCATTTATTCAAATTCTCATCTTCACTTTCATCTACTCTTTAAATTTTAATTCTTAGCTGGAAATATGACTGGTAAGTAAATATTAGCAAATTTTATTTTTAGCTGAGGTGTTCTCATATGATATTAGATTTCACATCTTTGCTGTGGTTATTGGAGTCAATAACGTGGACTGCAAAATTTGTAGTGATACACACCAGCTTAGAGTTTTATTTATAATAGTACTGTCAAAGAGGAAAGAGCTTGTAACTCACTAGGTTTTAGTTTTCACTTCATAAGGTCTCAGCTGTTGTGTTGTTTTCCACACAGACAGAAGTTCAGTTCCCTATATACCTGGCTACAAGTTGGTCACTGACTGACTTTGCCTCTGCTCCCCGGCTGTGTGAAATTGTCAAAGGAACATACACGGTGCCTACTTTACTTCTTGGGGGAAAAGCTGAAGGTAGTAGGGGGCTGTCCCAGCATATCTAAAGACAAAACACAAGTTAACTTTCTGGTTACAGAGAATTGAAAACTTACAGAGAAACCAAATTAAATGAAATTAGATTGAAAGAAACTACTTTAGCTAACAAGTTCTGATACCTAGTAAGGAACAGCAGAGATGTTTAAACTTTTTACAAGAGCAGGGAAGGCATCTATTATTCACTTGGATTATGTGTTTTGCTATATGCTTAAGCACTAACATTGCCTGTTGTCACAAACTTATTTCCTGAAATTCTTCCAGTCTAAGCTTTATTTTAAACAGAATTCTGTAGTCATTTAGAAACACATTTTATTTGAGCTAGCTTTACTTTTGTGTCTTTTGCATGATTTTTGTATACTGGTGGTACTACAATCTAGGGAAAACCTGAACTTTTTCCTTCTGACTGCTTGAAGTTTTGACAATGGGCCTAATCCTACTTTGAATCTAATTTCTATCACAGTCCTTGCTTACAGGAGAAATTTTGCTTTTGGCTACTCAATATCTTTACTCTTTTGTAGTTTCTAAATGACTGGGTCTTTTGTGTTGTGTTAGATGTGTGTGGTTCTGATTGGGCAGTATATTTACCAGTAATAGCACTTTCATTGTTCCATGAAGCATTTACAATTGCATTTTTTTCAAAAGAAACACTCCTTTTATTTTTCTGAAATCCTTATATTGTCTGACAATTTCCATGCAGTTGATTCTGAATGGCAGGAACAATAGCAGTGCATGCTTCATAATTTTTAGCTGAAACAAAATCATCGTGGCCGAGAAAAGTAATGAAATTCACTTCTTTCATGGTCATCTGTGAATACTCTCAATTTCCCTGTGAGGACATAATGCTTCCTTTGAATATTAATACCCATCTGATTTTGTCATGCAGTTTTGGATTCAGATCCCTGAAGTAACTTGTTAAATTAGCTATAGAAAACCCTGTAAAGGGGATAGTACAAAAACTAAACCTGAGATAGGAAAAGTGTTTTCCCACCTGTTTTTTAACTTCATTGCTCGAATGTTGGGAGAAAATAATTGATTCGTACTCTTGGGTGTCAGGAACCTTGTCAGTCTCCAACCTTTATGCATCTCTCACTCTTCTCATGGGTGCTTCTTGCAGGATTCTTTGAAGCAAATAGTGCCTTGTCAGTGAATTAAGATAACTGTTTACAAGCTCCATAACCATTCTGCATGTTAAACTTAATGAAGATTTAGCAAATACTACAGGGATCACTTGATGGATTATTGTGCTAAGTAGTAAACAGCTTTTGACACGCTTTCACGAAAAAAAGTAGACCTTTTCCTTTTCCCATTACAGCTGCAAATTTCCTGTGGCAACCCTAATCACCCCCACAGGTTAACATTTCTTTACCAGCAGCTGTCCCCAGAGTACATGTACTATCCAGGCAGATCATCTGCCAAATCAGATATCCAGTCTTTACAATATCTCTTGCTGTTGTTGATGGCATAGATATGCAAAATTGCTACCATGCTTAGAGTATTCAGAAGGCGGCAATTCATACTGTCAGGCTCTTCACGGTATTTTTGTAATTTTTTAAACATTTTTAAAATTTATTTCTTAGAGCCTTGGCCCTTTGAGTACGGAGTGCATGGAGTATGAGTATGCATACGGGAGTATCTGCTGACCTGATGTAACTTTTTTCGCTGTTGTAACGTCTTCAGGGCTGGGCTTGCACATATTTTCCTGTTGGCTTTTCATAATGAGTTCATTCTCAAAGAGAGAATGTTAAGGCAATGAAATTCTTTCTCAGTGAGAATTTCAAAAGAAAACAACTGAGAGAATCTGAGTCCATGTGAAGATACTGGAAAACATTGAGAGTTGCAAAATCTTCATGCTTTTATATCCAGTGTTTTAGAAGAGTGCTTTAAAATACAAAAGCTTTCTTACACAACTTACTTTTTTCTCTTCCTGTGTGTATCTTGAAGTACTTCAAGCATGACTTTGCAGTTTAAAGAAATTTCATTTGTTTGTTCATTTTATTTTATTTGGATTTTCAGAGCCCTTCTTGAAAGTATGTTTTTTTTGAACAGCTAAGAATTCAAACTCAAAATTGTGGTCACCATATTAAGAAGAATTTTCTTCACATCCTTATCTAATGTGCTTTAACTTTCACATGATGTCTTTTGCCAAGAAGATGTGAGGTATTTTTCTCCTCTGCAAATAACAAAAGTACAAAACCAGCTACAAAAGCGATCTAGAGGGCTAGTTATGCATGTGCATATGAAAGCAACAGTCTTAATTCACCAAATCAGGGCCTTTTTTCTCTTGATATGATCTTTAGAATTTAAGTACATAATTAAAGTTATTTCACCTGCATCTTTTGCAGAATGTCCAACAGTTTTAATTGAATAAGTTTCAAAGAAAATAATGTTAAGTGTTATAGCTTGATGATCCATAGAATATAGGGGCTAGGTCATAAAGCATTCTAGGTACAACAGAATAATATTTTGAGGCTGGAGTATATTAGAGCTTTTCTTGATCTCTCTTTAGGTCTCTAACACTGCTAAGATGCAATATATCATTTTTGGTGCACTTGCTTTTATGCATCTTTTCTGACACTAAAATGATAATGATATAATTCTGAGTCTCACCACTGTGAAATCAGAATCAGGCTCTCTTTTTGATCTCAAACAATCTTAAGCATTTATCACAAGACCACTATTTAGTGTGTGGTATTTCCACCTTTTTTTCTGGCAGAAAGTAATGTGTATATCACATGGTTGTCTATTCTTAAATATTATTAATAGCTGCTCATCAACAGCGAAAAGCTGCATGCTGAGCCATAAATGAAAGCCTGGCACACTATTATTGCTATAAAGAAATAAGCAGCTGGAAGACATAAACTAAACACTTTTGGACAAAAATAACTGCTTACTGGTTTACTCTACATTGCCACAAGAAGCTCTGCATAGCTTTATTTATTGGAAGACAAATGGTCCATTCTGAGCACTGAGATTCTGTAAATACAAATGATCTCTCTATCTGGAAAGTTATTTCCAGCTGCTACTTCACATTATTTTCTAGTAAATGGTTTTGTGGGAGATATGACTGGTTTGTCCTTGGATGCTCAGTGATTTTGGTGTAAAATCTCTCCTTATTACTTTGGTCAGCAGAATGAAGGCTGACACTTCATCGAAGTGTGGTATTTCCTGTGAGCAAAGGAGTGGAGTAATGCAAGAGATGGAAAAGGGCTAAGGCTTGTCTGCTATCTCCCTTTCTGGCAGGCAAAAGTAAAACTGGACAGGTGCAAGGTGAGAAAGAAAGCCTCAGCTGTGTATGACCCAGAACTGTGAAATAATTTATTTCCTTTTTGCAGGCAAATGTAGGACAGATGTGCCCTTTTAGGCAATACCAGACTCTTTGTAGGCATTTTACCTTTCTACTTGGACTGCCTAATAGGAAAGCTAACTTGGTAGTTTTTTCTCAAATAGATATTTATTGTGATTGGTTTACTAGTGTCATAATAAGTATGCAGGACAAGGAGGCTTTTTTTTTCATTTCTCTTCTCTGGCAGCTGCTCAAGATTGTGATGTTCAACAAATTAGACGTGCAACATGAGAAATGGCCCTCAGAGAACAGACCTGAGAAACTATGCAGAAATTGCACTTACTTCTATATATGATTGCAGGGATTAAATCTACACTGTTTTCCTAGGAGCTCAATTTCTTTGCTAGTGGCATTTCCACTACTTGAATTATTCAACATTTGTTCACTGGAGTACTACTCATAGAATCATAGGATGGCTTAAGGTGCCATGGGCAGGGACACCTTCCACTAGACCAGGTTTCTCAAAGCCCCATTCAATCTGGCCTTGAGCACTTCCAGAGATGAGGTGTCCACAACTTCTCTGGGCAATGAGAGTCCCACCATGTTCTGTCCAGAGTGGCTTGTGGCCTAAGCTCAGTGGATCACTTTGCCTTGAAACAAACAGCAATGATCTTGAGCTGTAGGGTGGTGTTTTGACTCCAGCAAACATTACCTTTCAAGGTTACATCACATTGCTAAGGTGAAAGCTCAGAAGTTAAAATAAACCAACATATATATTTCAGTTTTACTGTTAGAGATGTAAATTCAGAAAAAAACATTTTAATAAAGGTTTTGTGTGATGTATTTCCTTGAGTTTCTAGGAAGCCTTCAGCCTCAAGCTCAGATCAGGTGTTACACTATGAAGCTGATTGAAAGATATCTCTCTTCACCTTCATTTGAATTTTAAATGATTGCTTTTTAAGCAAACTTATTTAGTGTTCTTGAACATTCAAAAAGATAATGCTATTTCATTCCCATCTCATATAACGCATACCAATTATCACTGCACCACTAACAGGCCTTTCTACGAGCCATGGCCAGCACGTCACATTAGTGCTGTTTCACTGTTGGCCACCAGTCTGCCCTGCTCTCGTGTGTTGACAGTAATCTGGCCTGACTAGTGCCAGTAACAGGACACGAGGTTCGCCCTGAGTTTGCAGTGCCTTGGGACTGAATGTTGCCACATCTGCTCTGCCTGCACCTTCCTCTGAACTGCCTGCACTTTCCCCTGAACTGCCTGCACCTTCCCCTGAACTGCCTGCTGCTTTGGTTTACTTGTTGCTGCTGCAACAGCAATTTTCTAATTGACCAATTGCTTGTGGCTAATTTCTTTCACTATTTCTTGTCTTAGTATGGTGCTGCTGTGGTTTTGCAACTCTGATGCAATACCGAGAGATACAGATTTGGTGTGATGACAGAGGCTATGAAGTGGGGTCTGGGATCATACTCACGGGATGGTCAGGGTGGAACTGGGGACCACACAGCTGTGAAAAATGGCAAATAGCCAGCTTTAAGAAATGTAGACCTGGACAAAACTGGTTTCAATGTAGTAAAGAGAACAAAGTAATAGCATTGGAAGCTCACATATGCGAAAAGCACTAGACATAGTAAACTGACATGTAACATGGAGCTGCAGGTCAGTGAGGAGAAAGCAAGATGTGAAAGCAAAAAGTGTCATAGCAAAGACATAGAAAGGAATCCAAGTAAATCCCAGAGAGTGGACGAAATCATCAGCATGAGTACGATATTCGTCCCAGTCTAAGACTCTCGGCACTGACAACTCAGCGTAACAACACAATCAAGGCCAGAAATAAGCCACCAACTTCCATGACACATTGATAGGGTGTGTGATGTTTGCTATAAATTCTCCTCAGGCTGAACAAAGACACTGGGCAAGTGTCAGGGAACTCCTATGCTTTATTGTACAGTTGCCTTATCTCCTGCAACCAGTCCATTGTTTAGACTCAAAACGTGCTAACAAAATTTAAACTCTTACAATGCACTTCCGCAAGAGCAGTGGCTACAAGCCCTTAATTTTGTACAACACTTAAATAAGTTCTCAGCTCCTACAACAAACTCCCCAAAGGTCCTGGCTTAAAAGTCACAACACACAATTAGACAAGAGTACTGGTTCACAAGCCACAATATATGTCCATAATCTACCTACTCCCACCACAAACTTCAGTATGGAGACAGAGTAGAACGATGGATGCATTTTGCCCAAGCAAAGGAAGGGAGAAGTGAAATAAAGACAGAAAAGAGAGAGAGAGAACAAATAATATCACCAGTTCTTAGATACCATTATGGTCCTGTCACATAAATGATCCACAGCTGGGGTTCCTAGATGAAAGGAAAAGAGAAGAAAAAGAGAAAAAAACAAGACAGTACAATCTGCTTCATTTTATAGCTAACCTGGAGCATGCCTCTCATACAAAGTAGATTTTTTGCATATTTGGTTCACTCGTACACAGACTACCCTTTGAGTCCTCCTTCAGTAAGTGAGCTGAGGGGGCAGGGGTTGAGCATGAGTCTCAAGCTGGAACAGGAAGTTTGCTAAGAATAGCTCTGTCCCACCTCCACAGGATCCCCTTTTCCGATCACATCTTTTCTGTCTTAGCAGAATGTTTGAGACAAAAAATGTTTCTGTCTGGTCCTCTACACCAAGCTTAATACACGGTGGGTTAGGGGCTAAGTATGTGTATTGCAGTTTTAACTGCATTATTATGTTATGTTGTTTCATGTATTGTTGTGTTATATAAAATCATGTCACAATTATTATGGTTATTTTTATGGCTATTATTATTGATGTTATTTTTACTCATTGCTATTATTAAACAAAAATTAACTCTTTTTTTTTTTTTTCTGGACACTGTCTTTCTTTAGCAATTAGACTGGATTGGACAGTTAAGGTTTCTGCCACTGAGGCAGGTCTCTTACCTGGTTTGAGATGCAGCACACGATTCATGGCTGGACAGCTGAATGCCACAATGGAGTACATGGAAATTTTTGGTCAGATATCCATTCCTTAATGCGTTATATGACTTGGTGAGATATGGTAGACTTTGCACTGCTCGGGAGTTAATCCAGAGTCTTGCTATGAAGAATCAAATTTATACCTTGTATATAAGAGAGTAAAAAAAAACAAACAAAAAACCAAACCTAAACAAAACAAAAAAACCTGTGCTGCACTTAGGTCAGTTTGAGACACTTATGTCCAGTTATGTCCATACCCGAATTCATAAGAAGTCAAAACTAAGCTGATAATCCATTATCAAACACCTTCCTTCTGCTATTCATCTTTGATAATTATTGCCACCCTACCTGTATTATTTTCCTCTCCAGAACAGAAAATAATTTTTGTTTCAATATTATTTATCAGCAGATAATTTTTAAAATGTTTAAAAGAAATCTGTTTTTCAATTGTAAAATCAATCTACACTAAAATGACAGTCTCTTAACTCCAATCTCTGTTTTAAGACTCTCAGTGGTGCCTAGAACAGACAGAACATTACTGCTAGTAAAAAAAAAAAATAAGAAATTTGTCTTGCTTTTTCTTTTAGCATCCTAATAAAGCTGATGTGACTGCGATTGAAACAATGGCAAGGAATATACAGCTTTCTTTCAAAAGTAAAAAGAGTGAAATCTTAATATATTGTTGAGAAAAACACTTAAAGAAATATAAAGCTGCAGCCATCGATTAATTCTGACTAAATGTTAAAAATAAATTAAAAGAAATGGAGAAAAATAGTATAAATAAGACCAAAGGGAATGAAAAATTCCCTCCATGCTCTAGCCAGCCCAGGCAGCTTCCTTGAACACCTACAGAATCTGTTGGCTTTCAGATTCCCTCCTGGGTTCAAAGTCAAGACATCTGTATAACAATAAAAGTCAGATTAGATAGAGCCTTTCTTAGGGAAATGAGGGGTGGTTTTTGTTTGTGGGACTATGAATTTTAATTATAGTCATGGCAATAACACTAATAAAAATGCTTCCCATAATTAATAAGTACAGTGAGGATGTACCTTGTTAACCCTTATTATTTTTTTTTTCCCATTGAGAGTAAATACAGATAGTATAAAACACCTAATACAGTAAAAGGACATGCAGTTTTTAAGTCCCTCTTTGTCTCGAACAGACATACCAAAGAGCTGTTCATAAGGAAATGAAATCATAAATGAAAGAATTTGCAATATCTAAAGAATATCAATCTTGATAATATCAGTGATCTCATGTTTCTCTAAAATGACGCAAGTATCAGCTTAGAAGATCCAGGTCACATCTAACCCTGTTAACAAAAAATGTTCTCAAATTAAAAAAAAAAAAAAGTTAATTCATATTTCAATATTTAAGTACTGAAATAATTGCATACTATAACCATAAGTTTTTTACAGTGTTTTAGCAGCATTCACTACCTACTATTTCCAGTTGCACAATCTCTTACCCTTATGAAAGTCTAACAAAACGTATTGCAGTTACACAAGTTGTCAACATCAAAATAGGGGATAAAATTTTTGTTGCTAATAACCTAAGCAAATGCAAAAAGGGAGAAGGGTTGAGCAGGGTAATACTGCAGCTCTGCAACAGCTGGTGGGAGATGCTGCCCCTTTTCACCGTCCCGCTCATGGTCCCCAAGATACCCCAGAAAGAGCCAGACGGGAAATACAGGAAGGGAAGCAGAGCATTTATTAACATGGCTGGGGGTATATATAAGTTTTAGGGGAATCCAAATTACTACCAATAAAAATCAAGGGATAAATGACCAAGGAGAAAGGGTTAACTAAGGGCCAATATGGAAACTTAAACAGAGGCCTTCAAGGGCGATCTCCTTGGTGCTTAGCTACATAGATAAGGGGTGTTTCAAGAGGTCTTGGGAAGAAGAAGGATGACTAAGTAAAGAAAGACAAGGAATACATTTTACAACACAGTAAAAGCTTCAGTTTTTGAGGCACTTTGGCTGGTTTCTTCATTTTCTTCACAGGCCCACTGCCACACAGCTCCAATTGTTGTTATTAATGCCATTAGTGGTACACTAATTGTTTCCAAAAAGCATCAAATATGTTGTGCAGCATAAAAGACTTGCTGTTTCTATTGCTACCCAAAACCATTATCACTCATACTGATAACTCAGCAAGG
Source organism: Campylorhamphus procurvoides (assembly GCA_013396655.1). NCBI lineage: Eukaryota > Metazoa > Chordata > Aves > Passeriformes > Dendrocolaptidae > Campylorhamphus > Campylorhamphus procurvoides. The sequence goes on along the minus strand of WBMV01004893.1, from coordinate 358,704 downwards.
AAAAAAAAACAAACCACATTACACAACAAAAAGCAAAACAACAAAACCTACAAACAAACAACCCCAGATTTGGGATTATTTTTTTATTAAAAATAGTAATAAAATAGTAATACACTGATGTAGAGAGTATTGTGACTCTTATGACCTTATAAAAAAAAACAAAAAAACAACAACCAATACCAACACTCTTGCTCTAACTAATAAGTTAAATGGAGTAATTAGTATGTAATAGTGTAATATTTAAAGTATGACAGAGTGCTGGCAGAGAATATTTGCTCTGGAGGATTACTTAGCACTAAGTAACAGCAAGAAATTGCTGAGAATCAACGAGAGTGAAATGTATTTGTTTGACAAGCTAACACAAACTCTCTCCAGTGAAAGGCAACACACGAATTTTCAGAATGCAATATAGTATATAATAAGGGGTTAAAAAATTAAAATTAAAAACTATTTGTGCTTATAAACATGAGAAATCTTCCAGACCAAAAAATGGTAAGATAAAAATTATCAAGAGGAAAAACCTGCTGAACTATCTGCAGAATTTTTAGTGAGGTTCAGGTACTTCTTCAGATATTGTGAACATTCTCCTTCATGTTCAACAAGTTAATCAAAAATTTCCATATTCAGTCAAGTTGATGGGTATAAACTTCTTGATCTGGTGTCTTTATAGTCTAGTGAGGTAAGTGCTTGTGTTGTAGTCCTTCAGCATGTATTATGTACGCTATTTCTTAGTCTGTGAGAGCTTCTTAAAAATTGTTTTACTTCTTGTTTGGTTTTGGTTTTGGGTTTTTTTCCTAACAGACATATGTGTTGTATTTGTGACATAGTCATGAGCCTCTCAAATGCACCATCTCAGATGGCTTGAGAAGCAATTTCACATGCCATTTTGATAACTGGAGGTCAGTCTGAAAATAATGCATCTCACTGAGACAACTGCTCTGATAGTTCATTTCTCTTTGCACTTTTTTCTATTCCTCATACTCCATTGAAGTTCTGTCAGACAAGCTTCAGAGTGCAAGTGTCAAATAAGCTTCAACCATATGAGAGAGTCTGCCTTACACATCTCTTTACATACCATATTCACTAACCATATTACTATGACTCCTCTCTGGGCCATTTTGTTCAGGCATCTAGAACTGTAGACAAAGAGTCTCTGTTAAAAGTATAGAACAGTTATTTTCTGGCTTGTAAACACACAAAATACCTAGGTTTTACTGATTACTAAGAAAGTAATTCAGATTCTCACCCTCCTTTTAAGACCTTTCAGTCTCTTATCAGGACAACAATCCAGTCTTTGCTGGCCAGGCAGCTATAAGCCAGGTGGAGGGTTAGTCTCCACTGCTCCCAGAAGCAGATCTGTAATATAAGCAAATTGAAAGCATCCATGAAAGTCAATGGTATCCACATATTTTACTTCATTTTTTCCCATTTCAGATTTTGCATTTTTCCACATGGATGCTTTTTAGTCTTCTTTCATTTGCTCATGCTCTTCATCACTATGGTTCTACCTCTGTCTGTAACTCTACAGTCATAACTTACAATGCTCTTCCCTGCATGCTTTCTCACAATTGTTTCCCACAATCAATGTGTTTCTGAAGCAGCCTGAGCCAAAGACACAAAATCATGCCACATCAGAGCTGTGGTGTTGATCTTTGGAGCATGAACAGCTGAGCCCTGGAGGGAAGGTAAGAAAGAGTGTTATGGTCATAGAGGGTGAGATGAGTTCTACTTAACCTTAAATATAAAAAAAAAAAATCAAGCATCAAAGTCTGAGCTAACTGTCCTAAGCTGCCTTTATAGTCAGTGGACTTAAATACCTGTTGTAAGAAGGTGAGTCATCCACGAAAATAGCATCTAAAATAAATCAAATGACTCAGCTCTGTATGTACCCACTCCTCTCAACTGACTGACAGGAAGTGTTGAGTGATTAGTTTAAATTTAGGTATGTCCCTTTTAAATAACTGAACTAAAGTGTTGTCTTTATGGAAATGGGCTAAAGAGACTCACCCCAGCTATATGAAGATTGTTGTTCCACTTGCATAACCCAATGCCTCTTTCACAGTGCCTCAATTTAGCATTAGTCATTAGTAGCTATTTTTAGTTTATGTTGTGGTTCAAAGGTAAAGATAACATTTTGTTTCAAGTTCATTTAGCTATTAAAATACAAATAGAAAGCATAAGGGAAATTGCATAGTATGTGTCATTTTTAAATGTCTTCATTTTTAAAATCATGCTATATTACCATGGGGTAAAAACCTGGGTATGAAAGAATATGATAATAAGAAATAATGATGGCTTGACTTTGAAATTCAAAGTTAGATTCCTGCTATTGCAATTAGAAAATAAAAACGAAAGCATGAATTCCAATATATCAGAAAAAGTGTATGTTTTCTCATCACATACAACCCTTACTGAATGAGCAGATATTAGTGTTTTAGTGACTATGAAAAAATAATGAAAAATATATAACTATTTATTTCATATCTTAGCAGAAGTGTTTGACGTTGTGGAAATAGAATATCTCAGTGTAAGAGTTAACAATAAGAAGTATTGAAAAGAAATGTAAAAAGTACACTTAATTAGTCTTGTTCTCTTGTGTCCTGGATGCTAGTTTTGTGTCAAAGCCTTTCTTGGAAATCTTTTTTTTCATTTTCTTGTGGTTCCAATGTCACAGGAAAAAAGGCAGGCTAGCTTTACTTTCCTCTCCACTTAAAAACTCAAGGTAGTTTATCTATTTCAGGTTTGTTTGTTGGAATAGAAGAAGCATTACCCTTTCATTATACTGACTCATCTTTACATCAGATTTCTGTGTGCTAATGTTTCCTTATGAAAACATTGATGGAATTACTTTGAAAATGCTTATGTTCATGAACATTTCGGAAATGCAAATCTAATGTGGCAGGATGCTTGAAACTGGAAGAAAATAATTATCTACATTTATATTTGCAACATATAGTGATTCTGCTATACTGTAAAGTCTGATCCTTTGCAGTTTTCCTTCACTGTGAAGTGTAGATAAGAACTCCAAAGCCATAACATCAATTTGCTATTATAGGTCCTATGTTTTTTCATGACATTTATCCCTCAGCATGTGATATGATAAAATTTTCCTAGCACATTTAAACAGAATTTGTTATAGATCGCCATTTTTCTTTTTATCGTGTTTTCCATGTTTGGCTTAATACTACATTCCTGCAGCTTGATTATCTGTTCTATACATACAAGTAAAACATTTTTCTTATTTGTGATTCATGGAGATGGAACGACCATAATGTGCCAATAATAATGTAATAAATTTTCTTACCATATTCATACCACTGTTGTGTTACATCATATTTGGAGGCATATATACACACAATATGAAGATGAAGGAAAAGAAAGTGTAAGCCATTGCAATGAGATTTGGTTAGTTTTTCTTTCATATTATATATTTCAGTGTGGTTTTCTTATTGTAATTCTGTAAGCTACTTAAAGGTGAAATATTTCAATATTTACATATAACCCTTTGAGGATGAAAGCTCAGGTTTTTTTCTTTTCTTTCTCCTTGGGGAAGGCTAATCTGGTTAGCTGTGCAAGCACATTTATTATATTTAAATTTATTTTCAAAAGTTAAAATGTATCAGATTTTCATGGTGTGTTGCAGTGATCCTTCAATTACAATTGGATTTTAAAGTATTTGAGTTCTCTCTATGTGCATTTAGATTGTCAGTATTTATTCAAATACTTTGCTTCCAAATTTCTATTCAGTAGTGATTAGATATCTGTCATAAGCTTATATATATATGCTTTTATTTCTTTTGTATGCTTTTCAAACACAGTATAATAAAATTTCTTTTATTCCACATAGCACAAAGAGCTTTCAAATTACAAAGGAAAACCAGAAAGCCATATGCACACAGAGTAGAGAACCTAAGAAACCCTTAAACGAACCTGAGTTTTTATGCTGCCCTCAAGTGCTGTGCATTTGCCTTTGTAAAGCTTACAGAAGAGTTTCACTGTGGCTACCTAGAATAGTGGATGCACATCAAAAGTTCATTCCAGTCCTAGAGATATTACCAGTGGAACTGGAGTAATAATAGAAACCATGTGAATTCTGTTGGAATTTAAGTATTTAAAAATAGACTAGTGTTGTAAAGTACTTATCTATCGTACTTTCAAAATATATGACTATTGATTTATAAATCAAAATTAATTCACTCAGAGGGTTGTGAAGAGAGGAGGAAGATGGAAAGGGGTAGAAGCACATCATATATGTAAGAACCATTTCTATACTGAATCTTCAATTTTGGTCTGTTAATTGAATAATTCTGCAGCTTAAACAAGATCTGATATAGTTGTCTTGTTTTGCATTCTCTCTAGAATTCAGACTGGGACAAAGCAATAAACTCCTGGAGTCTGAAAGTAAAATATTCAAAAAGGTTGTGAGGTTGGGATGCTGGAATAAGTTACTGCAATTTTTAGTGAAGTAGTTTCAAATACTGTTATAACTATAAAGACACACCTTTGCCTGTATATACTAAGAAGTAGAGTAGCTCTATAAAAAGGAACCACAAAAAGAAAAAAAATCACCATGATATCTGACAAGCTATTCTTTCTTTTCCTAGTAGAGAGAAATGCTTCCCTCTTCAATACTACTGTGGATGAACACAGAGGCCAGGCAGTTGTAGAACACAGAAAAAAGTCAATATGCCAGTGAGTTAATTACACTGGAGTTCAGCTGCTTTGTTAGAATATTCAGCAATTGTAATACAAGTCACCTAAGAGAACTTCTTCCCAATATGGAGTGAAACAAGTTCGGGGAAATAATAAATTTGAATATAGAATTTTTGCTTTGAAAGTTAGTGGGAGGAGCGTTAAGCATAGAACTAAAGCGGTAAGAAATACAAACACAGTGCCAACACCTACCTAATAATCTTCTCTACTTCAGTAGAAATCCAGAGAATTCCTCATTAAATTAAATCCAGTCTTTTAAGAAAGGATCTTACTTATCATTTCTTACTATACTTCATTCTGATGTCCTTTTTTATATGAAAAAGTATATGCATATATGTATGCAAATTTATGTCATGCTTGCACATATCATTCTCCAAGGTCCACTTTGATGCATAAATATTAAGACTGACTCAAATCAGTTACTGAGAAACTTATTTTAGGTTTAAAAATTGTTTTCTTATTGTCACATGAGTGCCACGTCCTAGGGAGGATATCTTTTTTTTATTATTATTTTAATATCCATAGTAAAATATGTACTGCACATTTTAATTATATTAATCTTGGAGCAATTAATCTCACTGGAAAGAAAAGAATGTAGGTGCACCAAGATGATGATTACTCTTTCTGTATAGTGATAAGTGTTAAGAGTGCAGTAAGTTTATTCTGTAATGAGCCTGGTTCAATTAATACTGCCACCTCCATTAAAATAAGGGGCAGGAGTTATGAGTGCACTAAATATAAGAAATCTGATTCAAGGGCTCTGGATCCTCCTTGAAATTGCTCAGGAGCAACTCATTAGATTCTGTCCCAAACTAATCAGGTGGCTGTTGTTGCATCTTAAATTTAAAACCTTTAAACACTTTTATGAATATGAAGTCTTTCAGAATGGGACAAGAGAGAGATTTAAAGCAAACTCTATATCAAAGAGATTACATAGTTGAAACAGACCCAAACAATTTATTTTAAGTACCTTCTATAAATCAACCTGTATTCCACCAGGAGCAAATATTGTATAAACTGAATGGTGACTCCCAACCACTGCTCTCCAAGGACATTGACCAGGAGTTTTACCATCTCTGGCCTCACAAAGCTAAAGATTTGTGGGATTTCTCCTGCATTTGCCAAGCATTTTGACACAATTTCCTTCTGTAGTTTTGACATAATTTCCTTCTGTAGTATGGTGCAGTAGTCTTAATATGTTGGAGGTGGTCAACATCACCATTGCCAAGAGAAATTAAAGTACCAGCCAATTGGATAAGGTCATTTTCTCAGGTAACAGAGCTTCTTATCACTCTGGCAGTAGAGGGCAAAGAAATTTAATGAAGATGCTATTGTAAATTTAATGAACATACTCTGTTATAACAGAGCCTTTAACAGAGCCTTTTTAAACAAAAGATCTTAACATGCAACCCAAAATGTGAACCACCTGCAGTTTTTTTCTTCATATAATTAACATTTTATTATGTTAAAAAAGACAGATGAAGAGATATCTCCGTGTGCAATATGTACAGATCAACGTACCTGACTCCATCATGCCTCACCACAAGATAATGTGCACATTATCATAGAATATCACAACAAAGAAAAAAAAGGTTTTTCTTGAGCTAATTAATCAACCAAAGTTATTTAACATGTACTTTTTATTTGCAACAAAATAAGTTGGAATTTTCTACTTAATTCTGAATATTCAAACAACAAAAAAATTAAGCATTATATTAGAGGTAAGATACTCAAGTATTAAATCCAGAGCTTGTTCATTCCAATTGATAGCAAAGATTTGAATTTTTGCCTGAGTGATTTTTGCTGCCATTAACTTAATATTTACAGCTTCTCTAACTAAAATGTAACAACTTTCAACATTTCTCCATTTATACACAAAAATATTGATTGCAAACACTAGACGTCAGATATGAATCCAGTCTTGTCTTCCTTCTCTTCATCCTTGTGTTTCTGGATTACCTTTGTGTTTGATTTTCACGTCTATCTTGACATAAATTTACTCAAATTTGCTTTCAAAATATGTCATACATTTTTCTAATATTTATGTTGTTTTGGTACTACATGTATTTTTAATTGCATATATTCTAGTGTAAATATTTATCTAAATGATAGTTCTATTCATAGATTTTCAAAGACTGGCAAAATGCAAATTTATTATGTACGCTATTATAGTGGTTATGGATTTCTTAAAGGCTCAAGCCACAGTTTTTTATCATCATAGCCATATTATATGTTATTATGTATGTTTTAGGTGTGGTAGAATAGGCTACCTTTTCATTGTAAGAAAAGTAAAATATGCAAGGTCAGTTTCACATAAAAAGCAGCGAGCAGACAAAAACTGTGGGAAATACTGCTGGAAAAGTTTTTTTCCTTAGCTATATTGTTTTTTAACCTCATGGTAGGACCTTTAATCCTTTCTGCAAGTTTATAAATACACCCATTTTTATATGTAATTTGTAAAAATTTGTAAAAATAAATGCACTGATATCAATGTACTACAGTAAACACAATGATATCTGAAAAACTGTGGAATGTATATAATTGATTATTGACCGTGTCCTTATTAGTTAAAGATAAAAACTTCTATATATGTTTGCTAATGAGCCAGCAATAAACTTACGAGGGCAGAAATTAAAAACCCTGAATACATAACCACATATTTAGTAATTCAAATGTATTATTTTCTACACTGAGAAAACAGAATGAAAATTGTAATTGTTTTGTAAGTACTACAATTTTCTAAAGTATCTGAAAACAATTACAGGCATAGATGAAGAAGGCAAAGCAGATTTATGAAGATAGAAATAAACTTTAATTTAGAATTAAGGCCAAAAATTAACAACATGCTCTTGTTTAAAATATGTTTAATTTTAATCTTCTGCTTTAAGTATAGGGACGTTTTAAAGTGTTAAAATGTTTATTTAGTTATTTTAAAAGTAAAAGATCAAACTAAATTTATCATAAAATGTTTAATATTTGTGTTAGAAGTACATCCACACATTAGTTTGTCCAATTCTTTCCAATATAAGACTATGTTTATCGAAACTTTCAAGTTGTATTCACCTAAGCCCGGATTTTTCTGGTACATTTCCATAAAATATTTTAGCCTTCTCAAAGAATAAAATTCAGTGAATATTTTTTTTTCTTTACTCATTGAAATAAACTAAGCGTAGCAGTAGCTTCACAATTGAAATAAGGATTTGAAGATAGAAAAAACACCTAACATTTATGCTAGGAGTTGAGTCATTAAAGTTTCACACAAAAATCTGCATTCATGCTTCCCACTGAAAAAAGTCTAAGTTTCTTTCAGTCCATTTTCTCAAATGTCTCCCTCAAGTATTATTTTCTCAGGAAGGATTCTCTTTCTCCATTTTTATTTTAAATATTTGTTTACATTGTCAAACTGAGTTCATTCACTCAAAACATAGAAACTACACACAAATATATGAATGCATTTTGAATTTAAATATTCAACATGAAATACTGAATAAGTAATTATATATATTTTAAAAACTCACATAAACTATGTACAGTGAATCTAACCAATACATTAGAGAAAATGGTAATATATATGTGAAAAAAATAGATGATAAATTCACTGAATTATTCACTGTAAAATACTGTGATTTTTCTCTTAAAAGCTGTAGAGTATTGTTCTTTTTTAATGAAGCATGTCCTTCATTAAAGTTTATGACTAAATATGGAAAGATGCTGAAAATTTTGACAGTGGAAAATCAACCATACTAACTAAAGTGACAATATTATATAAATTTGCATTCAATCTTAAATATTCATATTCATCTAGCAAGCTTTGAAACTGCTAGATATACCCTGGTCTTGGAAATGTGGATTTCCTCTAAGGATTAAACAGATTATCATATATTGAATGTTTACCAATGAGTAAGAATAATCTCTCAAAGGTTTTCTTCAGAGGGTCTTTGCCATAGAATTATAAGATATTATTCGATTATTATAAGATAATATTCAATCTTACAGCTGGTTAGTCATTCTCCTAGCTATGAATGAGAAATTATGTGCAACAGCCCATCAACCCATTTTTATGCACTTATGTCTACATTTTGAAGAGAGAAGATGGTCAATTTGACTTTGAAATGCAGGCTAACACAACCTCTAGTTTCATGTGCAATTAATTATTTACAGTTCCAGTTCAAATAGGAGAAAATCGGTCAATTTAGAATTTGAATTCGGCCTTGGTGTACAAAAATGCATTTTTTTTCCTACATTTAAACTAGTGTAATGTTTCTAATTCTTATGCTGTCGTAGAATATCAAATATTTATGCAGGCACTAGGCAGGAGCATTCAAGAGTGTATTACATGCCATGAAATTAGTTAAACTGGTGATTTTAAAGACTTGCTTGTTCATCATGTGAATTTTTACTACAACAAGTGTGAAAAGTGAGAAAAAGGAAAAGGTGAAGTCATGGTAAACACTAAATAGTCAAAAGCTCAGTAAGTCTTTCAAAACACCCTGTAGAAGAGGCAGCAGACAGTTCACAAACATGCACTGTCTATATGCAGTTATGCAGCTGTTTTGTAGCCATATAGTCTGAACCCACAGCTATATTTTTTAATTATTTATAACTGGCAGCATTTTGAAGGATTACAGGATCAGACTCATAGAATGGCTTTGTTTGGAAGGGACCATAAAGATCATCTAGTTCCAACTCCTCTGCTGTGGGACCCACTAGATCTGGTTGCTCACATCTCCATCCAACCTGGCCTTATACATTTTCAGGGATGAGGTATCCACAGCTTCTCTGGGCAACCTCTTCCAATGCCTCAACCACCTCACAGTGAAGAATTTCTTCCTAACATCTAAACTAAATCTCTTCTTTTTTGGTTTAAAACCATTTCCCCTTGTCCTGACACTGTCCGACTGCATAAATATATTTCATAGAATCATAGAATGTGCTGAATTGGAAGAGACCAATCAAGATCATTAAGTCCAACTCCTGGCCTTGAGCAAGACACCCCAAGCACACCGTAAGTGCCTGAGTGTTGTCCAAATGCTTCTTGAACTCCGACAGGCTTGGTACTCTGGCCACTTCCCTGGGGAACCTGTTTCAGTGCCCAGCCAACCTCTGAGTGAAAAGCCTTTTCCTGAGATCTAATCTAAACCTCCTCTGTTTCATGTTGTTTCCATGAGTTCTGTCACTGGTCATGAGAGTGAAGAGATTAGTGGCTGTCCCTCTGCTTCCCTTTGTGAGGGTGTTGAAGACTGCAGTGAGGTCTCCCGTCAGACTCCTCCAGGCTGAACAGCCATCCCTCATACAGCTTCCCATCCAGATCCTTCACCATCCTCACAACCTTCCTCTGGATGCTCTCTGATACCTTCGTGTCTCTTTTATATTGTGATGCACAAAACTGCACATAATATTCAAGGTGAGGTTGCACCAGTGCAGAGAAGAGAGGGACAATCGCCTCCTCTGACTGGCTAGTGATGTTGTGCCTAATGCACCCCAGGACATGGCTGGCCCTCCTGGCTGCCAGGGCACTGCTGACTATATTCAACTTGCTATTGACCAGGACCCCCAGGTCCCTTGCCACAATGCTTCTCTCCAGCCACTCATTCCCCGGTCTGTACACATAACTCAGCTGTAGAATATGGCACTTACACTTGTTAAACTTCAAATGGTTGGTTGTTGCCCATCTCTAATATGTTGAGGTGTCTCTGCAGAGCCTCTCTGCCCTTGAGGGAGTTGGGAACTCCTCCCAATTTAGTGTTGTCAGCAATACTTATTTTAGAAATCCATGGTGAACTAAGACTAATCCAGTTCAGTTAACCAGTTAAATTACACAAAAGTTAGGGAAGAGGAAGCTGAGATATTTCTCTTGTGCCATTTTTGAATATTTTAAATCTCACTGAAGTATAGCATCATAAAATCATTAACGATCTTAAGCAATTAATGATCAATTAAATGCTAACAAAACCCCTCTAACATGAAACTGCTGGGAAAACTCTATGACAGCAGTCATAACTAACTTTCACTGTTCCTCAGGATTTAGAGATAAAGCACACAGTTAAGATTAGCACATTTAGAGATTACATGCTATTTAAGAAACAGCAACTGGAGGGTTTGTGGTACATTCCTTAACAGTTTAGATTCTACCCTAAGAAAATTATTTTGGCAAATACTGGCAAATGTTGTGTAACAGTGAATCTAATGACCTAAAAAAAATGGTATGTGTTGAGATTTGGCATGAAGTTTCATGTATAATTTTAAGTTGAAAATAAAATGCTGAATTTATAACAGCAAAGGTCCTATGTAAGTTCTCAAGAAAATGCAATAAAATTATACACAGAAGCTATATTATAGTATAATGGATCAATTCCCAAATGCCAGTAATAAAAATGTAAATAAACAGATGTTAAGTGTTCTCAAAATATATCTGAATGTTAGAGACACCAGTGTGCTTAAATTTATTTTCTTAACTGCCATTACTAGACTTAAAAGAAAAAAATATCAAATGAGATATGAGCATAATACAGAAATTTTCACAAGGGAAATTATGGACCTGTGGGAGGATGCTTATGACATGGATAGTTCTGTGTGTTTGTTTAATAGAGAAGAGATAGTTAGCAGGAATTATCTACAATCAGAGCACGTGAGATTATTTTGTGGAAAAGTCAAAAGACGAGTCTCCAGTGAGAGAATGAAAAGAGTAAAAAGAATGTATTGTACTATTGTCTTTGTTCCTCCAGATCATTTTTGAGCTATTAAAGAAGAGTTTTGACTATTGAACTATGAGCAAGATGCTCAGTCATTTGTAAAATAGCAAAAACATTAAGGCAGCTATGACAGGTACAACAACTTCTTGAGTATAATTCTAACTGCTCTTTTGAGAGTTTACATTCAATATATCTGCCAAATTATTGAACAACTAGACAGTGGTTCAAGTTTCAGGAATCATTTTAGAAAATTAAATATAAAAATGGCATATATATATATATATATACAAAAATGCACAACAAAAGTGTTTGGTGTTTTAAAAATTGACATAGATGTGACATTGAAGTAGAAAAGGCTCTCAAAATAAAAATAAAATTATCTTTGTTGTTATCATATACATTTTTTTATCCTTCTGCCCTATGTGAGCATAACTATTTATTGGTTTACATATATATAGGTGCACACAAATACATAATCATGTGTATACACATGACCACTTGTATGTATAGATTTTCTGTAAAGGATGTGTGTATGTATCTGTGTACATATGTATTTCTATGTATATGTATATATCAACATATATATTCATAAATTTATCTAATAATTTAAAGAAATAATTTATCTGAAGTATTAGAGCATTTATAATTGCTCTAAAATCTAAGTAACTAAGGGTATGGGTTTATTGCTGTATAGCTATTTACTCTGTACTATGCAAAATTTTATCTGTTTTATCTGTAAACTGAAGGTATACACTTTAGAGAAGGTAGGAAGACCAAGAGCATCTTAGAATTATTTTCTTGTACTTTTTAAAACATGGAAAATATCTATTGCAACTAAAATATTTAGAGGTTAATGAGGTCACACAGCATACTAGGATAAAAAGGTTACAAGGTCACTTTGTCTTCAGACTTGGCACAGATCTGATTCTGAGCAAGTCATGTATGATCATGACATTCCCCTTGTCTTATTATGATAACTGAAAAAGCAGCAGTTGTAATAATCCTTAAGGTCTAGTTTGCCAGACCCGATCTGCTCATCTCTACCCATTCCATGTTTATTAGGGCTTGGACTTTACAGATCATTTGTCTGAACACTTTCACTGCTGCTCTGCAACTTAAATGGAGTATGCACACACCTTAGGTCGTTGGACACCTATAACAATAGTGCTTTGCCCGCAAACCACAGAGTTCTAAAGACAGGAAAGCAGTCCTTGATGCAAAAAAAAAAATATTTAAAATCATGTGCTGGCATAATCCATCCAAAATAGTACAAATTAGTATCTCAAATACTCCATAAAATTGTAGTTAGCAATTTTATTTCAGCTATCAGTTTCATTCTAGAGTTTGATTTATCTTTGAGATGAATGTGTAAATCATCCAGGATGGTTTAAATGTAATATAATTTCAAGATTAAAACAATGAAAAGGATTATTTCTGTCTGCAGTAATCAAAGCAGTTAAACACTGTTGTGGTTAGAAAGTATTTAGCATAGATTTTTGTTTTTCTTAAACCTAGATTCAGTGTAACTATCATTAAAATGGACTCTACAGAGTGAACCAGGAACTTTAAAGTAAAATTTAAAGAAACAATTCTATTAGAATTCTATAGAATAATCAAGGCAGAAGGAAGGACTGGAAAATGCCATGAGATTTCTTGACTTGTGACTCTTTTTTTCTAGCAATAACAACAACCTTTGAAAAGTTTATTATCCCTGAATATACCGTTTCTCTCAGCTAGGCAGCATATATAGCATGAATGCTGTCTTTTCATTGAAATTGATGATATTTTCACCTGTTTTTAGGGGACCCACATGGCACTTGCTGGGTTAATTCTTTGATTCCATGAAGTTTTTGGGGTTTTTTCATATGTTATATAAGCAGGTATATATGTTCCCAAGCTGCTCAGATATTATTGTGCAACATTTTGACAATTTTGCTTTTACATATATTCTGCTTAAATTGCAGACATAAATCCTGCAGCAAGGATGTTGTAATTCATTCCATTCTACTTTTTTATGGAAGATGAACATTTTTTATAAAGTTTCCCTTTTTCATTTTCTTTTCTCATGTAATTTTGTTGAATCTAGATTTAGCTGGGTATTCGGCTCCATTTGTGTGCAGATTTGTATTATCCACTTGATAAAGACTTTATTTTAATTATCTCTTGCTAATATTTATATATATATTCATATGTACTTATATATACATTATATAAATATTTTAATAATTAATAAAAAATAAGATTCTCATGCTTGCTAGCAGGAATAGGGACCAAGACTGGGACAGTATATTGCCTCCACAGCATCTATACTAACTTTAGACTAGCACCATTATCCAGGAGGAGACTGGACAATAATCAGTTTTTCAAACAATTTTCTGCCTTGTAGGATGTTTCTGCAGGCAGCACAAAATTATGTTCTAGTCCTCAGTCTGGGTTCATTCATTTTAGTTTTTGCAATGATTTTCCTCCATATGGTTTCTTTCTAAACACTGGGGAAAAAAATAACAAACCCTCTTGAATACTCCACAAGGTTCATTAACTGGATACCATAAGGTTAGATTTCTTACTAAATCTATTGCAATTGCTACTATTATTTTTTAGTGTTCTATAATTGTTTCTTGCTGGAGGAGAAATTTTCTTCACATATGTTTTCAGCCAGGAGGAGACTTAAATTTCCAACTATTTGAGGATTAAGGAAAATTCCTTCCAAGATAAGCCAGCTGCAGGACCTAGTCTTTCAGAAACATCTCTGTGAAAATATGTGTCAAATTGCAACATGTGCACATCCTTAAAGAAACATAACTGGTTACTGGATTTACTGTTTATAACAGCAAGGAATGCAGGAGTTTTTTGAATTGCTGGTTTCATTTTTAATTGTGTAATTTCAAAATTTAAATATCAGCTGAAAGTCAAAAATTCTATTTAGCAAAAAAAATACAATTCTTCAGATTTGTCAAAAATTGAAGGAGTGTCATGGTTTAACACCATTGGCAACTAAGCCCCACACAGCTGCTTGTTCTCTCCTCACCCCAAGTGGGATGGGGGAGATAATTGGAAAAGCAAGAGAAAACACTTGTGTTTAATAGGTTTAATAGGCAATAGTTCAATAGGGGAAGCAGAAGCAATGCACACAAGGGAAGTAAAACACGGAATCCATTCACTGCTTCACACTGGCAGGCAGGTGTTCAGTCAACCTCAAGAAAGCAGGGCTCCATCACAGGTAGCGCTGACTTCAGAAGAAAAACATCACCATTCTAAACATTCCCCCTTCCTTCCTCTCCCAGCACTGAATGTTGAGCCTGATGCCATGTGATATGGAATATCCTTTGGGTCAGTTGGTACAGTTGTCCCAGCTGTGTTCCCCCCAACTTCTTGTGCACCCCCAGCCTCCTCACTGGTGGGATGGGGTGAGGAGCTGAAAAGGCCTTGAGGAAAAAGGCAACTACTGTTCAACAGTGACTAAAACATCTCTGTATTATCAATGGTGTTTCCAACACAAATCCAAAACATGGCCACATACCAGGTGCTGTGAAGAAAATTAACTGTATCCCAGCCAAAAACAACACAAAGAATTATTACACCCTACTTTGATCCCATATATCTTTGTGGTACATTGTTCATCCCTTCAAAGCCATCACATTAATAATCGAAAAATTGGAAACAGTGTGTTGCAATAAAAGACAACCAGAGTTGGCCAGAAATAAAGGTATATGTATAGAATATCAAACTGCAGGGTCTAAAAAGACTTCCATTCTGAAACAAGCAAAAAATTAAACATAGAATAAGCAGATTATTATAGTCAGTATTTAGAAACAGCATTTTAATTGTAAATGCTCTTTATAAAGTTCATTCATAGCAGTGCAGAGACAAGACCTAACTCATTCATTTTCAATGTAAACTTTTATTAATTGGATGCACCTCTAAAACTGCTTCAAAAATGTGTATGCTGTGTAGCTATGGTTTAGAATTAACGTCCAATGAAGATATAACACTATACTATCATTTACTCAAATGAAAAGATGCAGTATTTCTAGAAGTACTAAAGATGTATTTTGGAAGCTGGATCTGAAAACTGAAGTTGAAAGCATATGTCAGTTTAGTGGAAGTTTTCTTGCCCAGTAGAAGCCACTGACAGCTGTTTGGGCCATCTCTCAGCTTTAAACTAGACTGGATCAATATGAAATACAAAACCCAGCTCTAACAATGGCCTACCTGGCATGCTTTCGTATTAAAGTAGCTGATTCTTTTAAAACTGCAAACTGAAAAGTCAATGTGAAAAATACATTTTTAAGATGACTCTTTCAAAGTAAGATCCCCAGGCCTGATTATCCGTTGGATGGGTAGTTTCAGAGGAAGATGTCTGTGTATGATACAGTTCTCCTCTTTTTTGCAGAAATGTACCAAAAAGTGCATACAGATTCTTTCATATGCTTCCATTAAATTTTCTCTCTTGATGATTAACAAAATTTAGTGGTTACTGTTTCCAAGAGTTTGTTTGAAAAGTCATAGGAAAATTGGCATCTCCTTATGGAAAATTAAAAAAAATATATAATTGGCTTGCAAGGTAGAAATTTTACCATTTCTTGAATTTTTGAGGGAAATAGCTTAGGATCTTAAACTGCTTGTGGTATTCCAGAGAGATTAGGTTAGCATTCAAATTATTACATGCACATCATAGTCTCTTTGTAATGTGAAGAAGTCTTCTGTGTTGGACAAGTTCTAAACCTAGACCATGGCTAATGCTGGGGCAAAGTAGTTTTGAAATGAACTGAAAGTCTTTGATGATTAAGTGACTTCTTTAAATGTCCGAATTTTAATTGGAATGATTTGACTGAACTAGCATTAGCCGTCTTAAGATTCCACTGAAAGGGCAACTTGATCAGTGATAAATTTGGATCTTTATTTAAGAATCCCCAGTTTCATGTTGATTAGCAAAGTACACCTATTCAAACTGGCACAGATAAAATTTTGTCTTTGTAACAAGAAAGAGATTAACCTATAGAATCTAATAAATTAGTTGTCTTTTGACAATCATATACTTTTACGCTGTGCTCATGTTAGTTTACCATAAAAACTCTCTCAGTTAATCATACTCTTTTCATTTTTTTATTTTTTTTAATCTCAAATATTTTTAATGACTGTACAGATGATACTTTAGCCTTTAAGGAACCTAATCTAAAGAAAAAGAAACTAACAAAGGGGATTGGTAAACAATGTTATTTAATGATTGTTTCATATATAGTTCTTCCGCTCTCCTTTGTTTTTCACCTGGATCTACAGAAGACCATTTTGAATCAACCAAATATAGACATTAAGAAAAATGTACACTTTTGTCATTGACAAAGGTACACTACGTTGTTCTTCGTATGGACCTGGCTTTCATATAGCATAACAGATGAAATTCCTGTTGGATAGGAACATTTAGAAATAAGGAGTCATTGACTCAAACATTTTGAAGATGCCATATTGGAGAATTTCTAGTCTGCATAGGAAAAATGAGGGCAATTGAACACTGGCTGAAGAAAATGTATTTTCAGATGTTATATGAAGTCACACGTGTCTTTGTTCTAAGAGGGATGTAAAGTTTAAGTGGAACATGTTGAGGGTTTTTTCAATAAATTAATTACATTATAGCTAGCTGAATCATATATAATGAGTTTCTGATAATTTAAGCAGAAAACTTTACAACCCAGAAGGATGTATGGCTTATGTTTAATGTGACGATGTCTGAAAATGGACCTAATTTTTACATTTTATACAACTGGGTTTTAATAATTTCTTTTCTGTGTGAGGGTCACATTGTGAAGATTTACACTTACATGCACACGCAGCCTCCACCTGAGTCCCGAGTCCTCAACTTACACTTAACAGGGCATTGGAGACTTCTGGGCTGGTAATACACTCTTCTTCACTTTCTGTTATCTTGGATTGGATTAACTGTCTAGAGCTTAAGGAAAATTAGAATTGACACAAAGCTTTACCTGTCTGCAAGGAAAAATAATTTTAAATGAATATGGAGGTCAGTGGAAAATTATTAATTTTATGCTCCAGTTACTTTTATTATTCAAATATAGCACCCACTTCACTGTGGCTATATAAGAAGGAAAAAAAGTGAATATCCATTTTTCTTCCAAAGCTGTTTGACTATTTTTTTATAACCTCAATCTTTGTTTTACATATAAATTAAAATTCAATTCTCTTGCTATCTATAGCTTAGATTCTTTCTCTCCTGCAATACTATGCACAGCACTTTTCACCGCAAGGCTTAGACAACCACTTCAGACATATTTATTGTCACTCATTGTTCACATCAGATTGCATGGTAAAACATGAAAGGTTTAAAATAAAGACCCTAAAATTATATATATTATTATCCACTCCCTTCATAACAAAAATATGAGTGACAGGTCTGTTAAGGGATAATCTGTGAGCATTCAGTTTGCACTGATTTTGTGCTGTGACACACAGTCTGTGGCAACACACCCCCCTATATGGGACACTGCTAAGAGTGTTTCCCCTGATGTCATGACTGCTGTGGAGAGTGGCCAGGAAAAAGGACACGCCTGGCAACATGGAAAAGGCAACATGGGAGGAGGACACCTACACTCAAGTATTGACTTCCATGAAATGAGGGAGGGCTGAAATTAACCTGGAGACTTAAAGAGAAAATTGCTAGGCCAGGAGAGAAACACAGGAGGGGCTTGTTCTGTACTAAACAAAATGAGGCAGATTGTTCAGTATGAATACTAATTCCTCAGTATTCATTACTACTGCGTGATCATTCAGGCTCCAGAAAGGTTTTGATTACTTACCCAAAGGAGGCAAAAACATAGCTATAGACAATGTTATTAAACCCATAAGTGGACAAAAATATACCACCAGGTAACATGCATCCTACCTGCAAAACTGTTTATCTTTGAGAAGCCTGATTTTGTGGACTGAGAGAGCAAATCATCTGCAAATTAAATATATTGAAGAAATGTTTCCACTGTAAATACCACACAACATAAGAAAACTATGATAGGTTATTAGTTAATCTGTTTCTCGTAAAATAATTGCAGTCATAAAATGATTGCAGTTCTCAATGAGCAATAAATGTTCAAAACAACTCAGTATTAGGACACAATAATGCTACACAATAATTTTAAAAAAAGATCTTCAAAGATAATTTTCAATGTCAAAATGCAGAAGGTTAAGCTCATTAGGTGTAGTCTGTATGCTTCATTTCAATGACAGATTTAGTGAATGAAAGAAAGCTATTTAAATAACCCTTCTGATAATAAGAGTTTCTGCCAAACCTTTAAAAACGTACACAGATTACTAGGTTTGTCAGTTTATTTTGGTGATACACAGAAGCCACTGCTTGCCCATCTTTCTTCTTCTGCCAGGACTCCGTCCTCTACTTTTTATTTCAGAACTTTCTCTCTGGGCAGGTTTCCTTTTTCTGGGAAAGACCAAATTACTTAAAAAGCATATTTGCAAGCATATAATTTCAGCAATGCTCCAGTTATATGTGCTAAATATTAAGCTCACAGTTAAAGTACATTGGAGTTTTAAGAATCTCTTTAAAATTAGGATTTTATCTTGTGCTTTAAAAAGTACTTGGGTGTTTTGCTGTATAGGAAGACATCTCTATATAAGGTTTGTAAAAATCAATCTGCAGTTAAATCTTCCCTCTGGCACATAAAGGTATTGTGAAAAAAAAAAATCTTGTCAATTTTCATCCACCTGCCAGTTGAACCAAATTCGTAACACTCTAACCGAGAGAGCCATCATATAAGAACTTGCTTGCAGAGAATTGGAAAACACCACTTTTCATGTGTTTCTCTGACCTTAAGTTTGGAAATATTTACTGAAGTTACAATGAGTTTATTTCTCCTTGTGGTATGAAAGGATAAGGAGGATTTGAACTTCAATTTGTAACAAAATTACTTCTACAGGATAAAATTCTTTGCAGGATTACAAAGGTTTTAACCAGCTACCATGCATAATAATATTACTCTTTGCCTTCTTGATCATGTACTACAGTGAGAGCCAGAATATCCAGCCTGGCTCAGATTTTAAAAAATGTAGCAACACAATGCAGTATGCTTAATAGCTATCTTAAGCAGGAACCTGCAGGTACAAATCAGATGAATTAAAAATCAACTACATTAAAACATCTTCAAACACTCAACAAACTTCAGCTATCTCAAATGTACAAGAGGAGTAACTTCCAAATGCTGAAGGAGCCCATGCTATCTATCAGTCATGGAAAGTTCAGCCCCAATGCAAAAAGGCAAGACTTCAGCTATTTTTACTGCAGTGAGGGACTACACATCAGCAGGGAAGCAATCCTTCAGCTAATGAGATTCTGGTCCTAATAGTACATTCCAGTGCTTTATAAGTTGGTACTCAAAGACGTGACAACAAACATGAAGTAAGAACTATCAAAGTGATGTCCAAAAATACCCCTTACTGCCTGACAGTATTCTGTAAAGAAATATACATTTCTTTTTCTTTACATTCTGTAAAGAAAAAGAAATTTCTTCTGTATTTAAAGGCTTATTATTGCCTTTATCTTCTCCTGATAGAGTCAGATTTGTGAAGGACATACATTTACCTGTTCTTTGTTTTTGCTATGGCCAATGTGTTGCTTTTCTACTTTAAGTTATTGTGTATGCTAGATTTCAAATCCTCTGTTCAGGGAACAGGGCCATATTATGCTAGCTAATGCAGAAAAAATCTACTAGGAGAAATTTGAAAGTTAAGGCTTTGATTTTACTATTTCTCTTACAAATACAACTCTTTCTTAACAGAGAACAAGCTATGAAATGTGACGATGTCAGGTGGAATATGATATATAAATGACAAAAGCAAAGCAAAAGCAATAGAGAATAGGATGAACAAATTTAAGAAAATTATAGTTGTGGGTTGACCCTGGCTGGATGCTAAGTGCTCATCAAAGCTGCTCCATCACTTCCCTCCTCAGCAGGGCAGGGGAGAGTAAATATATGCAGGGAGAGATCACTAACAACTTACTGTCACAGGCAAAACAGACTCAGCTGGCAGAAATTAGTTTAACTTATTGCTAATCAAACCAGAGTTTGGTAATGAGAAATAAAATCTAAATCTGCCGCGTTCCGTGAGGGTAAAAAAGACAAGCCTCTCTGGGTGAGGGTAGAGCAGGAATGGCCAGTTTATTGAGGGAGCATGAGACTTATATAGGGTTCTGGAACTAGGGAGGAGTTTAGGGCGGAGTTAGGGTGGAGCTCAACAAGCAAGGCAAAATGGGGTGGCAACCGTGCCAAACAAGGAATTAAGCAGGTGGGGTGAACTGTATAAGGGAGTGGTGCAGTGCACCAAAGTTCAACCAATAGGGAAACTGGGATGGAACAACCAATAGGAACAATTGAACAGTAGAAATGTAATTATGACTATTCTAATACAACAAGTATCTATCTACTCTATTAGAACAGGAAAAAACTTTTTGAAAGCATCAGGCTATGGTCCATTCAGTTTGGTCTCTTCCTCCTTCCGAGAGCGGGTAATCTGCCGGTGGTTTCCCCACATAAATCTTAGAACACCTTCCCTGTACCCTTCCTTTCTTCCTTGTCTCAACTTCACTCCCCATTTTGCCTCCCTCCTCCTCCCCACAATAACACAGGGGGATGGGGAATGGTGGCTGTGGTCAGCTCATCACACATGTCTACCACTCCTTCCTCTTCAGGGGGTGGACTCTCACTGCTTCCCTGCTCCAGTGTGGGGTGCCTGCCACGGGACACAGTCCTCCACCGACTTCTCCAGTGTGAGTTCTTCCTGTGGGCTGCAGTTTTTCCTGAACTGCTCCAGCATGGATCACTTCCATGGGCACACTTCTGTAGGAACAGGCTGCTCCAGTGTGAATACCCCATAGGGTCACAAGTCCTTCCAGTAGAGCTGTTCCAGCATGAGCTCCTCTCTTCACAGGTTCACAGGTCCTGCCAGGGTCTTCCACTGGCTCACAGAGTCCTTTGGGCATCCACCTGCACCAGCATGAGGTTCTCCACTAGCTGCAGGTGGATCTCTGCTCCACCATGGACCATCATGGTCTGCAGGAGCACAGCCAGCTCACAATGGTCTTCACCATAGGCTGCAGGGGAATCACTGCCCCAGTGCCTGGATCACCTCTTCCCCCTCTTTCTTCGCTAACCTTGGCATCTTCAAGCTGTTCCTCTCACACATTCTCACTCTGTTTGCTCTTTTTTCCTCTGTCTTGAATACATTATCCCTAATGGGCCCATCCTTAGCCAACTGCATGTCTCTCTTCGTGCCATCTGGCATCGACTCTTTTGGACTTGGGGGAAGCTTCTGGCAACTTCTCACAGAAGACAGTGCTGCATCCCCACTCCTAAACCTCACCGCGCAAACCCAATACAATGATACTATCAGAAAGCAGAGAGTTTAATAGAAAAGCAAAGTTCTCCACTTGCCCCATCAATTCCAGGCCTGATTTTTCAGTTGTGTCTCCATTTTATATTTTTGTAAAGAATGATAAAAAAAAAATCACTATATGTTCAAGAAATTTCCTCTACAAAATGAAAAGTCAAACTGTTTTAAGAATTTTACCTTTTTCTTTTTATAAATTTGGAAGATCATGTTGTGAAATTGTTTTGTTAGAATCAAAAATGGATTTCACTCTGTAACCTGAATTGTACCCCTGGAGATCTGCCAAACTACTTGAAAAAAATTTGAACAGCCAGTGATCCAAAGAAAGGAGAGGAGAGGAGAGGAGGGGAGAGGAGAGGAGA
>WBMV01004893.1:238639-336461 GCA_013396655.1 Campylorhamphus procurvoides | reverse complement strand
GGGCCTGGAGCGGGGCCTGGAGCGGGGCCGGGCCGGGCCGGGAGGAGAGGAGAGGAGAGGAGAGGAGAGGAGAGGAGCTCATTTTCTGTACTATGATAATATATTCAGCCTTTCTTACTTCTTTGTAAACATTAGCTGTTAATCTACAGAAAAGACTTGGGAGGCAGTTTTGTATTTCCATACTGCTGAAAACCTTCAAGTCCACACTTTGGTCTCTAATACATTTGGCCTGAATTTAAAGGTCTTCACTACAAAGGATCATCTGCCAGTAGAAGTGAATTGTTATCCATAAATTCAGGCTGTTTTATTGGAATCCCCAAGTATGGATTTAGAAGCATAAGTATATGCGCTCTGGAGAGGAGAAGGTAAAAAAGAACAACACAAATATCTGAGTATAAATATTTGAATTCCCTCCATCCCTGGGTTCTGCTTAGTCTTCTGATCTCCATATATCTACAACTTAATGCTTAAAAATCATTCCTTCAACATGAGGGAAAACTAAGTATGAAAGAAATAGTTGAAACTTTTTTTTCCCCCTGGTGTTAATATCCATGTAGTGTGGGTGAGGATCCAAAATGAAAAAAAAAAAGCATTGGTTCATTTTTCAGAAGTGGCTAGAGATTCTCATTGTAGTGAGAGGTAATTGTTTTGTTCATAATGGAGGGAACGAAGAAGAAAAAATTGAGAAAATCCTGCATAAAGAGTGAAATGATTGCCTATGTAAACCAGCACATCACTACAGTTTCTAACCATGTACCACTTCCAGAAGCCCAGGAAATAAGATGATAATATGTATGTCTCAAATACTGATAGCCATGGCACCAACCAAGGACCCTTGTGTAAGAACATGCTGTGCAAACAGGCAGGAGAAAACAGGATGTGGCTGGAATGGGGGCCATACAGATGTAGGGCAGCACTTTTCTGTGACAAATGTCCTTGTTTGGGCACCTGGAGACAAGTGTTGACACTACTGTGTAAGTGCAGGAATGAGGTCAAGCAGCAGGCAAGACCAGTAGAGGGAAGATGAGACCACTAAAGGCCCCTGAAGCCCTCTGACCCATTTCCAAAAAAGTCTAGAAAAATGGACTGCACATTGTTCACTCATTTGCGTGGGAAGCAAGAAACTTTGCCCTCGGGAAAGGAAAACTTACCCATAAAAAGGTATACGCACAAAGCTTAGGTGGTGCCTCCCAGCATCCTGGGCACCCTACTGGCTGGATCAGTGCTGGACCCAGGACTGGTGATCTTTACTCTCCTATCTAACTGCTCTCTTTCTTCCCTCTCTTTCTTCTCTTTTATTTTACTCTTTTATTTCTTCTACTACCAGAAGATAAGAGACTAACTTACACCAATTTCCATTTTGTGTGTACAATTTACTAATAAGACTTTGTGTTTTCAGACACCATTGACTTTTGTACCTCATTTTCAAACATAGGCATCTATGAATTGCAGGTGCTCCCTTACTGTTAAGAGTGGGACATGACACCACCCATCACAACACTGTCAACAATTCAGCACTTTTTCCATATAAGTCTTTGGACAAGAGTTCTCAAAGGAAATTATACTGCAGATGGAGGCTAGTCACAGAAACAAGTAGTGGGTTTTAAACAAAGTGAGACATTATAGAGAGCTGCATCTTGAACAGGTAAGCATCTGTTCCTTGCTAACTTGGTATCCAGTTGGGCATCAAAAAAGAAAACATAGAGCTCAAGAGAATTTAAGAAGAACCATGTGGAATCATGTAAAAGATCTAGAATTATTATTTCTTGAAAATCTTAACTTGATTGGTATTTTAGTAGTAGTCACAATAATATCAATAGAATATGTGGGATTTTTTTCTGCCACTGAATAATGTTATATAATACATATAAAACTTAATATGAGGCTCAGACAGCCTCATAATTGTTGTATTGAACTGTGAAGGTATTTGTTATACTCACATTTTCAGGTCCTTATTAACTGAAGTGGTAAAGAATGGACATAATTAACGAGTTGCAGATTGCCCAGTTGAAGAATTCTTCAAAACATCTCCCAACTGAGAAGATGGTTCTGTGACAATTCAGTAAAAAAACCAAAACAAACAAAAAAAACCCCAAAAAATACACCCAACAAACAAAAAAACTCCAAACAAACAAAATAAAACGAAAACCACTACCTCTTTTTAAATTGTTTTCAGCATTTTTTACTTTAGTTCTCCACTGAATTTCTGAAAACCAGCAGTGTCCCAGCAGAAAAGCATGGGTGACAATGTCTTTAGTGTAAGTGGCACAGCAGACTCCCACCACTTGTCCAAATCCATGCTGACGATTCTGTGTGAGACACCCAGGTTGATACCAATTTTAGAAGCAGTATGTGGGTGTCAAAAAAAAATGAGAATGGAAGTTTCTAGTATGAGCAAGGTGGGGCTGACTGTCAATGTCAGATGATGGGAACAATCATAATTGGTAAGTGAGGGAATAATAATCAGACAACTGATTAAGGAGAGAAATAATTAAGGAGAGAACTGATTAAGAAAAAGGAAGCCAGCACTCATCAAGGGCAGCATGAGAAACAAGATACCACAACGTACCTGAACTGCTGAAGGAAATGTGGGTGTAATTGTCTTCTGTAGTTTCAAGACATGTTGATTTGTAAAAGTGCAGCACAGAGTGGCTGGTCAGGAAAACTGAAAACTGAGCGAGAGAAAAAGAAAATGGGCAAAGCATGACAGAAAGATTTCTGAGGCAGAGCAATAGCAGAGAAACACTCATCAGGTAACGCTGGGCACAGAGGAAAACAGCAACACAGTGGCAAAGCAAAGCAAAGCAAAGTAGAAGACAGAGGAAACATTCCATCCCAGCACGGAAGAAGTGAGAGAATCCAGCTGAAGGAGCTGGAAATTCTTCTTGAAGGATTAAGGATTCAGAGAACGGAAGGTTTTTGGCTCAGACAAGTTTGTGCTGTTGAAGTGTCATTTATGGCAAAGGTCTGTAGGGGCTCCTTATTTCCTGGTCAGTTTTTCCAAGTGAAAAGTTGATCTAACAAAATTTATGTGCAATGAATATGATGAGAAATCATACATCTGTAATTTCTTCCTTTTAGCTTCAACTTTATTCCCTAGACAATTGGAATGCTGTCACACTGTAGCTCATCACTGTCACATCAAGAAAAATGTGTAATTTTCTAATAACATACTTTTAGAGCATATTCTCACGATGGGGAAGAAAACACACTCTTTATTGACATAAAAGTCCTATGAAAATTGACACCACTCTGCTACCCCTAACTTTGCCTTCCTTTTTTTTCTCTTCTGCATAAAACGTACCTAAGTAATGCTATTCCTCCTTTAGACCTCCTTATATAGTATCAAGCTACTTCTGAAGATCAAGGTATATTTGTCTCTGTTGTTCACCATCAGGCCAAACTGTTGGGGACAACTACCATGCTTTAAGACACTTACAAATCAATTGCAAAAAGTACCAATTGGGTTTCATATTATGTTGTCTTAAAGACCAAATATGTTTATTGTGATCAACAAGTTAGTATGTGAAACTAAAGGAATTGATAATAATTTACTATTCATTACAACAATTTATCAAATTTTATATTGTGAGACTTTTTTTTCATTGTTTTTTTGTGGTTATGTTGGTTTTAATATTCTTAGATGGTTATAATATTGATTGATTATAATCATATTCTATTATAACAATCTCAATTTATTTTGATGTGCAATATTTTGGGGAATATTAACCAAGTTAATAATGAAGGAACTCTTCAAAATGAAAAACACAGAAACAAAGAAAATATGTAGGAACATTACAGTTTATACTGTAATTCAAAGGCCATGTTCCATCCCTCCCACAGGTATCTCAGGAATGGTTTATTTTTAGTCCATATATTATTTTTACATGTATGCATATATATACACACAATGATGATTTATTATAACACACATGCAGCTCTTAAATTTATTCTCCCTTAATTTGTACTGTGTAGTGTTGTGTTATTATTTTGCTAAGATCTACTGTAATTATAATATCTTATCATGAAAAATACTGCACAATGTATGGAAATAACTCAATTTTAGTTGAATTAATAAGAAGTTTTCTTTCAATTTTTGTGAATTTGGGAAAACACAGCCTTTTTTTCTCTCTTTTTTTGTATTATCTACTATGCAAGATAACTACATAAAATTCCTGTTTGGAGGGGGAAAAAAAGTCTCTTATTAGGGTGTACAACTATAAAAGAACAGTTGTCCCTCTCCTTCTCAAGCCTGAAATTTTGAATGTCATGCCACCTATCTGAGCTATTTAATTCCCTCCCATTCTTTCTGACAAACCTCTTCACTCTGTGGAATAGTTTCATGTCATAGCTTTTTGCACTGGACCCTGAATAATAAGGCTCTTTTTTTATTTTGGTTCTTCAAGTCCAGTTATAATAAATTATGATATTAAAGGAATTGGAGGGGGATGTTTCCATCAGAGTTGAAAATTAGTTTCAATAGCAAAGTTTTAACTGTGTCTGAGCACAATTTTGTCAATAAATAGACAGCTGGAAGCTACCAGGATTACCCAAATCACAAAATCACAGAATATGCCAAGTTGGAAGAGACTCAAAAGGATCATCAAGTCCAACTCCTGACCCTGCACAGGACCATCCCCAGGAGTCACACCATGTGCCTAGAATATCATCCAAATGTTTCTTGAACTCTGTCAGGCTTGGTGCCGTGACCACTTCCCTGGGGAGCCTGTTCCAGTGCCCAATCACCCTCTGGGTGAAAAACCTTTTTCTCATATCCAACCTAAACTTCCCCTGACACAACTTCAGGCCCTTCCCTCGGGTTCTGTTACTGGTTGCCACAGAGAAGAGATCAGTGCCAGCCCCCTCTCTTCACTTCACAAGGAAGTTGAAAACTGCAATGAGTGCTTTGCTACCTTATAACTCAGTCCAGGGCAGAATGGAGCCCTTAGTTAGCATTTACATGTAATAATCAATAAGCATATGTATACAAGTACTATAAATTTAAGTAAGTCATGTGTTACCCTTTCTGTGTTTTTTGGGGGTCACATGATCTACTACTGTGAAAGTATAATCCACTATGCTCGCAGCCAGTGGATTGGTGAGTGGCAAGATAAACATGACATATAAATTGCTTGTATTGAGTAAAACATAATACATTTGCATGCAAAGGATAAAAGGGAAAATGGCAGTAGCAAATAATGAAAATAATTAAACTAAGAATTGGGGACTGGTAGAGACGTTTTTAACTTTTTTAAACACGCTGTGAAGAGGCCATTTGAGAATGGAGTAATTAAACAGTGTATTCATGAAGAAAAAGCCATAATAGCAAAAGGTAAAGTGCAAACAAGATGAAACAAATTATATTTAGGGATTTATGCATACAGTTAGAAAGACTATAATAGAAGTACTGATGTAATGAGTAACAAAATAAAAACCTTTTTGTTATGTAAGGGCAGATTTTCCAAGGCATTTTTGCATCTTTGAGATGTTTTCATTAAAGAATTAAAACAGCCTTTTACTTTCCTCCTTTTTATGCAAAACAAGTTCTTCGTGGTTCTTTTTGGCTTACACACCACATCAAACACAGCAGATAATTTCTCTTCAACTTCTCTTTGCCTCTGAGTCTTTACAGCTGCATCTATGCAGCCAGCCTGGAACCCTGAAAAGTAGATGCCACCAAAAATACTCACCTCACTTGAAGAATTTTGGCTGTCTTTCTGAAATTCAAGAATAGACTAATTGTGTATCATATGCAAAAGATTGCCTTGTACAAGACAAATAGAAGACGTTGCTAATTTTATAAGTAAATTGATATAGCAGTTTAACTGTGCTGTATATTGCTGTATTCTTTCCCTACAGAAAATTCTTCTTTGACAGCAATATACCAAAAGAATAATCTACAGTTTAAATAAAAATATGTAAATATTTGTTACATAGACAATTCCTTTTTCTATTCTATTCTATCATAGCAAAAACATATGTAAACTTTGACACATCTACTGTGGTGGGGGTTTTTTTGGGTTTTTTTTTCTTTTCTTTAAGTTATGGTGACTTTATAATAAAAATATTTATATTTAACAAAATAAAAATATAAAAAGTTTACTTAAGATTTCTTCATTATTGCATACAGAAGGTAACTCTGGCCAAACAACATGATTTTACATAACTGCTGGCTAATGCCAAGTGAAATCCCCCAGTGCATGTATTTGATTTCCCTATCAGGTAGAAGCAAACATGATTAATAATTATCATGTCTGTGATTCCTTAAAGCTGTCATGTCAGTTTGGTTGTACAGTTAGACAAAGACAGCACAGCTTTGACTCAGCATGTCACTTCTTACCTTGGCAAGCATGAGAAATGAGAGTAACGAGACCTGCAAAATGAAATATTGCCTGACAGTAACCTGCCTTCTAGCGTGAACAATCCTGCTATAAAGCCACCTTGACAGAAAGTGTATCACTCTTAGGACCCTTCAAATTAGTAGAGTGATGCGGCTTTATTATCAGACATTGTTCAGTTCATCATAAACGTCTCCCTGCCACTGCACCTTATGTAGGAAAGGGGCCATATAAAAGCATACTATATTCCAATCTAATTCACACAATGGCTTTCTTGGTAATTAAGGTCCAAGTATTGTTAAGTTTCTAGGGATTTTCTACTACCATTATGAATCAAATGATTTAAAATTACTAGATTAAAATAATTGGTGTCACTGGTTAAGAAGATGAGTAGAAAGGGATCTCTGAAAAGGAAAAAATAAGGTTTATTTAGAGATTTAATTTCTTGCCAAATTGATCTGAAAAAATAGATGGAAAGAAGATCTTTAAACCTTTTCAGCTGATGGCAGTATATATTTTAAATCCAGTATTAAAAGCCTGTTCAGTGGTCATAAATATAACCCAGGAGAATAGTTCGGAATAAAATATTTTGTGGTGTTGCACAGAGACTGGAATTTGACAATGACAATTGTTTTAGTGATGCTTTAGATTTTTTGAGGGAAATTATTTGCTCTGCCCCTTATTGCATATTCTGTACTCAAGAACATTCATAGATATCTCCATACAGAGGACCTGGCCAAAAGAATATTCAAAACAGTGATTTGAAGGCCAAAATCCACCCCTTGCTATACAAGCTGCACTACCTAGCTTCATAAACCCCTCATAGAAACCAAGAATACTCTTTGCCTGGCACACTGGAAGAAGGAAGGAGACTTAACTCTTACTTCTTAAGGTTTTTATGACATGACGTTATACAGTATTGAATGACTCACAGCAAAGCTCTCATTTGAGGAGTCTAAAGTCTGCAATATTCTTCAGAAATAAATACATGAGTCAGCATATTCACATCAAAACCAACCCCCAGGCTGGCACTTCTTGAAAAAAGTGCAAGAGAACTGATTTTGTCATTGCTTGTCTCTGTCCTCCATACACCCTTTCCTCAAGTATTTATATACATTGATAAAATTTCCCCCAACCTTCTCTTTTCCAGTCTCAGCAGTTCTAGATCCCTCAGCATTTCCTCATAGGAGAGATGCTCCAATACCTTAAACATCTTGGTGGCCTCTTGCTGGACTGTCCAGTATGTCCATCTCTCTGTTGTACTGAGAAGACCAGAACTAGTCTCAGTACTCCAGGTGTGGTGTCACCACCACCGAATAGAGGTGGAGGATCACCATTTTCAAGATGCCAGTAGCATCCTTCTTAATGCAGCACAGGATACCCTTGGCCTTTCTTGCTGCAAGGGCAAACTGCTGGCTTATGTTCAATTTGTGAGCCCACCAGGTCCGTGGCACTTTGTCTGTATAATGTTTACGTACATTCAAATAGATGATACAGTTGCAGTTGAGACTGGGTTCCCTAACAGTTTCTTCATTCAAATTGCTGTTATCATTGCAGTTGCCTGTTACTATTGCATTATCTTTGCAGAATTATCAGACCCTCTGATAAGTGAATCCTCTATTAAACTGAAAATATACAGGTTTTAGTTTTAGGTCCAATGACTGTGTTATTTTGCAGTTGTAAAACTATGGGGAGGGGATTTTTTAATTTTATTTTAATTTTGGCTTTTAAAGTCCAGGAGTATATGTCCACTCCCTGATATTTAGAGAGCTCTCTGCCTTCTTATAGCCACCTCATTATCCTAAAGAGTAAGTCACTTCTGTTATTTGATACACTTTCATACAAAGGAACTAGTTTCCCATGCTCATGTTCAGTCCTTTGTATTTCTGCGCATCCTAACAACCATTGCAGTGACGCTTCTAACTTGAAAGGTAAACTGAGTGTACTCCTGTATTAATTGTACATTACTTTATTCCTTCCTAATGCACATATGTTTGTACCCATGGCAGTTCCTATGCTGTAAGCTTCAGTAATGTTTGGTAAGAACTTGGCCTTTTGCGGCCACTACAACAACACATAAATGAATTGCTGAAGTGAGGCATAGATTTTTCCTTTATGCTCTGCTGAGCCTCTATGCCTCCAGTCTCCAAGTAATTCATAAAGTTCTTATTTCTGCATTTTTCATGGACATTTCTTCAAATAATGAGATGATAATTTATGTTGGGTCACACTAGATACAGGGGCAGAAGGCTGTTCATCCTCTTTCATGAAAAACCTCTCCTCCACAAAAGAGGAGAGGACAAAATAATGCTCTCAGGTGTAGTCATCACACTGCCCCTCCCTGCCTTTTCCATAGGCAGAATATGCCCTACTGAGCTCTACACAATCTGGCATGCTTTCCAGCCCCTCTTTTCCTTAAAAGCAGCCTACTGTCATTTGGAAACAGACTGAAAAAGAGAAATTATACAGATTTAGTTACTTGTCTTAGGATACTGACAGACCACCTAATATTGACCACACTTACGTTGGTTTCTGTTGCAACATCTGTAGCTACTCCTCCCCTCCTGTCACAGCCAACAAAGAACAGTCAGCTGAAGAAAAGCTGGTTAAACCCTCAGGCCTTTCAATGCAAAGTAGGTTTCCATAGAGTACCAACATACTAGTTAAAAATAGCTGGCCAGACTTTGCCCTAAGCCCATTAAGGCCCTATCAGACCATCTCTCCTGTCAGTGCTGCTATTGGAAACAGCAGTCTTCAGCAGAGCATAGAGCTGAAATGGTGAACCTGTCACCAGTTCTTGTCTGTCCTGCCTTTTCGTTAGTTTAAATAGCTGATGGCAGGATGATTGCATCCCTACCTCATCCACAGGAAGTCCAAGGTCCCAACTCAACTAAGAATCAGCCACCCTTTTCACACTTGTGTATTTCCATCCTAACCTAAATCTCTCTAACTAGCCTAAAAACTCCCTAACTAATGGGTGTCACAAAATAAGGAATTTCCTGATGTCTCATTTGAGAGGTATTCACACCTCCTTGTTTTTAGATAGGATGAGTAATAGATAATGAGGTAGCACAGTCACCACTAGAGAGAGCTCTGATACTAGAATTATGATCAAGTCCTATTTTATTTAAGTTCTATTGCAAAGTTCAGAGGCAGTTACTTGAATGGATGGAGTGTCAAAAGGGAAAAGCAATACAAAATAGGAGGAACTGCAGTGTGTTAGGGAAGATTTTAGACTCTGTATTATTGGACTGTGGTTGGTCTACAGAAAGAGCAAAGAGTGTTTTTCTAGTTTGGACTCTTTCCACTTAAATTCAGCAGTTTTTTTGACACTCCACTTGCAATACTTATTGCTGCTCAGCTGCTCTGCTTCATGGTTTATGACTTGATATTGCTTTCAGGAGAATATAAGATGAAAACAGAATACTGGAATTGGGGGGGAAGGTGATTTAAGAGTCATTCCATTTATTGGTGGCTTATACTTCAGTAAAGTTTATGCAATTTTCAGAACTCAGTACATCCATGTATTTTGACTATTTAAAAGGGAAGTATCTTTGAACAGCAAAGGTACCTGTACTCTTCTTTCAGTAACACCAAAAAATAAAGATATCTGGAATACCAACACTGTGCAATAATCTTTGTGCCTTCATTATCATAGTTCAGTATATCTTTGCTGAATGGGAGATTTGAATACTGTAAAGACAGGGACTGACAATGCTTGAATAAGTAAGGTCAGGTAGGTGACTCTGTTGCTAATATGAATACTGCAGGAAAGGTACCACAAAGATAATTTGGCAGTAGTCTTCTAATAGCCTCTTAAATGTGCTCTCTGTCATTTCACCACAATGTAAAAGTAGGGCCAACATGGCAAGCTGTGTGAAGGGTACGAGTAAAGAGGGATCAAATAACCTGTTCCAAAGTGACAAAAGAGAGGTAACCTGGACACAGACCTATTGATGGGAATGCTTTGTGAGCAATTCTCCAACCATTTCCTTATCCTCCAAGTGGTCCATCCATCATATCCGTGCCTCTCCAGTTTAGAGACAAGAGCATTGTGTGGAACATTGCCAAATGCCTTGTACAAGTCCAGGTAGATGACACGAGTCACGCTTCCCTCATCCACCACTGCTGAAACCTTGTCATAGAAGGTTTCCAGACAGAAATAGAAGGTCACCAGATTTGTCAGACATGATTTGCCCCTAGTGAAGTTATGTTGGCTGTCACCAATCAGCTCCTTATTTTCCATGTGCTTAGCACAGTTTCCTGGAGGATATACTCCTTGGTCTGACTGGGCACAAAGGTGAGACTAGATGGCCTGTAGTTCCCCTTTTTGGCCTTTCTTCCCTTTTTGAAAATGGGAGGGAGTTATGTTCCCCCTTTTCCAGTTAGCTGGAACTTCACCAGACTGCCACAACTGCTCAAATATGATTCACCTTAGCCACTAAAAGAACTTCTAATTTTGGCCATTTCAGAATGTTTCTGAGTTTTCACCTTGTGGGGGTGTACATGAAGGCTGACTGTGCTGTTCTTTTAATCCTCAACACTGTTGTCTTTATTGTTTATCTCTCCATTTTTGTGTAGAACTAGATCCTGCAGTGTTATGATTATGTGCAAACTGCACAACTTCGGGTAACTAATAGGTCTGCAGAAGAAAGTGTTAATTGATTTGTCAGACGTTGTTCCTTGGAGAAATTTCATCAGAGACAAACAGCATATCCCTGGACAAACCAGTGGTGAGTGGAACCAGGATTTTCTTTCTTTTCTGTTCTTTCTTAGAGGAGAGGAGAGGAGAGGAGAGGAGAGGAGAGGACAGGACAGGACAGGACANTTTCTATTCTAGAGGAGAGGAGAGGAGAGGAGAGGAGAGGAGAGGAGAATTTGCTAATCAATATATTTATGTGCATCTGGAAAACAACAGGATAATGGGAAGAAGCAAAAATGGTTTTTCAGGAATAAATTGTGTCAAACCAATCACTTTGCCTCAGTTGACAAAAGGGAAAGAATGGATGTCATGTCATGGAATCATAGAATTGTTAAAGTTGGAAAAGACCTTTAAGATCAAGTCCCACTTTCAACCTCACATTACTGCCATGTTCAATATTGAGTATAAGATAGCTTTTATGTTCAAAACATTCTCAGACTGAAGGAAGTGGGACAGATGAGATAACTACAAGGTAGGTGCACACATGAGTAGTAAGATAATGCCCAGCTTTGCAAAAAACTCAAAATGCTCATTGGGAAGAAAAAGGGGTAATGGGGAATGGTCTCAGTGGTATATTTGGATTAATCTTTCAGCCACAAACATACTCTCATTTTAGCCATAGATGTATTGGAAATTTGAAATAACTAAATTTATTTACTACCTAAAGAAGGAAGAACATGTGTGTGCATAGAAGGAGGGAAGAAATGACATATGACAGTCCTGAAGTTGATCAAAGGCTGGTACAAAGCAGGCAGAGGACCAGCCAGCAGGTAGGAGAGGCAGTGGGCTGCAGGGACCATTGCTTTCCCTCCCAAGGTGCTTGAACTTTGCTTGAAGCTGATTTGAGTGCAATGGCAGTCACTGTTTCATCTGTAGTCTCCTGCCTAAAGAGACTGTTCTTTCTGTGAAGCAAGCCCTCAGAAGTAAGTGAACTGCACAGAAGGAGAAAAACGTGTACTGCCTTGGAAATTACAAATGAAAGTAGCAGGTTTTAAAAATTATGGTTTATCTATCTAAAAAGCACCAGTTTTACAGCTGTAACCATTACCTCTTTATAGTATCTTTTATAAACAAGTTCTTAAAATACTCATGGGTTTCTCTTTGCTAAAAAATGCAAAACAAACCTGAGATTTGAATGAGCTCACTTGAATCAATAATATTATACTGATTTAACCCAGTTGAACATCTGTACCAGGATTGTATATACAGGACTATAAGACTATTCAGTAAAATCAAACACATAACACAGCTTAGCTACTTTAAGCAAGAAATTCATGTCTCTAAAGAGGTTTTAGTATTGTCTAGTGAACTGCAGTGGTTTGAAATATAGCTATTGTCATGTATTTTACCTGCTGCACAATCCTCATTTGCGTAGACTGTCTTTCATACAAAAAATCCCCAGAAGTGATACTTGGAAATAAAGATTTTTCACATTGCTGGTGTTTTCAACAGACAATGACATTGTCTTAATTTACACTAGGAGAGAATATGGATTTAAAAGAAATGCTCTAGTTACATCGAATTAAAATTAAAGAATATAAAACTAAGGGAAAAAATGTATTATAAAAAATTATTTTCAAGGAAAGTTTGGAAAGAGACAGATAGCAAGGCAAAGGAATACCAGGAGGAGTTTGTGTGCTCTGGAACCTGAAGTCTTTCACATCATCAACAAAACTATATTTGAATACAGTAAGACCTTATCTCCACACATTAAAAAGCCAATAGTCAATGTCCTGAAGGATCGAATGTACAGTTTTAATGCACTTCTAGTAGTCAAGAAGAAACTTGGAGGAGATTTATAGAAGAGGGAGGAAAAGGCAGGTGCTGAATCCTGCAGGGAACAAGGAAACCAGAGTCATTTTTACATCTGAAACAGGGTCACTCTTAGACTAGGCTAGAATAGAATAGACTATTTCATTTGGAAAGGACAATCTAGTTCAACTTCCTGACTAATTAAGGGCTGACCAAGGTAAAACTTGTTATTAAGGGCACTGTCCAAGTGCCTCTTAAACACTGTCAGGCTTGAGGCATGGAGCACCTCTTCAGGAAGTCTGTTTTCTTGATTTGAGTCTGTGTGAGAGGCTTACGGATTTCCTTGTCAGTCAAACTCTGAAAAGTGAGAAATCCATGGACACAACAGTGGAAAGTGAAGATGTAATTTTAAGCTAGTAACTCAGGACTGTTTCTGTCACACAAGTGGGATGTAAACATTTATTTCAAAATAAATGGAGTCAGGGAGGTTGAGATTGGGATAGAGGCACTAAAGCACCAGTTTAACAGCTTTAATCATTACATTTTCACCTTTTATAAACAGATCTTAAAGTACTCACATGTTTTGGTTTGGTGAAAAATGAAAAACAAAGCTGGAATTTAATAAGCTTACTTGACAGTGGAAGAAGAGCAGCAGGAACACACTGATCTGTAGGACTAAGGCCTTTCTGCTTAAAACAAAATTCTTGGAGGGAATTAATGCCCAAGTTCTAACAATATTCTAGGGCCAAACACAAGGATTAGATGATTTCTTAATTGGATGAGGAAGAAAGAAACCTTTAATGATTTGAACAGATTGTAAAGATAGAAGAGTTAATTTCTTGTGCATTTGCTCACCTAGATAAAAAGTTACCATTATATAAACATTTGTTTAAAGTTAGAATTTGGTGTATATTTGAGCAAATTTTACTCGCCGTTCTAGTCCTTACTTTCAGTTTTAAACAAATTGCTATCCTTTCCAGCTTATGAAGAAATGAAAGCTTCATCTATGCAACTGCATGTGTACTCAGCTATCATTTGTCCACACAGAACAAAAATAAGTTTGGTGGCAGGCATTACAGATGGATTGTGTATTTTCTTGATATTGGTTGGCCTTTAAGGGTGTGTTTAACAGCATGATAACGTCAACTTTTGAAGCTTGAGTAGCAACCAATTCTAACTAAAACTATACACTTAGAAAAGAATCTTTAAAAGCTCAGAACCAGATGGCAAAAAAGAAGAGAGAATGCAATGCACTTAGTGACCTTCATTTTTAACCCAATTTCAAGACGTAAGAAGGCATGACTTTTTAATATTTGAGTTTAGTAGGTCTACCAAGTCCTAAATATTGAGGACTGGCCTGTAGCAAGACTACATGCGAAAAAGTAGAGCCTGAAAACAGAAAGATGTGAAGCATCATAAATCAGTTGTTTTGGAAATGAGAAGAAAAGATGAAACAGGAGGTAAGAGATTCAAAGACAACACTAGTTAGTAGAAAAGAGGTTCTGATAAGAACATCCCAGAAAATATCTGGCTAGTTCTGAGGCAGCTGATGGTACTGTCAAATCACATCGATCATAAAATCAAGGAATGCAAAGAGGCATTTATTAAATATGGTGAGTTTGT
Source organism: Campylorhamphus procurvoides (assembly GCA_013396655.1). Lineage (NCBI taxonomy): Eukaryota > Metazoa > Chordata > Aves > Passeriformes > Dendrocolaptidae > Campylorhamphus > Campylorhamphus procurvoides. The sequence continues at coordinate 322,046 of WBMV01004893.1, read as the reverse complement.
AATACAACATGACTTTTGGTGGTACAAGATGCTGAAACTTTGGAGATCTAGGCCTACAGAAAATGTACCAGCTGTTGAACATGTAAAAACTCTGGACAGTCAGCTTTGGCAATTCTCCAGCAATTCCAAAGATGTGAGAAATCTTCACAACAATTTCACTATTGCTGTCAATCTTTGTTCTATCACACATATTTAAAGAAAATATCAGAAAATGGAATATTTCATCTTCATATGATTTATTTAGAATGTAAAATTTGGTTCTTTGCTGTAATTTTCATTCCAGTCCTTCTGGATTTTTGTTTGTTTGTTTGTTTTTTTCAAAATCAGCAGTCAAAAATCTGAAACAAAGTACTTAATGTAGTGGCATTTTACTTTCCCAAATTATTTCAAGGCAGAATAGTCTTGTTTCTTACAAACTCAGACTGGTTTTGTCAGCACCCGCTAGCTCATCTTTTTGAAAAACATTCTACTGAGAGTTTAGGTAAGAGGCATGTTAAAATACCTTGAACACTGACTGAGGCACAGCTATTTTAAAGTCTGATTTATGCTCAGTCTACTTCTTGATCCCTATTACAGCACTAATTTTATTCAATGTATTTGTCCTCTCAAGTGAATGGAGGGGCAATTGCTACACTGAATTTCCAGAGCATGCAGAACCTTGCTAATGTTCCACCACTAGACTAATCTATGTATTTCAGTCACTTCTTTCTCTTTGGTCTACAGCTAGGACAGTGATTTACTCTGTCACACACTTACAAATTAAGAAAAAAGGGCCGGGGGGGGAAGGGGGGGTGGGGAGGGTGTGGAGAACAGACTTGTTGTATCTCCTCAAGTTCACAATTGTATCTCCTTCAGCAGCAATGCCAGGAAGTTGTAAACACATATAAAACCTTTTAGTGTAAGTACAGTCTCTTAATTAAAATTATTCTCTCTCTTAAATATAACTCTCTCAATTTTAATTTAGTAACATTTTGCCCTGGTGGCAGGTATCCAGATCCATCGTTACAGCGAAGGATGATTCAGTGGCTTTCTAGCCCCACAAGACTCTCTACTTTATCAAAAGTATGGCTGAGGAGAAGACAAGAAGTGAAATGATGAGGGAATAATTGAAACACAGGCGCTAAACATACCAAAAACAAGAAAGCTGACTCGGTTAGTAAGTCAGAACTGCTGACTGAAGTAAACCTGTATACCAAATAGCTTGGTATTTCCTAAGGGAGTTGTGCAAAAATGGCTGATTGGCAAAGAGGCAGGAAAAGAAAAATTGATTCTATCTTCAAGAGAGGCTATGAAAGACACACATTTTCCCTAAAGACTGTACTGAGTATGGCTTGTTGTAGTCTTAGCAGGCACCATTATTTTTCCTGTTCACTTAAGACTTTGTATTATTAGTCATTAAATTAAATAAAGTAAATGTAAAAGTAATAGCTGGCTGCTATTTTACCAAAATAATACTAACACAGAGCCCATTTTTCCTTAGTTCTGATTTTGATTTATTTTTAAATAGCAGCATTATGAAAATAAGATTGACAGTCCCATTGTTGAAAATATACTTGGAAATATTTTTTTTCCTTCTTAACCTCACATTTTTTCCTGAGCAATGATGCACAGTTTGCCACTGTTCAGCATTCTGACCAGACCAATAGGACCCAAAAATGAATCAGACCTTCGAAGTGCTAAATTACTGGACTGAGTTCTGTCCTTGATAAAAGATAACAGTATCACCACTCATGTAACTGACATGCTGCTTGAACTCAAACTGAGTGAATGAGCTTTGGGAACCCTGCAGAAGTTCCTAACTAGTCCCGTCTGGAATGATCTCTGAAGGTTATGCAAAAACCATATAAAGACTCTTCTGTGACTACTGCATATGCCAAGTCTGCTGCAGTGATATGCAAAAGAACGCCGATTCTCACCAACCCTATTACTATTTCTCCTGAAAGATAAACTCCTTTCTATTAAAATAAATTTCTAACAGATACAAGTTGCTAATCATCTAAACTAACACAAAGTCCAGAGAAAATAGACCAGTGTACCTTTTTTTTTTCCTGAGGGAAGGTAATATGAATGACTTATTCCTCATCTTATGTAAAACTTAAGGAGAAATTTTTGAAACATGAGGGAATAAAGCACTGAAACCTTTAGGCACCAGAATATGTGAGAATATTATCAATACCCACAATTTTATAAGTACCAAGCTATTAACATTCTTATTCAGAATTTGGTACTGTAATTGTCAGGCTGAAGAAGAGATCAGGGACAAGATAGGTTTTCTTCCCTAACAGAAACTGTAGTTGGATTCAAATTTGCCATGGAACTAAGCAACAGCAGTGATAGCAAAAGAACTGCATAAACAGTGGTAAAACATAACTGCAAAAAAAATCCAGACATACTGGACATCCTTAGCTGTCAGTCTGGCTTTATTCTGAGCTGAATTCAGAAACAGTAAGCCTCCCATCTCTAAATTACAGCATTTGATCATATTTTAAAAGCATGCTTCTACCACCTGTTCTTAGACTGATGAGCACCTGCATGATTTCCATTTTACCAAGAGAACTATCAGTATTGCAAAGCAAATCACAGTGTGAGCAGTGGTGGCATTAATGAATATCAATAGTGGGTGGACTGATGATCCAGCACTAGCACGCCTGCTGCTTTTGGTAAGCAGGATTCAATTCCTTGCTCTGCCACCAACTTCTACAGCATTAGAAAAGTTACATAAGTTGAATATGGATGTGAGTTCAGTGTCAAAAAGTTTTAACTGAGCACTCTGGAAACTCTTGAGAAACAGTACTTAAGCGCTACTAAGCTATTACCCACTGCCTTTCAGGAATTGTGCACCATGCCACATTGGAGCAGCAATTTGGCTTCTCTTCCAGAACTGGCTCATATACTACCATATGATGGCACAGTGAGTTCACATAACAGACCCCAAGTAATCTAATAATATTCCAATTTTTGAGTTAGCATGTTTTGAGAAGTGATTTCTCTTCATTTGAGACACGGTAAATCACCATAACTGACCATCTGTGTGCTTCTACTCTTTGGCAAAGTCAAACAGTATGAGTTGAGTGTAATCGCCCTTAACCCATGCTGTGTTATTTATCACTGTGATAGTTAATAAACCACTCTAAATGGCTAGATTACACAGGAGGTTTCTGTGAATCATCTGAAAGCCTCCATAACCCTTTAGAAACACCAAAGCCAACACCAATTTGGCTGGTCAAGCTGACACTGGTGGGAATTCTCTGAGTAAGTCAGATGTGAAGTTAGGTGGTAAGAGGGGACAGAACTTCTGCATTGCCTGTTGCTTCGCATCAACCTAAACCACAATTTTGTCCAATAAATGCCCCTTTTTTCTGTGAGGAAGCTACAGATAGGTGACTGTAGCCCTTCCCTTTCATTTAGATTGAGGTTATACCACCTATCCTAAGTCTTGTAATGATTGACCTTTGAAAGCATAGGATTCCCTTGCCTTATAAAATCAGGATTTTTTTTAAACAGATGTAAGTTATAACAAATATATGGACAGTAGTTTAATATTGTAAGTTTTTTCTTTTTGTTTGTTTGAGATAATGATTATAGGAAAGCATAAAAAATATTTTCTGATATTTTCCTTTGAAACAAGTGAAAGAGACAGAAACTAGATAGTTGTTCTTTTATGAGGAATAACATTATATCTGAATTTAACCTGTTAAAATTGGATATTTATCCTAATTCTCTGTAATAGTCCACTGGAACAAAACAATATAAATTTTCAAGACAGGTGGAGAACATGTCTTCTGAGTTCTGTCACATAATAGAAATCATTTTCTCTCAGACTTTTTGCCTTTTGCCTCTTCCTCAGTAATTTAGTGATGTATTTTGTGAGTTTTTGCCTTTCATGTCATCTTTCTTTAATAAAGGATTTTTGGAGAATTTTTAAGATTATTTTCTCTCACTATCCCTTTAACTCTGTCTTACTTCTCTTTTGTGTGGTAAACTAAAGATTAAATACTAGCAAAAATATTATTTTAATATGTACAGCTGAACATCACATATAACTACGTCACCTACATATGTGTCAGAAATTGATATATTAGGGAAACACCTAAATCCTGTTATGTGTCATGCTGTTTCTTTTTGAACCTATTTTTTTTCATTTTCACAAAGAAAGCAATAAGAACAGCATGATATGCTCTGACAGAGACTACCAGATATGCTACCATGGAGTTAAGCATGCATTAACACTGGAATTGTATGAATTATTTATGGAAAAAAAATCCCACACTCTGAATTAATTTCTGTCTTTATATATTTCCTAGTTATAATCATTCACATGTTAGGGTTGAGATTTTTAAGCATCTGAACTCCTTGTGAGCATTGAATGTGGACCATATATTACATATGATGTGGCACAGCTTGTCTAAGGTCAATGGTATTTTTATTTTCCTTGTCTAGATATATAAACTATGTAAGCAAAAAATAATGATTAGTTGCAAATGGAAAAACACTCCTGTTTTATATCCCATAATTCTTATTCAATAAAACCTTTCTGTGACTGTTTATATCATTGAGCTTGTTGGATGAACAGCAAGAAATTTATGAAGATAAGGTCATTCACAAGTTCTATGCATGCAAACNCTCCCCTCCCCCTCCCCTTCCCTCTCCTCTCTTAGTCTTGGCCTTGCCGTAGCTCTAGTACACAGGGCTTTACTAGGAATGCCACTCTATAATATCAGGTACAGTTCAACCAGGTTTTCTACTGTAGTGGGAAGGACAGGTTAAACAAAAGGTAGCATACAAATATTCAGTTGTAAGAAAGAAAAGTATATCAAAATGAGAAAGTTAGGAAAAATAGAGAAAAGAAAAAATCTGAAAGGATAAATCCAGAAAGGAAGAAAACCCAAGTTAAAAATACTTCATTAGAAGACTAGGTAAAACTAAACAAAAACAAAAATAAAAAGGGCAAATAAAACTGTTCAGTTAATACCCCTGCACTGCTCAATAGAAAAAGTTAAAGAGACTATCATACAGAAGATGCTGGTATTTAAAAAATTGGAAAGCTTTTTCAGCTGAGGAGAACATAAAAATCCATAACAGGTCAAATAGAAGCAGGAAATTAAAAGAGCTAAAAAAGAACTTGAAGAGCATCTTGTAAAGGATATTCAAACTGATAATGAAAAGTTATTAAAATACACCAAAATCAGCTAGCTAGGGAGTTGGTGGGACTGTTTGATGACAAGAGGTTTAAAAGGGGAACTCAGGAATGATAAGACCATGGTGAAGAAGTTCAGAGAAATACTGCTTTCATTTTTACTGCATGTACAAGATGCTGGGGAATTTCCCACACCTTGTAAATTCTTTGTAGCAAATATATCAGAGGAAGAATGCAGGGAAGCCCAAGAATCCTGAAAGTAAAGACTTCATAGTGGGCCAATTCCCTGCTCTCTGGCTCTGCAGAGACTCAAACAGCACACTGCTGTCTGTTTCCCTGATCTGCACTGCAGTATTTAGTAACTGAATCATTAACCCTTTCATGGGATATATGGGCTGTGCTTCCTCCAGTGACCACCTAAGTTAACCGTAGTTCCTTGCTTTTCCCTCAAATTCTTCATATTTCTCTTGGAGCAGGTGCTTCACCTAGGACTGAAGCAGTGTTTGTTTGGCTTCTTCCTGGCAAGAGCAAATTTCATTTCAGCAGCATGTTGCAACTTCATTCTGAGAAGTATTTAATTTTTCCTGGGTGGCAATCTACGTGCCTAAATAGCAGGGTTTTTTTGCTTCCAGTTTCTCCCCTTTTTGGAGTAACTGGTAAAGCATTAGCTGTTGAAGATTGTACAGAATATCTGAGCAGGACAAATGAAGTCCCTTAGTGTAATATCTCTACTTATATGTCAAACATAAAGTCTCTCAGCTATAGAATTTCATGATCAAGTTGGTGTCTGCATATTCCCTGCAGCTATAGACCTGAATACAAAACCTCCATAATGAGGAGGGAAAATAACAAATAAAAAAACAAGCAAAACAAAATAAAAAAACCAAAACCAACCACAAAACAAACAAACCTCTGAGTAGACATTGGTAAAGACAGTTGATTCAAGACCGTAGGATGTCATTTTTGTCTCTGTCTTTTCCCCTAAGCTGCCTTAGGATCAGGAGCACAATCTTCTTACACACAAATGATTTCTGGACATGCAGTTCATCCTTAGCATCTCTATTAACTAAAATCATAGCTGGTATTGTTAATTTGCCCAATCAGCTGGACAAAATACAGTTAGTTAGATTTTTTTCCATGTTTCAAAAGTCACTAGGGGAGCTTATTGTAGGAACCATTGTAGCAGAAAGAAAACTCAAGTTATAAATAAGGTACCTATTATGAGAGAAGAATCTGTAGATCAATATGTGTTGTGCAGAGTCTGAGACAGTGATCTATAGTTCTTCTTTCACATACATATTTTAGAGAGATCTTGTCTTACAGATTTTTTAAAATTTATTTTATTTCTTTAAGAATAATGAACTGAGAAGTAACCAGACACTAATTAGCCAACTCAAATTTTTGGGAAAGACTGCCCTGTCCTGTCTAAAATACAGGAAAATGATGAAACAGGCCTTTTTTTTTTTTTTCTTTTGTGAATTACATGCAGTCAACAAAACATAGTCTTGTGAATGAAGTACTGGATAAGAATCTTGATGATCTACGTTCAGTTCCCAGGTTTGCCACAATATTTCTAGACCATTATGGAGAGATACTTTGCGTGAGATTCAGTTCACTTCCTTTTTCCCAGCTGTAAGGTAGGCCACAATGCTCTATCTATTATCACTGGAAATAAAAGTTCTTTGAGAAGGCAGCTCCTTCTTTCCAAACGAGCCTAACTTCTGAATGCCTAAAATTAAAGAGATAGTCTTCAGATATCTATTCCTAAGAAGGAGCCAAATGCTGCAGAATATTAAAAGCTGGGCAGTTTGCAATATTTTGCACACAGATAAACACTCAGTACTTGCCACTAGCCTGACTAAACAGACTCTGCAGGTTGGCCCTGAGAAAGCAGCATGGAAAATCTGTTTAGCTGAAAGATACTCTCATAGGTGCGTGTCACTCACAGTGCAAATCCCATCACTGGCCTCCAGTGGGAAAGGAGCACAAATATTCTCTCTCAGCTTGACAGTATCCCCTTCAGAGGGTAAGCATCTATAACTTCCCCATGTGATGACAGTTGGCTCGGGCTGTCAGATAGATTCCTCTCACTGGCTCACAAACAGTTCTTCTGAGAGCATCTCTGATAAAAACTACACCATTTTGGTGAAACTCAATTCAGAGAGGAAACAAGAGATCCAAAGAGCAACTTTTTCATCCTGCCACACCCTGAATTTTCCCCAGTATTGTATGCTTGAGACCACAAAAAGGTGACTCCACAAGTAAAAGAGAAATGCAGCTCAGCTTAAAGCTCTTCTCTACTGTGGGCTTTTTTTGGGCTCATTGCCAGACTCTTTGATGCTTTATGCTAGCTAGGATGGTAATGATTTTCTTTCAAACTACTAACTTTGTTCCAAAATCCAAGCACAGTCACGTTTAGCTTTTCATTTTCCTTGCTAGGTTTATCCTGCTCAGCTAGATGGAGTTTTCTGCTTTTTCTCAGATAAGGCATGTAATTACTTGTTAAAATTTAAATGTGATTAATTTAATTTATGATTATAGGCTTTTCATAACTACACAAATGTAGCATCTCACATATAATAAAGACTTTATTCTGACAATGCCCTTATGGAATAGCCTGCATTATGGGCACAGAATGGAGGTATAAAGGGTTTATCTAGAGACAATATTCTAAGAAGTATAAGCCTGACTTTCTCACATGGAAAAATTACCAAAATCAAGTTTATAGCATGTGTGACAGCAAGTCGAACTTCATAAACCTTTTTGAGAGAAAACGTGTGTTACATTAAGCTCAACACTGCACTAATGCAACCATAAGGCACCTAGTCAGTTCAAAATGCTCAAAAGGGTTACTTTTCCCTTTTGCACACTTACCTTTCTCTCTCTGTTTACTCTTTTTTTTAAATTTTTTTTTAATTGGTGTTTTTTTCAAAGCTCCCCATTTCAGATTCCTTCTTAAAGAATTTTTCAATTAATGGACATGGTCCTGGGAAACCTGATCTAGGTGGCCCTGTTTGAGCAGAGGGGTTGGCCTGAGTGACCTCCAGAGGTCTCTTTCAAATTCAGCGATTTGGAAAGGGCAGAGTGGTGACCGCCTAATGTTAAGTGTCTAAGAATATCAGTCAGATAGTAATGGCTATGAGTCTCCCTTCTCTCTATATATATTTTCTCAAATTTCAAAGAGTGTTGTCGTTTCTTGGTATTTCTGTCTGTCAGAAAAAAACAATATTGATAACTCTAGTGCATAAAAGTGTCAATAAAGTTAGATTATGTTTTACTTGTGATTTGCTGGAATTTCTAAACAGTGCCAAATTACTTCACTTACTGTTCCCCAGTGGAATTCCTGAATGTCATGCATGTAGTCCTTACATTACTGGTACAGAAGACACAATTTGCAGCAATTGCAGTTACAGCTATGTGTGAATAATGTATATATAAAAGAAAACTATGAAACATTATTCTACCTCGGCACAGATTTTAAACATGAGTCCTTTCCCTTGTAGTTTTTTCTAAGTCTTATATTTTTGAGCAGGTATGAATAAGGATTGTCTAAGATTGGATGATATACATGAAGAGTTTTTACCAGTCATTGATTCCTAACACTTTACTAACCTGTTTAATACCTATATGTTTATTAAGATGTGATAGAACTTGGATCATCTTTGTCTGTAAAAGGAACACTGAGCAATGTGTGATTTTCTGTATGCTTGTGCAAATACACATGTGAATATGCTGTCCTGCTGAATCAAATTTAGTATACTGTTCACAGCTGTTACTATATCCCTTTTGAATCTCTAGAGGCCAGATATGTATCTGTATAGCTGGTCATCCATAATCCTTCTGGTTAAGAGTTATGAAAAGATAGTTTTGTTAGCTATGTACATGTTGAATTTTATATTAATAATTTTGCATGTAATAATATAATGAAAACACTGTAATAAAATAATAAGTAAAATTTATTTAAAATACATTTCCTATGAAAAATATATTATTTTTAGATTTATAAGGTCTTGATTTATTCCCTATGCATCTGTCTCGATTTCCTCAATAACCACAGTTAATCATGAGTATCATTCTCTCAACAAGAGGAAATATTAATGGACAATAATTTAAATTATGAATCTTACTCATTATGTGACCATAAAAGTTGAAATTTCAAATGGAATGCCTTTGTTTGTTCATAAAATGATTGAAAATACAATATTCCCAAACAACTTGCCAACTCCTGCACAAACACATTTTTGTTGAATATATTTTCTTGTGTATTTAAACACTTGTGATTTTAGAGCTGTTATCTACTTTTCTTTGGGAAGCACTAAAGTCTGTGATGGTTTTCATCATCATGCTATTCTTTCCTAGGAAAGGAAGATTATCTCCTTGCTATTAAGACAATATAAGAAAATAAGACCTGAACTAAAGGTGCAATTCAGTGTCCTAACTATGGCACTTAGTGGTATTCAAAGTGCCCCAGGATATCTAGCATATCTTCCTAGGGTTAGATTGTGAGATGCACGAGCTATGGGGGACAAGCAAAGTATAAGCCAGAGCTCAGTTCATCACAGCATTACTAGATATCTATACCTGGATAAACAAATTGAGACCTAATATGACTCAGTGATGTAGAAGCAAATAAATTAACAAAGATCTCAATCCTGACTCTAATCAACAGGTTATCTCTTCTTAAAACTTATGTCTTTAAAGATAATTCTGCCATTGCAAGTAGTCTTGCAGAAGTCACTGTTTTTAGGATTATTAACACAATCTACTAAACTAAGGAGGAAAGTATGGTGAAACAGTTTATTTCCATTTTCTGTAAGATTTGGATGTGCAGGAGTTAAATCTATCGTTATGTGAAAAATCTCATCTTTCAAGATCCCCATGCAAATACTTTTCTCATAAATACATATTTGCAAAAGAGTTTGGAACACTATCTCTTTCATCAAACATTATTCTCCTGAATATTCACAGAAAGCAAACAAAAGGGATTGCAAATACTTTCTAGAGAAGATTTACAACATGTCGTTGAACAAGTATTAGTGAATATGGGAATTTTTTTTCAGTAATCTTGCAGATATTGAGTTTTTCAGGGTAAGTAAGCATCTGTCACCTTCCTTCTCCCCTAAAAAACTCCAACACATATACCTTCTTTCTTTTCTATCCATACTGTCTTTCAAAAATAAACAATATATGCACAGGGTAATAACAGAATACTTCTTGCCGCTCATGAGAGATGTGATCAGGATACACTTCTCAAGGGTTGGATGTGTGTTCCAAGATTAGGACACATTGTCTAATACATGAACCCCACAAATTAGAGGAAGCAGTGAAACTCAGACACTTGATTTCTCAGTGAATCTAAACACTATGGACAACCTGCTCCTAAGAGATCTTTCACAGATCTCCTTAGATTCTGTATTTATGTTTGCACTTTACATCTCCTCTCAGACAGGGAAGCTGTAAGATCAGCCCCTTACTTTTTATGCAGACCAGCTGTTCCTCCTTAGATTTTATTCAAAAGGACTGGAAATATAAAAAAAAATATTAAAAAGCATATCAATGCTTCAATGCTGGTTTGTTTCAGGGAGTTTTTTTGTGTTTTGGTGGCTTTTGTCTTTGTTTTGTTTGTTTGTTTGTTTTTGTTGGTTTTTTTCTCTCTCATGTATTTTATCTTCAGCAGAAAAGCTTTGATTTCCCCAAGTTTTATTTTGAAATTATAACATTTCCAGTGTATATATATTTCTAAAATATCAGATTTCCCTCTGGGGCAAATCTGAATTGTTCATGGACATCTCAAAAATAAATCCTTAGCAAGCAGGGAGAAACCTGTAACCTTTCTAACACATTCATTTCAGAAGATGTGCAAAAATTTCTATTATATAAATGTACTTCACCTGGAGGCCATTGGGATAATATTCTCTGGTTTGTGTTGTATCACTTTGGGTGTGATAACATTGACTCAAAATCTAAAACTGTTTCTTCTGTAATCTTTGCAGAGAAGTCCAGGGAAACATTAAATACTAAATGTCACTCAAGTGTTTCCTGAAGCAACATTGCACCGGTACTGTGATTCTAAAGTCCCTTGGCAATGATATTTAAGATGTCTTGACTAAGAATTCCCAAATACCATTCAGGCTTTCATGAACAATCACAAGCCTTTAAAGCTATTTTCATTTGACTTCTGATCTATATTTAGTAGGTTTAAAAATAACACTAATAGCTATGAGAGTGAGCTTTCTCTAATTATGGTTTCAGAATAACCCAGCATGTTCCAGTGTCAATCAGTTGTTCATTTAAATGTGGTGGCAAACTCATTGCTAATATTGCCCATAATAATTAGTATCCTTCCATGGAGAGACATTCTTACTGTTTTTAGCAGAGCTTTGCATATATATACTTATAAAATCTAGGAAAACATTGTAGGCATTTGATTGGAGTTTTGCAATCCAAAGAAAAAATGCTTAGAGCAGATGTTTGACAAAGGACCCATTAAACAAGTCAATCATGTATCTGTGTCAGAGCTGCTGAATGTCCTTGGTGAATATGTGTATTCATATATATTATCAGAAATAATGGATACACCTTGATTCAATTATCCACCTGTAAATATATATGTGATATTGCCACTCAGGTCAGAAACTTGCACCTTGATGGATTGCCTAGTTAACCCAGACATCTTTGGGGCTAGTATCTAATAGTTAGGACTGTAGCAGACTTGTCTACCTCAATAACTACCACCCAAATGAGAGACAAACCAGCCTATTTCACAGAGCAGAACATAACAAGCAGACTGAGCACTCTCCAGGCCTAGCCTGGAACTGTGAATTGTTGAATTTGATGCCTGAATCAGAGGAAGTAAGTAAGCAAGCAGCAAACAACATGAAAGAAGATTTTAAGGGGCAGGGTGTTTTGGCAATCAGGGCAATCTGATTGCTTATTCCACCAGGATGGGAGATACTTACTTTTTCTTGCAATTCCTCTTGAGAGAAGAGAGCATCTCATTTTCAGGACTGAGGACTGACGTGTTGGACTGTGATAATTTTATAGACTATCATATAAACACCTTAAGCTAAAAGGAATAGTGCGATGGAGGACAAGAGATGAAAAGGCAGTGAGATTTCATGGTAGGTAGAGGGCCCAAAGGAGGCACTGACAAAAAGTAGATATGCAATTGGAAGGTATTGCATAAATAAAGTAAATTGGGACTAAGGGAGTGTTTGAATATAACATGGGAAGAGCATGGACAGAACAGATAATTGACTGAAGGAAAAAGGAGCAAACTGGTGTGGAAGGGAAATGCAAGAGTCTGAGGAATTGCTTGTGCTCCTCCTGAGAAAACAATTTTTTTGTTTGTTTTGGCTTTGTTTTTGTTTTTCTTTTTAGTTATTTATTGCTCAAAAAGAAAACTTCAAAATGCCTCTTTTAAAAGCTTTGTTCAGTACTAACTGCATTCTCAAAGCAGATCTTGTAAAGCTCCTAATAAAGTCAGCTAATGCAATGACAAAAAGGTGGAGATGTGGCAGGATAATATTAAGATTGCTCTTATGGGGTAATTTTCTTTGAATCTTCTGGTTTTTATCTCATTATATAATGGAAAGGTATACTAAAATCACAAATGTGTTTTTAGATTGTTTTTAATCAAAAAAACTCTTAAACAATCAAGTGACTATTAGTCACCACAGATGGGTTTCTTTTCATTTCATGACAATGTTATATAGTGTGATCCAAAAACCTTTTAAGTTAAAGAAGTCTGCTTTGGAAACATGCCAGCCAAGCCTAGTGTTTCAACTATTATTTTAGAAAAATCATGAATGTGGATTTCAGAACTAAAGAAACAAATAGGCCAGGGGAACTCAAAATAAGTCTTCATAGTCTATGAAAATATTCCTTATCCAGGTAGTCATGCATGCCTTTTTTTTCTAATCACCACAAAACATTCATACATACATATTTTTCTTATTTGTACCTTTTTTTTTTTTATCTTTTGATGTCCTGGTACTTGGTATTTAATATATCTATCTCATGAAGATTTTTGTGAGCCCACTTCTCAAGTATGTCCAGGTCCCTCTGGATGATATCCAATCCTTGTGTTGAATCAACTGCATCACTAATCTTTCTGTCATTTGCAAACCTGAGGGTGCACTTCATCTCACTGTCTATGTCATTGATGAAGATATTAAAGAGCACCAGTCTGAAGTCAGAGCCCTAATGGACAACACTCATCACTGGCCTCCATATGAACAGAGCCATTGACCCCAACTCTCTGGTTGTGCCCATCTAACCAATTCCTTACCTATCAAATAGTCTATCCTTCAAATCCCTGACTGTTTTCTACATAAGGCTGTCATGTGGTGCCATGTTGGAGGCCTTGCAGAACTCTAGGCAGATGACACTGGTCAGTTTTCCCTTGTTGACTGTTGCTGCCACTCCATTCTAGACTGGTCAGGTATGTTTTGCACTTGCTAAAGTCATGCTGACTGTCTCAGATAACCTCCTTGTTTTGCATAGGCCTTAACATTGGTTCCATGAGTGTCTGCTTCATGATCTTCCCAAGAAAAAAGGTGAGGCTCTACTGTTCTGTAGTTTCCTGAGTCTTCCTTTCTACATTTTTTTTTAATAGTAGCAATGTTTCCCTTTTTCCAGTCACTAAGGACTTCACCTGACTACAGTCACTTTTCAAATATAATGGAGAGGATCTTGGCAACAACATCAGCCAGTTCTCTCAGGACCCTGGGATGCATCTCATCAGACCCTATATATACACTTGTGGCTATTCACTTTCATAAGTGGTCTCAAACTCGGTCTTCACTTAGATTAGGAGGGACTTTGCACCCCCAGCTCCTGCCTAAAGGTTCAGGAATTTGAGAGATGTGGAAGGTCTGACTGCTAGTGAAGACTGAGACAAAGAACTCATTGAGTACCTCAGCCTTCTTCATATCTGTTGACACCAGTTCTTTCTTCTCATTTATACTTATGGAATCCCTTCTGGTTATTCATCACATCCCTTGCCAAATCCAGTTCTGTCTGTGCCTGGTTTTCCTGACCTTCTGGTTTTTCTGTACTTCTGACCTGTATCTCTGTATTGTCCCCAAGTCACCTCCCTGCTTCCACTGGCTGTATGTTTTTGTCTTACTCCTCAGTTTAGGGAGCAGATCCTTTCTCAGACATGCCAGTTTCTGGGCTGCCTTGCCTGATTTCCTACACATGAGAACGAAGAACTATTGTGGGCTAAAAAATATGGCCTTAAAGAACTGCCAGCTCTGTTCACCCATGCTATCCCTAAGGACAGTCTTCCAAAGATCTCATCCTCTAATTCTTTACAAAGCTGAGAGTTGTCTCTTCCAAATTTCAGGGTTCTGACTTTACTCCTCAACAGGCCCATGCTCTTTGAGATCATGAACTCCACCATGGCACAGTCACAATGGGCTTGTCAGACATGTTAGGTCTCAATTATGAAATGGGACAGGATTTCATGGGGGAAGAAAGAGAAAGATATTTCCTACAACTTCAGAGTCTCAGCTTTTAGTTTGATGTTAGTGCACACATGCTGGCACATGCAACGATTATGGGTGTATCAGCATCAGAGAGTGAATGCACACTTACAAACATGAGGAGCAGGCACATGATAAAGAGAGGCATGAAAAATGTGCACAGACATTTATCCTATCTCTGAGACAAAATAAACCACACAGAACAAGCAAAACTAGCAATGACAATCAGGGTCATGCCTGTGTTTAATTTGCTTTTGTTTTAAACCTTTTTCCAAGGAACAGCATTTTCTTCAATAGTTCAAAAACATGGTTGGGCCTAATTGTATTTTTATTTTGAAATGGTAAGCAGCCATTTAAAACTTTTCAACTACATAGTATTTTATAAACTTAAAGGTGCTTAACAATTGTGAAATCACAACCTACTGATTTTTAAAGAACACATGAAGCATTTATTTCTTTTTGTTAAACATTATAGTACTACAGACTTTCAAGAGACATATATAAGAGTTATAAGTAATATTGTCTTTTAATATCTAGTGTTTATCCACTGCAAATAGGTGATTTAAGAGCTGTATTGAACCACAAAGATTGTGTTTGAGCCATTTGCAATTACTAATCTATAAATCAACAGCATGCCAGTAATTTTTAATTTCTCTGAGTACCTGACTCTCAGCTTTTAAGAGTAAATTTTGTACTGCAAATGCATTTGTAAAAGACATTTGATGCATGAAACCCCTTTCTTTACTCTGCTTTGGAGAAGCTGGAACAAATGAAGAGAGAAAGACTAACAACTGCTATTTGCCTGCTCTGGACAAAACCAAAATGATAATTCAATGAAAAAATTGATTGAAAAGAACAGGAATTAACAACTCCTAGTTCCTGTATTTCATTCCAGGTCTGATATTGCTGAGATTATTAGGTCACACAATCAAGGCTCTTAGTGAGGATGTAAATTAAATACTTATTCTTAGAGAAGGAATGATTTTGTTGTAAAAAGCCTGTGTAGCTTCAGAAATAGGCTGCATGGGAAATTGCTCTGGAAACTTCAATCTGAAAATGTAAGCTTTTTAGCAATGTTTTAGGCAAACTTGCAAGTATTCAGCAAGGTTTCCAATTATATTCTCTCTACAGATACAAAAATTTACATGGATTTCTCCAAATTAGCACTTTATGACCAAAAAAAAAAATACGATTTTTTTTATTTCTCAAGTAGTTGCACTTGTCAGACCTCGTGTCTGCCATGTTCCCAGTCTCAGACAGGTTATAGCATGGTTTGCTAGTTTGTCAAAATCTTATTCTGCACCCACACAATTAAAAGAATAAAAATAAAAAATAATAAAGATGTTTCCCAGTAAAAATGGTTTCTTCATGCTTTTTTTTGCTATAGACCAAATATTTTTTACATCTCTCTGATTAGGTTCACATAGAAGATATGACCATGGTGAAAGGAGTTTGGAGGAACAGAACAATATTAATTTAATCTATGAGCAAATCACTTCTGTCTTTCACCAGAGGCCATCCTATTGACACTCACATCTTATTACAAATATATTCCTAAGACTTATGGATAGTTATTTTAAATAGCACTAATAATTAATTGGTGATAATGGCAAATGGTTAGTCTCCATCAATGGTTCAGCTCAACAAATGAGGTTCATGCTGCACTGAGTGATCAGTTGTGGCAAAATCAAGACCAGGTAATGACAAGAACAGAGGGTAAATTTCTGAATTTTCTTGATCTCTGAGTAGTTTATATCAGAGTTTTAAATTACTTTTTTGTTTTAAACACGTTATTAGGAAAGACTGTAGATTTCTTTGGCACACTATTATTTTTTTTCCCCTTGAAACACAGATGAGGGCTATTGTTTAATAAAACTAAAAGCATTTTTGCACATATTGAAACCACAGCAATTACAGAATTTCTGGAAATATTTCATACTGTTAACCAGCTTTACAACCCAGGTTTTTTGGCATGGAAACCCACACATTTCTGTGCTTAGGTCCTGTGTTAAATTAATCAGACTACCTTCTGCTACTTGCTGTCATGGTTTAACGCCAGCCTGCACCTAAACTCTATGCAGTCACTCTCTCAATTCCTAACAGTGGGATGAGGGAGAGAACCAGAATAGAAAAAGTGAGAAAACTGTGGATTGAGGTAAAGTTTAATAGGTAAAGCAAAAGTTGCACACACAAGCAAACTAGAACAAGAAACTAATTCACCATTTCCCATGAGCAGGCATATGTTCAGTATCCCCAGGAGAACAGGGCTCCACCACGTGTAATGATGACTTAAGAAGACAAACACAATCCCTCCAACTACCCCCTCTCCCCCTCCCCTGCCTTCCTCTTTCTTTCCCCTCCTTTATATACTGACTTCATATTGTATGGAAAATCCCTTGGGTCAGTTGGGTTCAGCTGTCCCAGCTGTGTCCTCTCCCAACTTTTTTGTGCACTGTTTTCAGCACAAATCCGAAAGGTGGTACCATAATACCTACTGGGAAGAAAATTAATTCTACCCCAGCCAAAACAGACAAAATGACTTAGTTGCAAAATTAAGCTGAAAGCAGTAGACATTTTAGATTTGTAATGCATATAATGCTTCAAGATAATATTTTAAATAGGCAAGATTTTATACACTTATTTTTATACTAGATTTTATACCAGATGAGGAGGAAAGCAATGGACAGTAACTGAACTTGCTAAGCTAGGCACCAATCTATTTTCAATACTTTGAAAGGAGACTGTAAATTTTTGGTGGGGGTTAATAAGATCATGACAATTAGTGATTCTGAAACCCCTGAATTCTGGGATATCTACCCTGAGATGTTTCACAAGTTATCAACTTTCAAACAGAATCTGATACGCGTTTTCTGAAATCAGACCATTTAATGTGCTTTGAGTGGGGAACCACAGAACAGAGCCTCTTGTGCAAATCTTGACCAGACGTTTTTCTGCATCACAGGATGGGTCATGTGGCACTGACCTCTGAGATTATGTATGAGCTTTGCATGGCAAGGTCCTAGCAGTGTGAGGGCTACAGGGGTGGGTTCTCTGAGGAGCTGACAGAAACTTCCCACATGTCCAAAAGAGCCAATGCCAGCCAGCATCAAGAGGGACCCGCTGCTGGTCAAGGCTGAACAGATCAGCAATGGTAGTAATGCCTCTGTGATAATGTATTTAAGAAGGGAAAAATCTATCAGACAGAGGCAACTGTAGCCTGAGAGGAGAGGAGTGAGGACGTGTGAAAGAAACAGCCTTGCAGATGCCAAGGTCAGTGAGGAAAGAGGGAGAAGAGGCATTTCAGGTACCAGAGCAGAGTTTCCTCTGCAGCCCGTGGAGGTTCATGGTGGAGCAGAGATCCATCTGAAGACCATGAAGGAGCCCATGCCAAAATAGGTGGATGCCCAAAGGAGTCTGTGACCCTGTGGGAAGTCTGTGCTGGAATAGGCTCTGGCATGACCTCTCAAGTTTGTTTGGCCTGTGATGGTAACTGATGTGTGATGTCTCCCTGCCCTTACATTGGCCCACAAGCCTTTTGTTATATTTTCTCTCCCTGCCCACTCAAGGAGGGGAGTGGTAGTACAGCTTTTGTAGACACCTGGCATTCAGCCCAGGCCAAACCACCACAGATGGACAATCTTACACATTTTTAGAAGTAACTTTGGCACAAAATTAATCAAATACTGTCTTTTTCCCCCTTGGAAAAGTAAATAAACTAAGCAAAGATGGGTATAATATTCACAGCCTATTGTAGATTTTATTTTTATTCTAGGAGATCTGTACAATGACCTGGGTGATGAATTAGGAGAAGAATATGATTTCAGGGGAAGGAAGGTAGATTAACTAGGCAAGTGTACAGACTATTCTCTTCAGATAGCAAATTGGAGAGATTCATCACAGGTCTTCCCAGGAGAGCAACTAGTGAGAGTTCTACTACAGTAAAAGGCATACTGTGCTATCCTACATGGTTTTAATTATTTGTTGGGGTTTTTTTCTTCGCCTACGCCCCCCACTAGTAATAGGTTCTATTTTGCTCATTCATCAACATCTTAACTTTAGATTAATAGATAGCACAGTATAATCTGAAATACTCCTTTCTTCAGCTTCTTCCAGGGCAGTTTGTTGTCAAAGAGCTCACATTTTATTATAATGACCAATGTAATTATAAGAATAGAATTGTATGGGAAATAGGAAGCTCACAAAACCCTGTGTAATTTTATTTGGTTTTATTTTTTGTTATTGTCAGTTAATAAAATCACACATAAACTAAGTGAAAGCCCATGAATATATTTAGGTCTCTTGCAACAGATAATGTTGTGGGTTTTTTCTTCTTTCCTATGTTTATCCCTGAAAACCACAGACGTATATCCAAATTTGGATTTTAGCTTAAGGGACAAGACTAATATTTAACCAGCTTTTGTATATATCATCCAAGAGAAGATGTTATTCCTTGAATGCTTAGCTTTCTGTGGTGATACTTCAAAACCTTTTGTACCAAAAAGTACTTTGTAAGTTTTGTAGTTTGAAATGTGATTGTGCATGAATAGATGGTTAGCCTGTTATAATAGGTGAGAAGAAAGCAGTGAACTTTTGGGAGTTGTGGGGGGCCTAGTTCTTTAATTAGGCAACATTTTGTAAATATAGTGAATTGATTGCTTGTTACTGTATTGCATATTGCATACAGCTTCAGATTCACTGTATTTCATTTATACAGTTATATGGATATCTTACTCTACAGACTCTCTTTCACACTTTTTGCATTTCAAACATAAGAGCATCTGTTGTAAGAACACTGCCTTATGACAGACTGACACCACAGTATTCTGCTCAAAGGAAACTTTGGTGGTTAGAGATTTGACAGCAGGTATTTAAAATGTGAGTGATATTCATGATCCCCTAATTTTTGAAAGGGTACATGTGATCATGAGGAACATACAGCTATTGAAAGAGCTTTGCTAAGCTGAACAACATCTGGTACACCTGTTTGAAAGAGGACATTTATGATGAATTGAGTGCTCACAACTCCCTTGTTTTTTTCAAGGATTATACTTGAACAACTACATCGTGTGAGACACAGAAAGCAGCAGCATGATTTTCAGTCAGTAGTCTGAAATTCCTTGAATGACAATTCTAAATGATTGAAGAAAAGGAGTCACAGAAAAGCAAATTCATAGATGTGACACAGCAACGTGTATAAAAAAGCTCCACAAAGAGCTTTGTGGAGTCTGGGACTGTGATTTTTTATTTTTTTTCTTTAAATCCACAAATTAAAATATTCAAAATACCACGGAGCTAAGGTAAATAAAAGTCTGGAACACAAGTAATTGATTGAATAGGGGAAGTTTAAGAGTAACTTGTGAAAATACAGGAAATAATTGTATGGTATCTAATTTGCTTTTGCTTCTTAGCATGGTAAACTGTAAGTTACTCCCAGTTTAGATCAGGGCAATCAGTTAAAAATAAACTCTCAGGAAGCAACTTATACTGCTAACTGAATCAAAGGGACATGGTTTCATTCCCATGAGGTTTTATTGTCTATTAGATGTCACTTTATTCATAATATTTTATATAGAGGTAACTCTTGACATAAGAGCACAGAATGTGTCTTCATTTGAACTTTAAGGATACATTTGAGTGCCAGGAATAAATCCAGTGAAACTGTTGGAAGGCTGGATTTTCAGACTAGCTTAAATCAGTGCAGTTCATGAAACCAGCAGAGATCTGCTGACTTATATCACCAAAAGAACTTGTCCCTCACTTAGAAACAACTTATGGTACTGACATATATTTCACTGTCCTTTATGGCTGTGTGTGCACATGTGTGTATTTTTTTAGTGTTACTGCTGACTATTTATAAAATGAGCCTTTGTCTGTGTGGCAGATACATTGGTTTTCTCCACCTCTGTCGTAAAAAAATAAAGTTGTTCTCAATTAATAGTTTTATTATGATATCAAAACCATCATTTCTTATTTCAGCAAGTCATTCCACAGTTATATTGTTCTTTATAATGTCAGACATCTTTATAAAAAAGTCAAGACATTTCTTAGTCATATGGAAGCTTTTCACAGATTACTTACTTGTTTATGAAAGACTGAATGATGATTCAACAGCTTGTAATCTTCCTTGAGTCGGCTGTGAACAAATGTCCCTGAAGGGTGCTAAGAGGCACCATACGGTGGGAAGCATTTGTCATTCACAACGTAAACCAAGATTCAGTTTCAATTGGATTAAGGTGGGGTGGTACAGTAGCCATTCCCCATCATTGTCTTGTCAGGTTCTGTATTAAGGAACCCATAATATGGGGCTATGCATTTCTTACTACCTACCCTCCCCCACATGTACACATATAAATTCCATTCCCAAGTCACAGTTTCATCAACTCTTAAAATTCCCAGTACAGTCATTATAAGGGTCAGAGCTATTAATCCTGATTTCCTAAAAAAAATTCTATCTGGGATAATCAAGGATTTCATTGCAGTTTCAGCTGGATGAGACTGATTTTTGTATCTAAAAACATGATGACAGGTGCTGCTAAGCAGACGGGAGGGGAGTTCTCTAAGATGTAGGTAGATCTCATGGTAGAATTTCACAAACTGTTCATTCAATAATGGGTCAATTTAACAAATCTTAACTTTTGTTCCTTCCTGCTTATTCTTGTGATCATACTACCTACTTACTTTTGCAGATGTTGTAGGATGGGAATCACATCTGATTTAAAAGTAAGATAGTGGTTTTCTATTAAGGTTATTTTTTATTTCTGTTATTTACTAACTCAGGTTCCCTATGTGAATTATGTATATTTATAGCACTGCACATGAAGGGATAATGTGGAAATAGGACACTGATGTGTATTCCAAAGCTGTTTAAACAAATAGCACTTAAAAAAAAAAAAAAGAAAAAAGTGTTCATGGTGCTACATCTGTAGTGGTGATGCAGCGGCTCTAGGCTTTCAGGCATAATTTTTTTTATTAAGATTCAGGCTTTCAGTCACTTATTCAAATATGGTTAAAGGAGTAATGTCATTGCAGATGTAATGCAGCTATCATACATTATCTCCCTTCTGAAACTAGAAAGATGTCTTAAATAATCAAAGAGCATGTTAGAATTTTCTAATAACTTTAAGTGGTTTAGTAAAAGATATTCTCTGTGACCCTGTCTCAACTAATGCCAAACATTGACATTGTCTCAGATTTCAACAGGACTGCTGATAGTAGTAAAGAACTGCAACTATGTCCATGATTACAGAATTGGCATTGTTGTTCACAAAAAAAATATTTCTGAAAATACAAATATAGGATCTTTCAGATGTCTGTCCTGTTATTCAGAACTGACATAGACAGATTTCAAGTACACAAAGATCTTTTCCTTGTAAATATCTCAGGTAATGAGGAAAATTTAAGGAAAAAGTAAAATCAACAAATTAACCTCTATTAAGGTTGTGATTTTCTTTTTTTTCTTTCTTTCTTTTTCTTTCTTTTTTTTTTTTCCCCAGAGGACATCTGCAATGGCTATTTAATATTTCTCATGTAGTCTAGTAACTTTCTCTCCTTGAAGTCTGTGACCTCCTGTTATAATATATTTTATTTGCAGACCACCGCAGTTCCTTTCCCAGCTGAATATATTCACAAACAAATATTTTAATAATAAATTTATAGGTACACAAAGCAGCAGAAAACCTCAACTTGCATTTTATTTCATGCATGCCTTAGCCTGTATTCTTACAGTCCATGCTCTTTAAGTTAAAATCAAGGCATAAAGTTTTCTCACTTGGCCTTTGATAAGTAGACAGTTAGTGACAAATAAAGAATGACATTGTCCACCACTTGCTACTAATCACACTTTACAATATAACATAGGAGAAATTTTCTTTTTACCCTTTTTATTACATAGCACTTTCACCCACAATACTGTAACTCCTTTGTGTCACAAAAAAATTAGTAAGAAAATTGAAACTCAGTAATTGTAGGCTTGCAATCATAGAAGCTCCACAAGGTATACTTACTTTCCTCTCTAAATCAACAAAAGTAAATGTGGCAAACTATAAAGCTTCTCTTAATGGCTAACTGGACATGGCTTCATTACAGGTACTGTAAAATTAGCATATCTTCACTGGCCACTTGCTTTTGGCAGAGTTGGAGAATATGGAAATGTACTCACTAAGACTCCTCAAATCCTTTACAGTATTATGGTCTCATTTAACAGCTGTGGTGGGGGAAGCCGGCTCCTCTACTGACCCACGGACTCCCAGGGTCTGGAGGGGATTGCGAAAAACCCACGTGGTCAGGAGTAACGAGATGTAGCAGTTCAGACGGAGTGGTCATAGAAAAGCCTTTAATTACCGGTGTCCAGGGTATTTAAGCCTTTCGGGCGGGGTTTGGGAGGTAGGATGTGACTGGGTAAGGGTTTAGGGGGAGTGGTGTGGTTTGGGGGGCACAGGGGCCAATAAGGGAGCAGGGGGACCAAAACCCAGTGGGAACCCAGGGATAAGAATTGACATCCAATAAGGTCGGGAGGGGGGCGTGGCTGGATACCCGGGAAAAAGGAACACTCTTTTCACATGTGTGCAGGGGGTTTCTAGGGGTTACAATCTAAACAGGGGAAAACCCGTACATAAAAGATGCAAGTAATGTTGAATTATAAAGTCTCTGGTCCTTTGGAAGCTGTCACAGTGCTGGTCCTGTCTCTAGGGGCGTCCTCCTCCACTATGTGCAGTCTGGATAATCCTCTGTCTCCTGCTTCGCATATGCTGTAGCAGAAGTCTTTCCCAACACTCATTTCCAGAAGAAATAGCTCCAGGAGGCAATAAAGGTAAAGCAAATCTATCATCAGGACAATAGTGTGGTGTGTTGAGTGGATTTGCTGTGGCTACCATTTTCTTTATTCAACCCCTGCTCCTCTATTTTAAAGCTGTGTATTGACACTCCAGATTTTTGCAAAATAAATCCAGATTTTAGGAGGATCAGGAATTGCTTTCTGTGGGACCTGGTCTGTCTTCCTGTTCCCATTTCACTAGGGCTGCCCTCATGGTTAAAGTTTTCCTTCTGGCCACAGTACCTGTATAACCACTGCCTACAGAAAAATTATAAGCCCTGGTTCTGTGAATTTGATCTGGTCAGCCTGTCTCTGCAGATGGTGAGCTGTCAGAGAGCAGAATCATATATAGCCTGAAGCAAGAAGATGTGGTATAGTTTGCTGACCCTGCTACTTGTTTGTTCTCAAGTACTGCTTCTAGAAGGACATAGGTTTTGAAGTTAACATTTACCACACTTTATAAAGCAAGATATAAATTTTTATTCAGCTGTCACCCAAGAAGGCACATTGGTGGATGTGGCAGCTCTTGTCAGGATGAGGCAACTGAAAGTTGGTTAATATTGAATGGTTACTTTAATGTACAAGGTCCTATCTGTAGACCTTAAGTCCTTCTCTAAAAGAAGTGAAGAGCTTATTTCTTTTTCCTTTCTGCTTTGTTGGACATACACTGCGTTTTTGGAAAGAGATAACTTGTTTGCAGAAAGAATCCTACTGATGTGACCTTATTCAGCAGGTAAGAAGCCTCCCCTCTTCCCTGATTACAGACCAAGAGCCAGAAAAATACACAGATCCATTTTTTTCCCAATGGCATCTGCTAGGATATAATGCTTCTGTACGAATCTTGTTTGGATAGTGATTCTTACAGCAGACTAAAGCTTCACATAGACATGACCAGCTCATGCTATTGCCACTTATATATTATGTAGAAATGATAATGTCTCAACTCGTGATAAGAGCAAATCCATACACTGACAGTCCTGAATGAGGCCAATGTTTCAAATGACACAGAGTGGAGGCAAGGCCATGAGACAAGCAACCTCTACCAAAGAAATAGTTATTCCTTGAGGCATCTTTGGCCTCAGGTCTTATGACCCCTGACCTTTGATACAGTTTTACTAGTTCATCATGAAGTGGTATAAATGGATTTTACAGCAGCTGAGCTGTTTTATACAGGAACCTTACAGAGAGCATCCATATTCACCACACGTTGTTTCCTAGATCACCACTTTGGATGATAAACCCTCTTTGCAAAGGTGAACAGAAAGTGAGCTCTTACTGTGACATCTCTTAAACTATCAGGAGTCATGAGGTCAGTACTCATCTTCTACTTGGGGGAAAACCTAATACCTGGTGTTTTGTTTTTTTCCTCATCTATACAAGGTTATCTTGGGTTAATTCAGACTCTTGGTACATTCAGTAACTAACAAAGGTTAGTAGCTGAAGTTACTGCAGTTCTGAAGAAAGTGCTTAATTTTCACAAGATCTGTGCAGTAACTACTTACTGTCCTATGCTATTTCCAGCATTCCTAACAAGGACAAGATGTGTTTCAAACTTTTTTGCTCATAGTTCCAAAATCAATAATGTAACTAAATAAATTTGCCTCTTTTTTCTCTAAATCTCTCTTACTTTGTTTTTTTTCCCAGTCTTCCTAGCTCATTGATACACCCCAAGTTGGAGTCTTTTTGTTTGTTTGTTTTGTTTTGGAATTTTTTTCCCCCTAAATCTGAAGAAAGGTTTACAGGTTAGATTTTACTCTCTCTTGACTTTGAATGACTGTTGCTATTACAATGCTGCCAAGCTCTACATTAGTCAGACTATCATTTGCATTGTACAAATACACACATTCTGAGTGAAAAATTGTCAAACAAATTGCAGCGTACAGGAGTCAGGCCTTTGTCTTGATAACATACAGTCACATCCCTAGCAGCACATCCTTAACAAACTTTCACAATTAAATCATGCAAGCCGGGTTCCTCATTAAAAATCACTGGCCTGATTACAATGACAAGTATCATTAAAATTTTGGCAATGCCTGATTTTTGGTACTGATACTTCATGACTATCATAGAGCTAGCCCACTGTAATGACCACAACTTTCTGTACTATTGCCATATCATTTTTTAATCTAAAAGGAAAGATGATTTAGTCACTTGACTAAACTATCTCAGTCCTTATGGAACTTATTTTTAGGCAGCTATATTCATTAATTACTACATTAAAAAGTGAGTAACTATGTTGATTTAGTTTAAAATGAGAGGTTGCATGACCTTTACTTGTTAATGAGGTGAAGATTTGCTGAAGAAAACCCGCAAAATCACAAAATCTTAGTGGCACCTATTTAGTTTCCAAGGAGGTAAGGACAGAGAAGTTAGGCCTAAGAAATTCACACTAGGAGCTGATAACTAGGAGTGTTCTTGTATGTACTGCTTAGATTATGTTTATAAAGACCTACTTTTGCATTTTCACTCCTTATGAGAGATTGTGGAAAATGTCTTGACAACAAAATAAGTAGGTTGTTCCTGATGGACGTAGCATGGAAAGAGTTCAAGGTTCAATACCCAGTTTCTTAATTCATATAAGCATGCAACATTTGGCACATCAGTTCTGTGACTCTTAGCTGCACTCATAGACTTCAAGCTGGTTATCTTTTATTCAAAGATCCAGGCACATCATATGATTTCTGTTCTAGGGAGATATTAAGGCTGTGAAATTGGTCTGCAGAGTCACTCTACTGTTTTGCATTTGTGTTAGGTTCACACCATATTGACAGAGACCCAGAGACTAATGGGTAACTAAAAGTTGGAGGATTTTCAGTTCACACTCTTTTTCTTTTAGTTTTAGCTAAACTATGCCATGCATATTTAACAAGAATAAGAGGCTCTGAGATCAAATACATTGATTTTTCATCAAAGGACCTAGATTGATCAAAGTTTCAGAGGGGGCCTTTATTCTCCTTTTCTATGTACAACCTATTAACTGCAAGAATTATCCATATTGGTATCACTTAATGAAAATGAATGACTATTAAGAAAGTCTTGAGAGACAATAAATACATAAAATTTTAACAAAATACTGCTTCCTGTCTTCCCTCTTCATTTCATTTGTTGTTTTTAATTAATGCATTCCATGATTACTGAGGAACTATGATCAATATGATCTGGAGAGTAGTAGGGAATGAAAACAAAACCAACTCAATCTTCAACATTTCTTGACTTTGCCTTCAAATAATACATATTATTACCCACATCATGAGTGCATGAACTAGGTTTTGAAGGATCACAGCAACATATTATGAAAAAAAGCCATAAAAGGAGAGAGGAAATTTTAAGCACATTCTTTGCTTTCTTTTTGGCCTCAGTAAGCTAGACTGATGGAAGCAAGTAAAATTGTCTACCTATATGAGGATACTAAACAGCTAAAATCTATTTAAAATTTGTTAACGTTAATTTTGAGTTTATTTCTGGTGACTTTTTGTTTTTCACTTTGAACTCCATCTTAAGGAATTTAAAAAAAAAAAAAAAACTGAAATTTTTGTTTCCAACACTGTCATCTCTACAAACTAGCCACAATAAGGAGTACATTAAAAACCACCTTGAAGAGACAAAGCAAAATAAATGAATGGATACTTTAGGTGTTTTACAGTTACTAAGAAGAGTGAATGTAGCTGGTTTTTTTGCTGATTCTATCTTGTCCAGCCACTTCTGTGATGGATACCTTTGTAAATGCAACCACATTATTTTAGATATGAAGTATTTATTTTGAACTATTTCTGCTTCAGATTTTATTTGAAGTAAAGGAAATCTAGTGTTTTAGGCACATTGGAGCCAGACCCTGTCATGGTAAGAAAGAGTCCAAACATATCAGCTTCCAAGCCCTTGCTAACTCCAACACAGACTCTTTCTTACAAGGTACTTTTTCCTGAGGATTTGCCTCATTGGCTGAGTTGGTAGAGAAGTCTCAAAAGAGAACAGCCCCACAAACAGTGATCCTTTCTTATTTCAGGAACCCACCATGCTGCAGTGGATGAACAAACAGACAAACAAACCAAGGTGATTGTCTTAATGCTCACTTCATGGGAAGCCCCAACACGAACATCTGAAGAAATGCCTCTGTGTCCAGCTTTTTTTTTCATGCAGTGCTTTAAATTCTTCCTCTGTAAACCCCTTTAAACTAAAGCAAAAATTTTCATATTTTCTTCATAAACAAAATGTCTAGGAGTACATCATTTCTCTTGGATCTTTTTCCAGGACCCTTTGAAAAATTATGTGGGCTTACTCCAGGGAGCCTGTCCTGAAGATGTGCAAACACAGCCAGTATTGTCATGCTACCACTTTTCATAGCATTGTTGTGAGTCCCAAAACATATGGTGTTTTTCTTAAAGCTTCAACTACCAGTGTAATGACTGTTTGTTGTTTATTTCGGTTATTGGCCACGGAGATTTTAATATTGAGGCATTTCACAGGCCTTACTTGTATGAGGCAAACCCCCACCAAATCCTGATTTTGCAAATGGAGAACTAAAGCCTTGAAAATAGTAAGAAATGTAAAGTCACAGAGGAAATCTGAAACATGTACCCAGGTTTTTCCAAGCCCTTTAAGGTACTGCCCAAATCACTGATTCATATTTCATTCAGTTTTTGTGTAAGATTAGCAAGCAAACAGAAGACTAGAATATTTTGATCATGTGAAAATGACTGAAAAGGTTACATCTAAAACCTTAAAGTTCTAAAGATAAATCAGAATAAAGTTTATTTCTGCTTTATTATATTTAAACAAATTTCATTCAACTTAGGCCTTGAAGCTATGCATTCTGTTACACCCTCTATCATGATAAAAAGAGGAGTTTTTAAAAGAACACCTCTCACAGTATTCCTTCTGTCATCCCCTTATGAGAGAGGACTTGTTGAACTTCATGACCAGATTAAAATGATGTAATCAACCATGGCTATATGTCTTATTAAAAGCATAATAAACAGCTTTGTAGCACGTTTAATTCTCAGGAGGCCAGTAGAAAGAACTGACAGGTTTTAAAGTGACTGACAAGGACATGACAAGACCATTTCTGTCCTGATCCAGGAGAAGCTGTCCTTTCAAAAGAATTCCTGCAAGAAGGCACTGACCTGCCCATACACTCAGTGCCCCTTATATGTAAAAATGCTTGATCTCAGCAAAGAACCTCAAGAGTACAGAAAGAACTATTTCCTTTTAGAAAAGGGATAAAATATTTAACTTAGCAACAAGCTTTTGAATTGTCTTCAGAAGGTAAGGTGTCATGTCCAGACTAGGTCTACAGTACCCCTTCCCACATAAAGGATGTAAGTACCAAGATCTCCCCTTTGGCATTTTTCCCTACCTTAAGATACAGAGGGGAAGGACAGCTGCTCAGGAGCAGATTTTGGGGCAGAATTGAAACAGTGATACAGAACTCAATTGATCCAAAATGCAATAATCTTAATACAGGCTCTCACTTTGCTTCCTTTTCCCATTTGTCTTGCAAACCCAGTACAAAGCCAGCAGCAGTACTACTTTTGACCTTCCAAACCAAAGTCAAATCAGGTATGGCAGTATCTTAATTCCAGACTAAGGAAATGAGATCATTTGGAAACCTAGTTGTTTGCTGACACAGAGGTCCATGTTACTTTCTTACAACTGTTTATTATTCATTCTTTTCTACCTTTTTATTGAAGCACATTATCTTTGGCAACCTCAGTCCTCAGACCACTCAATGAGAAGGCATATTTCTTAAAGCAAAGTAAAATGTAAATATATTTTATATTTTTATATATATATAAAATAAAATAGAACATATATAATAAAATATATTTTATCTAATTTTTTTTCACTTCCTTATTTTCAGAGCTACATTATGCTGCTGCCCATCCAGAGCTTAATAGCTAAAAGAAATGTATTCTACCTCTTTATTCTCCATCCAAGTGTCCCTTAACAAGCTACTTTAGCTGTCCTAGTCAGTAACCTTACCTTAAGAAATCATTTTTAGGTCTCTCTTCCATTCAAATAATTCTGACAAACAGCATCTGCTGAGCAATTTAGATCTCCTAGATCACACTCTAGGGTTTCCCTTTAACAGAGATGAAATTACAGCATTTTATACTTTTGTTTCTCACCCTCTTCTTTTCTCCCTGTATTCAAAGAAAAGAACTTCATTACTTACAAGTAATGGCGAAAATACTAAAGAAAGCGGGATACTAATTACAATGGCAATGGGAAAAAAAATGGGAAAAAAACCCCCAGGAATTTAATGTTAGAAGCCTTATAGCTGGGACAGACCTTACTTGCTGCTGAAACATAGATACATATCAAACTGTGAGTTTAATTTCCCATTCTCCTCAAAATGAGTTAGTAAAAGGAAAGGGCAGGGCAGAATGATTTGCATTAGGGAAAAACAAAACACTGTAAACCTGCAAGCTCCTAGAGAGGAAAACTAACTCTGATGGTCCTGACAAGATAATTTCCTTCTTGATTATACTTGAGAGATGTTAAAGGAAAACTCTAAAACACTGAATTGAAGAAGCACATTTGCTAACTGCCCTGACAACCTGCTCTCTGATCTTAGAAAATGTAAGCACACCAAGCATGGCAATGTCGTGATCTGTGTCTTGAGTGCTTTGTATTACTAGAGAAAATACACTTATGCAAAATAAATTTATACATAGTAGCTGTGGAATAGAAATCAGAGTCTGCAAGGCATGTCTTTAAAAGGGTGTTTAATTTTGGCTGAAACTGAATTACTCATAAAATATAACTAAATGGAATATCGCAGTCAATTTTGTGAGTCCTAAAGTTTTTTTTTCTCATTATTTTTTTATTAGGGGAGTGAAAATACTGAGAAAATCTCTAGCACTGGTAGCAAAAACTTCTAATGTAACAGCAGCCTTACATACTCTGACATTAGAGGAAGCAAAATACTGTGGCCCTCCCATGTCAAATGATGAAACTTCTGATTACAGTGAGTAGTTCAAAGCTTCTCACTAACGTTAGTGTCACTGTGTGTTCACAGCAGATTTAAACTCCAGAGATGTACTGTGTTTCTTCCAAATATATGGTGCATTCACCTTTGATAAGCATAGCTCATAATCATTGGAGGGTTACCTATTTTTACAAACATAAGTAAATAAATACAATAAGTTGTACAAACTAGACAATAAAAAGTAATTCTCATACAACAAGCTTGTATGCAAGTACCTGTATTGATCACAAAATCCAAAGCCTTATCAATATTTTGACTTTTAAAGTTCATTTGTAGTGCTGTCTTTGCAATTTATATTTCTTCATTCTTCCTATATAGAAAACTAAGGTTAACCACAGATCTCAAGGTCTCAGCTATTTTTCTGTGATGGGGTGAAAGGCTCACACATATTTCAGTTTTACCCAATTTTGTGGTTTAACCCCAGCCAGCAATCAAGCCCCATGCAGTAGCTCGGTCACTCCTCCACCGGCAGGATTAGGGAGAGAATTGGAAAGATAAAAGCTAGAAAATTCATGGTTTGAGATATAGACAGTTTAATAGGTAAAGCAAAAGCCATGTACATAAGCAAAAAAACCAAAGAATTAGTTCACAATTTCCCATGGGCAGGCAGGTGTTCAGCCAACTCCAGGAGAACAGGGCCCCATCACACGTAAGAGTTACTTGGGAAGACAAATGCCATCACTGAAAACCTCCTCCCTTCCTCTTTCTTTCCCCCCTCAGCTTTATATACTGAGCATGACACCATATGGTATGGGCTATCCCCTTGGTTCCTTTAGGTCACCTGTTCTGGCTGTGTCTCCTCCCAATCTCACATGTCCCCCGACTTCCTCACCAGTGCAGCAGTACAAAAAGCAGAAAAGGCCTTGGCTTTGTGTAAGCACTGCTCAGTAATTACAAAAACATCTCTATATTATCAACCCTGTGCTCAGCACAAATCCAGAACACAGCACCATACATGCCACTGTGAAGAAAAGTAACTCTGCCCAAGTCAAAACCAGCACACCTCACTACAAGCTGGGATTAATCAGAGGTTGACCAAGTTCTGAAGTGTGGAGACACTCCCAAGTCTAATGCATTAGTACTTCCAAGAGCAGAAGTCTTGTGTTATGTATGCATAATTAATTCTTATCTCATATGAAATAGTTTTACCAGACTCTCTTCATCCTTTCCAAACTGTTAATCCTCACTCTGGTTCTTGCACAGCTGCATTTCTGCTGTAAATAACCTGTTTCACTTGGGGAAAAATCAGCTTTTTTAATGCAAATGTCCCTATAACTCCTGTTAGCAGCAGTTTTCTGTGATAAAACTACAAAGGGATTAGCTTCCCAATGTATCTAATATGTCCCTTTCACTGTCAGAACAGTCATTCTTAAGAGAATTCACTGGAAAGATTGATTTTTTTTCCCCTCCATTCTTTGACTTTATATAAATTTGCATAATGCCATTCATTTTTCATTTTGACTTTATAACCTATATGGCCAGGTTCATCAGCTGTTATGTCACTGTGAGAGTAGATCAATCATTTAAGCCAATTTTGTCTGTCATGCTAATTGTTGACTAAGATTAATTGCTTATATTGAAAAATTATTGGCAAGTTCTGCCAGAAGTCAAATCTCTCCTATACCTCCCAGATCCACCTTCAGTACAGCTTGTAGTCTGAAGTAATTAATTCTGTGTGCATTTTAATCCTAAAAATTTAAAATTGGAGAAGCATTTTTTATATGCTTCTTGCATAGGAAAACAACATATGCAATCCACTACAATATGTGAAAATGCTACAGCCAAGATGTTCTTCTCTCTCCTGTTAAAACCTGTGGAATAACCACAGGATATATTATGGCTCAGGAAAAAAAATACTGTAATGTACAATTACGTCCTAGGAGGAATGAGTTTTCTATTCCCTCTGTTGGTGAATTGGGAAAGCTCTGCTTAAAGCAGCTTTTTGTCTACATAACATCTATTTCTTATTCCTTTTATGATAAAAAAATATGTTCAAGTAAATAATTCTGCATGGGCTTTCTGGGCAGCAACAGATTTATTTCTAAAATAAAGCAGCTAAATTTTTGTTAAAACTTCATATGTATTGCCTACTCCCCTCGTGGTTTCACTGGAGATGCACGGAGAAAGTCCAAGACCAATTACCTGCAAGTGAGATCTACCATGGGCTACAACATCAGAAAGAAATCCTCACTGGTAAGAACTGACTTATCCAAGTTTTTGATCATCTGAATCTTCAAGCTGGGTTATTTAGTGAAACTTTCAGACAATAACAGGAAATATTTCTCTGATACTGTCTACATTTTTGCAAGATACAACTTGATGATGGAACCTCACTGGTCTGTGCTATAAATAGCTTGGTAAGCAGGAGAAATGATGTTGCACATGAGAAGTTACCCAAGGAAGATCACCACTGCTTGAAAGTTGGTGAGGGTCCTCAATAGACTAAGAAAGAGAAGACTGACCTGAAGATTTTGAACTCTGCAGAGCTTTCAGATTGTTTAGAGATATCAGTTCCAATCTAGGGAATTCTTCTGATGCCTTCAGTGAAGTTCCCAGGACACTTCCACCTGATCCTAATTCCCTGAAAGCATTACTAACCACTCACACAGCTGATGTCAGGTTGAATCACCTGTAGATAAGAGGGTGAAAGTCACTTGAAACGTTCCTTTCTCTGAGAAATCTTTATTTTGCATTAAAATAAATGCAATTATTAATGCAGAATTAGAGCTCTTTTTTCTTTTCCCTTATTTTTTTCCCTTGAGTTATTGAAAAGAAATTCTGACTTTTGAACAACTGAGAAGCTTTCTTCAACAAAATTTATGGTTTCGTTTCACTAAAGAGACAAAAAAGAACGAGAAAACAGCAGTAGATTTAAAAAAAAAATAGTGCCACAGAGAAGTCTGGAGCCAGACTAGGAGAAGGCAGCCAGTCCAGCAAGCCCATTAAAAC
Source organism: Campylorhamphus procurvoides (assembly GCA_013396655.1). NCBI lineage: Eukaryota > Metazoa > Chordata > Aves > Passeriformes > Dendrocolaptidae > Campylorhamphus > Campylorhamphus procurvoides. The sequence goes on along the minus strand of WBMV01004893.1, from coordinate 288,672 downwards.
AGCGGATGATATACACAGTTCTTGAATCTGTTGGAAACTATTAGAACAGTGTGTTTATTAATTAAATGCTGAGAGGGACATTGTAACAAAGTAAGGGAGTTTAACTAGCAGAGATTCCCTTCGATTCCTTGCCTCCAACTCAGGTAAAGTTTCTTTCACTGTATTTAGAGGATTTGAAACCTATCAGGCCTGATAGATGTCTCCTTGTCTCCAGCGGAGAGACAGGGGGTATTTGTTCAAAAGGTGGCATAGTTCCGTAGGCCTATTGCAAGAGCCACTGAACTCTGGCAGAAGAGAATGTGAAACTTAATTAGCTATGGACGCCTCTTCCCAATATTTATTCCTACAGTTGAGCTCTGTGACGAGTTTGGTATTATTCATAAAGCTGAGTGCAAGCAGGAACTCTTCCATATGGTATTTTTTTATCTGAAAATGATAGATTAAAGCATTTTTCAATTTTTTTGTAAAGAAAGAGACACTAAGATTTTTCAGAATGAGGTGTCAGAATTTTGCACTGCAAATTTACTCTTACAAATACCTTACATTTTAACAGTTAAAAACGTAGAAAATTAAATTTAATTTAAATATAGAAGTACCTTTCCCTAAAATAATTCCAATTACATTGATAAAATCCCATTATACATATTGTTTCAGCCATATCTGTTGATAATTTTTGACTGCATTTAACCATTTGTGAAAATTCAGACTAACTATGATGTCACATGCTGTAAATAACTCCAGTATTAAATGCTGCAATCTTGACCAACACCACTGTATGAACACAGTATGGAACATTCATATGGCAGCATATTGTATACATTTTATTTCAAATACTTTGTCTCTATTTTTAATAGAAGTTGTAATGGTTTTCTAAAGAGGAAGGTGTCTTACTTTAAAGCAGTAAAAAGTTAATGCTATATTTCAGTGAAAAGAATGTCACATGTTCTTATCGTATGTGTTTTCACTGAAGGAGTTATTTCTTTTTCTCTTTAGATCATTAATGATGGTGACATAACATGACAAACACTGTACATGGTGTATTTTTGATCAGATCTTATACTAACTTCTGTTTTAAGTGTCTAAATTATCAACTCTTTATCTGTGATTTTTATTTTTTCTGTAAACAGTAAAAGAATTTCTACTGAAACTTCTTACCTTCAGTTACCATTGAAATATCCATATGGGTTTTTTTTCTTGAATAAAACATTTTTTGCCCCCTCCTATACAGTTTTTCAAAGTAGCCCATTAAGAATAAATTAAGCTTAGATAAAGTAAAAATTACATCCAACTTTGTTAACAAAATAGACCATTTTATTTCATATTACACAGTGCAAACAACAACAACAAAAAAGTAATTTCTTAACAAAAAAAATATAATGATTTAATAAATTACACACTTCTATGTGCATCTTGGAATCCAGATTTTGACTCTTAGCTAGTGTTAACTATGGCATCATGACTATTTTTTTCTGCATTTATAAATTTAAAAAAATATAGGGATTGTAAGGCTGGCATGTGAACATTGATGATAAAGACAAGATGAAATATAATATATGTGGAATTATTTAATTCTTTGCTTAGCTGATTAACTGAAAGCTAATTCCATATATTTTTTAAAAATAAATTTTGCAAAAGAAAATAACTTTTAATTGGCATTTATTTTGACTTAGGAAGGAGTAAAAATAAGCTTCAGATAAATAAGAAGATGAAAACAAGCTTAAGATATTCTGCATCAACTGTCAATTGTTCATGAACCACACTTTCACAGTTCCTATTGCACAGCCATTTACAGTACAGAAGCTGAGCCCTTCCAAAATCATGAGCTTCTTACGTGGTTCATTGAAAAGAGAACATAAAAGCTTAGGAAGAGCACCTTGGTGACACAAATTACTTTTCACTTCCACAAATCTCCTTAAGAACTGCAGCAAAAAAAAAAAAAAGGTTGAACAGACAGACATATAAACAAATTGTTACCTGTGCTTCACAGAACATTTAATTTTCATGTGCATTATTAATTATAATGTTTTGCAGTTCTATATTGCTTTCCATCTGAGAGCTTGAAAGCCCTTTTGCAATTAAGAATGAATGACTGAATGCAAGCAAAAAACGCTCTCTAGAAATGCCAGATAAGTAACGTTATACCAAGATATTTTATAGGAGTGTTTTCTGAAGGCAGCAGTAGGCCAAGAAACACAAGCAAATAGTAGATCAAGCATTTTATAGCTTTCGTTGGTTTTTGTTTCAGTCTTCCAGGTTGATCTTAACTGTGACCTTCTGTTTTTAAGAATGATATAAAAAGTTTTCTTTTAGACTGTGGGGGAGGGAAACTATGGGTGTCAGAAAAACGTTTTGTGACAGCAGACTTCAAAAAAACCAGCTTGTGCAAGTGAAAATGTGATTGCATAACTGACTGTAACAGGTCATGGGAAAAAACCCCAGGAAGCCAAAAAATGGTAAATAATTTTTCTGACTCTTGAGTCAATACAGCTTAGTTACCAGACACTAAAATGCTTTCAGCTCACCCACAGCAGAGAATGTAACAAAAGGTTTAGTCTTCCCAAGGCATCTGGAAATAGCAGTCACTCAGTGGAATGCAGAAGCCTGGGTTGGCATGGGCTTTGCTGTTAGTGATGACTAAAGGCTAGAGGGGAAACCACTGGATCCTGGTGTCTAAAGTTCCCACTGAGAGAAGTCATATAAGGACAATGTGCGTATGCATGTATACTTTTATACATGGTTACATTTACATGCATATGCACAAACACACTTGTATAGAGAGATTCAAAGAAGTCGAATAGCACATGCTGGAATATTTCACGCATTCCTGTGCCACACAGCCATGTGCACACTATTCCGTACCAAACACTACATTTAATCAATTGGTACCTTAACCCTACTAACAAAAAACAAAAAATCTGGTTTTCCATACATGATTTCTGATAATAATTTATTGGGCAATGATACTTTAATCAAACTTCTGGAATTTACAGTAAATCACATCTTTCTTTTTACTCTAATATAAAAGTTCTGTGTTATGGAAACTACCATTTGCATTCTCAACTTTGTTGGTTTGGGGGTTTTGTTGTTGTTGTTGTTTTGGATTTTTTTCCACCCACCAGTAAGAAAACTGCATAGTAGTCTTGCAAAAATGATTATTCACTTAGGATTAGGAAATATTATATTTTTCTTCCATGTATGTTTGCATGTATGTGTGTGTAAATGCATGTATGAATATTCCAAGACTAACTGCAAATTACAGTTTGGACATCTCATGACTTATTTATTTATTTCCTACTTAGTCTGCTCATTATCAAGAGATCCACTAGTGGCTTTCTAATATGTCTGCCTGACATGTTTCATTATAAATTATTTTGAGGAATCTTTTGAGAAGTTCTGACATCTCTAATGTTGCCATCAGTATCTGAAATTGGATGTAAAAAAATCTCAGGGGTTTGAAAAGTGTGTTTTTTTCTGACATTCTGCTCAGGTGTGGTTGTGATAAAATCAGTGGATTGCCAAGATTTCTTTTTCGTAACTTGTTTCCTCAGGAAAGATATAGCAAACTGACCAACGTAATAAATTGAACATGAACATCCTAATCTATGGGCTGGGCTGATGCCAATGCCTTGGCAAGAGCAACAATGGCAAATGATGGACTAGAAATAAATCAGTGATCGAGGAAGAAATGTAAGAAGAGGGAAGGCTGAGAGGTTCTGATCAGTCTTTCAATTCCAGTTCCCAACCTTAAACATGGCATGAAGGGAAGTACTGAGACCAAATACAAGCAGGGAAATAAAAGTGGGGAAAAGTAATCTATTCCTAGTTGCTCATTTGAGCCCTAAATCCATCTTAGTAGTGCATCTTCCCCTTGTACCTTGCATGCTACCTATAGCAAAGCAGAGATTAGGATTAACATAATAATTTCTGTAAAATAAAAGATAAAAAGGATTATGTTCACTTCTTTGACGTTATTCAGGAAGGATTTATTATCACATAACACAGCATAAATGAGGCTGGAAGGGACCTCTGAAGGTCCTCTGGTTCAATCCTCTGCTGATGGTCTAAATGCAAAGTTAAATCTCTGTTCACAACATCGTCCAAGTCAATGTCTGAATGTCTCCAAAGTTAAAGACCCAATTTATGTACACTTATTTTTAACTCTTCTCCTTAATGAAAGACCGTAATTCAACTCATTGAAAGCTCTATAATAAAAAGCTAAATTTGAACAGATTGGATTAAATCAAGCACACTGATATAAGAAGCTGTCATGTTTAGATTTTTATGTAAAACCATCATTCTGTCACTCTGGGAACCGAGAAACAACTTTCAGTTACCTGATCACACACTCATCTTACAGCTCCCACTTTCACTCTGCATCCTAATCTCATTGAATGCATAAGATGGGTATGCAAAGAGGGAAAAATAATTTTGAATAAGCACATTATGTCTGATATTTTCTCACTATCAAGGGAAATGTACTTGATAAGCAATAATTAATCACAGAAGCATCATTCATTGCTCATTGTACCAAAAATACATGGGAGACCTTTTTAATGAATTCATAATGTACTTGGTTTTTTTTTCTTTATTTCTACCACTCATATTCCAGATATGGCTATATATACACATAAATAGATGCATATATATATTGTGTGTGTGTATGTAATAAAGACCACAAACATCAAAATTATCTTATAAAAAAAAAGGAAAATACTCAGTAAACATATGTATTAACATATTAGCAGAAGCAAACATCAGGTGAATCACTGAAGACATAGTATTCAATCACTCAGGTGTTAAGGATAATGTTTTACTTATACCACGAAGAAAAAGTCCACTCTTATTTGAAGAAATACCAACTCATTAGTCAAAGTTCAGAAGATCCTAAATACAACTAGGAACAGTTATTTTCTTCTGTTTGCCCCTCCATTTTGATTCAGATACGTATTGGAGCTATTTTAAAACAGAGCGTTCATTTCAAGAATAATACCCCTGGTTTTGTCATCAGTAAAGAATTTTTAGAGATTTCTTTTCTTTTTACTAACCTCTTGTCATTGCTGACCAATAAGTTTGCTGTACTTTGACTGCCCCCCAGGCCATGGACCTTTTAGGAGCTTGTTCTTTATGCTTGAGTATATTTTTTTGTCCATCTGCCCCATTAGTGACCCTGTGTATTAGTTTTTCTTCTGTGCTAAGGACTGTCGTTATTATTGCTGGCTACATGAACCTTTAGCAAAGTGACAGCAACTGAAAATAATTACTTCTTCTTCTTGAAAATAACATATTAATTTCAAAACATCTCCTACCTAGCTGACAATTACAGTGACAACTTCTAGCTGTCTTTAAATTCTGTAATCAGTGATGTATTTAAGGGTTACAGAATAAAAACAAACAAACATAACCTAGCAACCATGTGTTCAGAAAATAACTCTGATTTTGAGAACATGAGCAACATAAATAGGTAATAGATCCATTTGGGCAACAAACGTCCACTAAATGCATTAAGAGCTCCAAAACTATCTGTCAAAATCTAATTGAAAGATTGTCATCTCTGCAAGGATGAGAAGGATGCATAGCATACATCTTATACTAGTACTAATTAATATATGTGTTGTCCAAATTGTTATCTTCACAATACTTCGAGTTATTAGAAAGTCTCCTAAATTATGAGAAAATAACTGAAATTAAATCAACTTTTTTTTTTCTTAATTATGCATAATGGGGTAACTTGCCTTTTTTTATTTCCTCCTATTAACCACGTGCCGTTGTTACCCATTAGATTTTGCAAACATTTTTCTTTCTCAGTGATGCCCTTTACTTCTCTATAACAGGACAATATGAATTATTTGTGACTCACTCTTTAGGCTATGGAATGTACACATAGATGTTAATAGTCTCCAAGGGATGATTTGTCCATTTTTTTCAGAGGAGAAAGGTCTGGAGGAACTCCTGGGACTTGTCTTACTGACAGTATGACCAGAAAATCTGCAAATAGAGCAGGGTCTTCATTTACCAGAAGGGTTAGCTGGTATGTGTTTTACCTGTTCCCCGCTATGTTCACTACGAACTGTCTCCATGTCTCATCATGCAAGGGATGTCCTGCTTCTGCACCCTCACTGCATCCAAATCATATCGATACGGGGACACCACATATGAGGAATCTTAAAACATTGCCTGTTCCCTTTTGCTCAAGTAGTGCATGTTTCCCTTTGAATTCTCAGATCATAAGAGCTGTATTTCCATATGACAGAGACCAAAAAGTGCCTGGGGCTCTTCTGGCTGAGGAACTAAAAAATGCTGTATCATACCTTCAATGAATATTACTTTTAGACTTATCTAGCTTTGCATGCAGCAAAGTATTTTTGCATACCTGATAGATCTAAGGAATATCATCCACTCTATGTACCACACACTATTAAATATATACAACATGTGACTGTTCATTCTGGTATGTCCATATCCCACAGATATGACACATCTGTGTTGCATTATCTTGACCATCACCAAAGTCATTAATTGAATGTGATTCTGTAGTGCTGTTTATGCAAAGAAAAAAAAAGTCACTCTGGTTTTGGTACATAGGTGATAATCTGTAGGTAATAAGTACATAAGTGGTATGTAGTCTGACATGCTGCTGTATTGTCACACTTGGAGTCTTATTCTTTCATGGGCTGAGCAATTAAGTAATTCAGATTCATTAATAAAATATTGGCACCAAAATCAGATACTCCTACACAACAGATATATCAGATGCTTTAGTTCTTACTATATCCATCAGCATTTCTGCTCACCAGCTTTCCACAAGTTGTCCTTTCTGATGTCACAGTCAGCTCTGTGCATGAAGATATGCTGAATAACATAATTCCCTGAACGTCTGCTGTTACAAAGAACAGGCTTCCTTTAAGAGAATCTTTTAAGTGCTTAACACCTCAAATCTCCTCGGAGATCTATACTTGTGAATATTGCATGTTTTATTTCATGATTTTACATTTCAAGAACAAACCAATTTTCAGTTTTCTCTGTTATCAAAACAGGGAGGTGGTGAATGTAGTATACATCGAAATCATTTGATGCTATCAGTATATATTAATATCAAAACTATTTAAATTTCTTGATCACAGAAATATGTTTATATTTAACAGTCACCTGTTAGAAGCTAAACAACTTCCTTATTGAACTCACAAATGGAACCTCCAAAGACTATTTAAAACAAAGGTCAACTGATTTCAAAATAACTATCTAAATATAATGATTCTTCAAACATCAAGACTACAGTTGCTTGGATTTATTTAAATCTGAATTTCATCTCTTCTTAAACACTGATGAAGCTGAAAGCAGAATAAACTTATTTTACAGGTATTCAGTGAATAGCACAAGAAAATGAAACAAATATGGTCAGAGATATTGTGTCACAGGTATTGATTAGATTATACATTAGCAAGCTAAGGATCTCACTTACAAAATTATTGAGCCAGTGAAAGCATGTCAACAATTTAATTTCAGATGTAGCCAAGCATGAAAGAGGTATATTTTCACCTCAAAATTGCAGAAAAATGGCCCTGTTGGGGATAGTGGTGGATGAGAGCCTGCAGCAGCAATGTGAACTCACAGCCCAGAAAGCCAATCATATCCTGAGCTACATCAAAAGCAGCATGGCCAATAGGTCAAGAGAGGTAATTCTGTCCCTCTACTCAACTCTGGTGAGACCCCAGCTGGAGTGCTGCATCCATCTCTGGGACCCCAGCATAGGAAAGACATGGACCTGTTGGAGTAAGTCCAGAGGAGGGCCACCAAAATGATTTGAGGGATGGATCATGTCTCCTGTGAGGAAAGGCCAAGAGAATTGGAATTGTTCCACCCAGAGAAGAGAAGGCTTTGTGGTGACCTAATTGCGGCCTTCCAGTACCTGAAGGGAGACTACAAGAAAGACGAAGAGAAACTTTGCAAGAGCATGTAGTGACAGGACAAGGGGACAAGCGATACTTCAGAATGGAAGAGGGTGGATTTAGATTAGATATTAAAGAAGAAATTTTCTACTGTGAGGATGGTGAAGCACTGGAACAGGTTTCCCAGAGTTGTGAATGTGGCATCCCTGGGAGTGTTAAGACCAGGTTGGATGAAGCTCTGAGCAATCTGCTTTAGTGGAAGGTGTCCCTGCTCACAAGAGGAGGGTTGGAACCAGATGATCTTTAAGGTCCTTTCCAACTCAAGACATTCTATCATTCTATGAAGTCAAGAGGCACTTCCATTTTCAAAAAAAACTCCACAGTTTGCCTCAGCTATAGACTTCTGATAATATGGATTAAAACTTTGTTAAAGATCTGTATTAGTCATCATATGCAACTTGTTTTCTTTTTAGTAGTTTTTGAATGTTTTAAGTGATATGATAGTTAAAAATATGTTTCGGTTAAAGACCTAAAGAGGAAAAGGTCTTCATATGGATACGTATTTATGGGTGAATAAAAGAGAAAAAACTGAATGCAAGAGTAAATTGGTATTTTTTGCCAAGAAAAGAAATCATGAAGTTCTCAAGGGACCTGGATGAGAACCCATGTTATTCAACAAATTTGTAAAGTGTAGTAACAAAGGCTGAAGTCTGATTGTAAGGAACTGCAGAAGAATGTCATGAGACTGAAACAAAATATGTAGTAAAATTCAATTCAAATAAATGTAAAGTGATACACATAGAAAAAAATAATTCTAACTTCACATATAAAAGGCTGGTTTCTTGCATTCATCATCACCCTTCAGGAGTGATATTATCTCTCATAACCCTGTTAACAACATGGATTACAATTGTTTGGATAGCAGGGGCCTTGAAATCATCAGTTCAGTGTTTGGTAGCTGTTGGAAAAGCGAAAGAAATTCCAGCAAAAAATAATAGAGGGCAAACCAGAAGGCATTAACATGCCACTGGTATAAATCCATGGTTAGTTTGCATCTTGAAATGTTGCATTGTGTACCTGTGCTATTTCAAAAAGGGTATAGAGAGCTGGAAAGGTTCACAAGAGTGCAGCCAGGACAAACAAAAGTATGCTGTGACTTCTGTGTGAAGAATGAAAATGTTGGGACACTGCAGGTTGGACTTGTCACTGCAGTTGACACCTGAGAAGAGTTGTGACAATGATTCATAGGATTATATGTGGCACGGTGAGACTGTAGAGAGATCAATGATTCAAAACCTTGAGAGCACCACACAAAGGTAGGTGAAACCACATTTAAAACAAACACTATCAGGTTGTTCATGCAAAGTCTAGCTGAGTTGTAGACCTGCCACCTGAAGTATGTTGTAAGTGTTTAAGGTTTGTATGATTTAGGAATAAATAGGCAGAAAAACCCTATTTCTGCTTACAGAGTCTCTGAGCAGAAAACAGCTGAAGGGTGTTCATTTGCCATTTCTTATCCTTGTGTCCGATTTTGCCCTTGTTTGAAATAGGATACCTTGCTAGATGGCCTTAGGTCTGACCCAATACAGAACACTGTACTAAGGTATGGGAAAAAACAGTGAGTCATGTCTCTGAATTAGATGTAAGGGACTCACAGACTAGCATCTGAATTACTTATTCCTTTTCTTCACTGAATAATGAAGCCCAAGCTAGTAATTCTTAAGAAAAAGTTGTTCAGCCCCAGTGGTAGAAAATACACCTTTAACTTTACCAAACAAGTATCCTATGGTAACAGCTCGGGTTTTGCCTAGGCCTGTTGGAAGTCTCTGAGCAATCTATTTATTGTCAATTATATTTTTTTTCAATTAATTATCTAATCAATTATTATTTATTATTTTTTCAGAAACGTGTTGGTTTCTGTGTGTCACAAAGAATTACTTTGTCAGATTTAGCACCTGCTGGCCCGGCCTTTTTCAGCATGGCAAGAGAAGTTCTCTAGCTCCTCAAGGTCCCTAAATATGACCTTATTGAGCTGTTTCTGCTGTGTTTGGCCTTGTTCCTTCCAAGAGAAACCCACCTGCTTCGACCTCATGTGTTTTGTTCCTATTACTTTACTTTCAATACAAAAAGAGAAATAAGAAATGTGGCTAGACTTGTTATTTGAGGCTCTGTCTGGAGACAAAGATTCACAACTTCACATACAGTTTTAGCTAATTTAGCTACATATTGCTTGTCTTACTGCTCAGCACCTCTCACCTGCAACCCATTAAGAGTCACCAAACAAGGATGCAGTGTTCAAAAGAACCCTTTTATTTGCAGAATTCACTTCACAGCTGGATGGTGTTGATGGCTCTCTTCCCACAGGTTATTTTTTCTTGGAGTTAGATTTTGGGGCTAAAATTGAAAAAGTTTCTGAAAGTTCTTTATAGAGCTAGCCATCTCAGATGTTTAACAGTGATCTCTGCTCTGTCTGGGAAGTGAACTAGAGATACGGTGCTGGGAATTACCCCTGAGGCTTAGGCAACTTGTGCAGGGATGCAATTTGCTGCCAAACCCTTTCCTGCCAAAGAACTGCTGAGGCATTCAGGTTTTAGATATACATTACTTACTCATATACTCTCTTGAGCTCATGATCCTGATGTGTTGCTAGATCTGTACAGATACCACATAGTAGTAATGGGTTGTTGCTATTGATGCTGAGTTGATCAATCTATACATATTTATGGAAAGGAACAGAACCCAAACCCATTATTAGAAGGCAATGTAACAATGTATCCTGCAAAGCTGGTCATTCCTTTATAATTCAAAATCCCGAGGGGGTCTCCTGCTCTGAGGACCAGCTGCAGGCTACACAATTCTCTGAATCTCTGCTCCTTTTTGTCTCTGACTCAGCCTAAAGGCCATCACATCTGACACAGCTGCAGCTCTCAGAGACAGAGCAATCTCCTTTTTCCAGAGGTTTTGAATGTGAAACAGACAGCAGCCACATGCTTTCTCCTGCTCTGTGACAGCATTTATAAAAAATAAACACTGTGTGTTTATGATGAAACATAACTATTGAGGGAGATTTAGTATCTGTCATACTCAGAACGAACCATAAATCAGAAAAGTCAGGAAGGAAAAATTGATACAGATTTTGGAAGTGATAGTAGGATATCATGTTATTTTCAAGGACTGACAAATACCTTACAGTATTTTAGTAGGACCTGTAGACATTTTGTTCTGTGTTTTTATGTACATGATCCAAATGTGTATATGGGTATAATGAAAGGAACTAGAACACTGGATCATAGGCTAGTGCAGCTACACTTATGGTTAAAAAAGGTAAACCAAATAAAATAAATTAAATATATATATATAAGGAAGAAAGAGCATGATTATACTACCAACAGACAAAATGAACAGTTTGTAAAACAACAGTTCCATGTAACTCCCTGCCCTAGTAAGAAACCTTATGCTTCAACTATATTTCTATATGAATTTTGCCCACTTAATGTTGGGCTCATCGGAACCGTGTTATAAAGGTTTTTCAAGGTCCTTAATCTGTGTTATAGATACTATTAATAGGCATTTCAAAATTGGAAAAAAGAGAACAATTATATATGCTGACTTTTGATAGGAAAAAAAAAGTCCTAAGGCTCCGTTAGAGCTATTATAACCTGTGGATTTACAATTGAGTAGGGTTTTCTTTAACTTGCAGATCTTAACCATTCACTGCCTGCATTATTGACATACTGGAGAAGAAATACCTGTCATAGATGTGTTGAAATTTTAACTGTGTATGTTGTTTTTTTGTTTTATTTTTTTTTAATTGGGACTTTGTATAGGTGATTTTTTGACCTGCTTAGATAAGCATAAAAATATAGAAGTTATCACAACTTATATACCAGAAGCTTATTGGGTGCTCTTATGTAGGGGGATAAAAGGCTCTTTTATTTAATATCCATATGGTCCATCATATTAAGCTCTACTTCTTTCTATCTACTTGTTTGTTGAGTATGATTCTTAATCTCAGTTACACATGTAAAACTTAGGAGTAATCCCACTAAATATGTTGAAATTGCTAAGCATTTGTGTCAATGGAAGAAAAAATAATTTTGTTCCCAGTTTTCAGATCATTTGAACGAAGAAACATGATTTCTGTGGTGCGGTAATATTCTGTCATGTCAATGAAGTTACTATTTATGGTACATTAAAAATAATTTCCTTATAGAATAAAGAAAGAATAAAAGTAGCAGGCATACACAGTAATTCACTTTTCTAGGCAAAATAATTTAGCTATCTTTCTTTATAAGAGATCAAATGCATCCAAATATTTCCTATCTTTACCACACTAGAAAAAGTTCTTTTAACATAGATTTTTATTCTGCATTTCTAAGGAGTAGTTAACTATGTGAAGAGTTTAATAGAAATTAATTATTTTTACATCTTGTACTTGAGCTGCAAAAACAACTTAGCTATAACAGCTCCATAAGCCTGCAGCTCTGACCAGTAATCACTATTTCACTGTTCTTATCAATTCCCTTTGACATTTTAGTCTCAATCATGGAAATGTCTGTTTTCCAGGACTTATTTGAGGGCTTCTTTCCTGACTGAAAATATCCCAGAGTGTTCAGCAAGGCTCTCAGAATCCCTGAAAACCATTTTTAAAAGGTCAAAAAAATAAATTTTGTAAATGGTAACTGGTTTTGTAAAGCTAATTCAAAGAAGTGTATATTTCCCATGTTTAATTACATTCTTCCTGAATAGTAGCAGAGACAGAGAATTCTAGTGAATACAGGTACTCACTTTTTACCACCTCCGTTTAATGAAAAGAAAATTGTAACCTTTTCATTCTTTTACTTGAGATTATACTCAAGAAAATATGCGGCATCTACCATCATAGTCCAACTGTCCAGCTTTGTTAGAGGGGGTTAGTGGGAACTTATGGGATGATGACATCAAACCTATAATGAAATTAGCTCTTCAGGTGGTGTAAATCAGTTTGAATTCTGTTGTTCAAGTGGAGATAGACAAATTTACACCAGTTGAGAATCTTTCTGTGTCCTTTGGATTTCTTTTTCTCTCACTGTTTTTATTTCTGCTCCCACATGTCATTTTTTAGCTTTATAACAATAGTGTGAACTCAATTGTGATGAGCAATGCATAGTTGCTGTCCAAACAGTTTTTCCTTCTGATTTGTGATCACATTTTCTTCTGAACATTTATGCAAGATTTTTGACAGTAAGGTCAGGTCAAAAGTTGAGGAATGAGTGTTTTGACTTATATAGCATAATGAATTGAGATCAATTTGCTATTTGAAATAACCTGTAGAATAATAATTTTCTCTTTTGAGCTTAGGTTTTCTACTTTCTTTCACAAAAGCATCTGACCACTCTGTTTTAACCAATATAATATGCTTTTTCCAGTTGATGAATGAGCTCAATAATGTTGTAATTCTTTCAGCATTGAAATAATGGGCATTAATTATGTTAGACATACAGGGAACACACTAAATGCATTTGTAATCATAATCAGGAAAAAGAAATCTTATATCAGTTTTTTGGTCTACATCACCTAGGATAGCATGGAAAAATTGATATGAAAAGAAATTGCTATTATAGATTGGTTTTGATTGGTACATTGTATGGTATCTCTTCTGTAGAAGATCTGTGTACATCAGTTCAGAACATACATTTTAGATTCAGGATTTATAAGGGAAAGAAAAGTGAATAATTGGCAAACAGTCAATTGCAATCATGATGATGTGTCCTACTGGTTTGATGAATAAAGATTCATCTTTAGTAGCAGTTTTTGAGGGGGTTTTTTGAGAAATGAACTTATTCTCAAAAATTTAACCGAAGTTAGTTAACCTAAACCCTATAAACAATTTTGAATATTATAAATTATACTGTATTTATATACTTAGGTATAAGGAAGTAGATTTTTTACAATGAGGGTGGCAAAAAAAGAAACCTCATGCTGCCCAGAGAGGCAGTAGATGCCCCATCCCTCAAGAAAACAGGTTCAGATTGGATGGGGCTCTGAGCAACCTGATCTAATTGAAGATGTCCCTTCTCATTGCTGGGAGTTGGGCTAGATGACTTTTAAAAGTCCATTCCAACCCCAACTATTCTATGAGTCTATGATTAGAGTATGTAACCCTTACATTTTTCACCAAGTGAACAATTTCTCCTTTATGACAGGGCAAGAGAGGACATTTCTTCATCACAGAAAAAAGGATTCTTTCTGAAGTGAAAGAAGAGGAAAGAAAAAAGTTTTACTTCAGGAAGGCAGGAAAAATGCTATCAATATAGGGAAAAAAATATCTCTGTTCTAAGAATGGAAAAAGAAATCTTCTTGGTTAACTTCCCCCAATATTAGCCTGTAACTTATGTCACTACTCAGACATAACTGATAAAAAAGTCTTACAAAAATGTAGTGGTCCAATTTTTATAAAAATTAAAAGCTGCAGAAGTCACAGGAATGGTTCCCTCTCTATATGGCTTTCCTCTGGCACTTATTACCCCATGCAGTATCATGGTGGTATTGCTATAAGCTATTAACTATGCAAGACAGTCCTTACCTCTGGTCTCCACAGCATGGAAATAACAGCTTGAAATGGAAGATGAGACATGAGTATGTAGTGGTAATATCTCATTGACTGTTTTGCTATACTATTTCATTGGTTGTAGGCATATTTTATCCACAAATGAAGACCTTGTATGACAAGTCAGGAAAGAAAATATTTTCAATCTGATTTCTTTCATCATAGAAACGTGAAGAACTGCCTAACAGAAGCTCTTGAGTATTAAGAGCCACCTTCCACAGAGCATCTGGGAGGTGTCTATTTGAAATTTAACTGATGGCAGATTCAAACATGCTCACCACCTAAATTCCTCAATTAAAGTTAAAACAATTGAAAGAAAACAAACTGTATCTGCACATTTCTTACCCATTCCTGTTTTTAGCAGAACTCTCAAAGTCTCAGAGAAATTTTGTATTGATTCACATTTCTGTATCCACTAATGACACCTGTTGGTAGCAATTGTCAACCTTATAAATCAGAGACAAGCAAAAAAAAAAAAAGTCACTAGGATGAACAGATTCGTAGTATGGGGTAAATGGAATATGCCGTATAGGAGTGAACCTAAAAATGCCCCTTGAAAATGCAATTACATTGGAGAGCATTTCTGCTGATCCACAGCATATATATAGTTGAATGTGAAGAGCAAATGCAAATCCTTTTGTCTCAATTTGAATCTTCAGACTGAGTTGGTTACTTTATTGCTGGATCATATAAGGGAAATAAAGGTTACAAGAAGATGTGAAAACAGAAGTTTAGGAGCAGTGAGTGAAATTCTCTTCTTAACTACAGGCAGAGGGTGTTCTGCTCTGTCCCTCAATGCAATGTGAAGTGAGTAGAAACCAGTTAGCCAAGTCTACCACCAATTATCAAGATTTTTAGTAAAAAAAATTGAAAAATACGTGGAATAGAGTTACATGAATGTTGATTTGATGAACACTTTACTTTTTTAACATAAAGCCCACTGTCTCACATCAAGTGCAACTGATCTGAATGGTTGCATGCTTTGCATACAAATGTTACATTAATAAATTAATAGAACATAAATATACAGTCTAATTTTGATTGACCTGAAAGTGAACTGAATTTTGAATTAAAAAGAAACCCTAAAAATCAGACCTTTTTCTTCAGTATCAGCTTCACCTACAGGAGTATGTTACCTCTCTAATGAACTGGGATTTAGACAGTAGAACTGAGGATGATGTCTATGGTGTTTCATAAGACCATGTGAGGAAGATTTTTTAAAAATATAGTAGGTTCTACAGAAATGAATCTATTGGAAACAAGGGTGTCCCAGATAAATGCAGAATGCAAAGGAGTGAGCTTGAAACCACCATATAAACTATACTCTTGCCTGGCCACTGAACCAAGACAGTATTTTTCTGATTGCACTGTGCATATCAAAAATTTATGTAAAGAACAAAAGAGGACAGAAGACTTGGCTCAGAATATTGTGGAAGGGATACACTTGTTAGAAAGCATTAGGGTACCTACAGTAATAAAAGGGCAACACAAATAAAAATAGTCTTTTTTTCAGAGCCTAGACACATGTCTGTTAAAAGTATATCAGCATAAAGGAGAATGCAATCATCACATTACTATGGAGATCTGTTTCCTCTGTTACGCCTGGAAATTACTCCTACATAAGGGTCTCCTTCCCTGCCTCCTTTCTGACAACACAAATGACTGTCTTTGAGTCACTTGCTTCTGACAAAGAGGTGTGAAATATGAGTCTGCAACCTTTAGTAATAATGGCTGCTGAAGCTAATCAATGCCAAAATGTACCATTTTCTGTACAAATATTAAAAAATTGTTCTCGTCTCCTTTTTCCCTCTCTGTGACCCAAGGTGTAGGCATATTATGATACATTTTCTGAAAACTTTTCCTTGATACACTATCTTATTTTGCAGTAATTTACAACTCTTCCATCACAAAATAAATTACTCTGTTCTGAGATGTTACAGCTTGAGAATCAAAGCTGAAAAAGCCCATTCTGTTTATAAATAGATATGAAAGTTAGTATTCGGCTTTGTTAAGAAGGAGGTGATCTGCACAAATCTGCACGTCTCTGTTTGCAAATGTCTAATTCATTTGCATAACTGTTTCAAATATGTTTAATGATAATATACCTTTGACTATCAAGGGCAAGATCTGCATATTTCTCCCAAGATGTACAAAGATAGGCTATGCATTTGACAATTAATTTGGGCTCTGTATCAGACATTTCACAGATTGGAAAGGCAAGACTCAAGAAAACAAACCAAATGAGCAAAAAAAAAATCTAACCAAGTTTAAGGCTAAGTCTTTTTCATAAAGGTTTCAAACGAACTTTAATCAAAGTATGAAAGTAAAAGGAAAAGTAAGAGACAAAGCCCAAATCTGCTCAACCCTACAACAAATAGTATCCCTATGACAGGGTGTTTTTTTCTCCTCTTTAGGGAAGAAAAATAATTAAAAAATTAAAATAGGATAAAAAATTAATATCCATATTAATTGGGAATATGGATAGCACAGAGAACACATTGCATACTATCATTAAACCCATGCAAACTATGAGTTTGCATGAAAGTCAGGAAGGGAAGATTTATATTGACACCTGCCTTGGTTGTTTGCACAGTTTGTACAGTGCTAACACACAGATAATGTAGCCATAAGTCAGTACTCTTATATAAAGAAAAAAATTGCAAAAATGATGCCACCTGTATTTCTTACAGGACTATAAAGAATTCTTCACAGAAAAACATTTTTTTTCTAGCGGTTTTCAAATAAAGGTGCAGGCAAGAGTATCCTATTTCTTCTGGTTAGTATGACTTCTGGTTGTTTTGAATAAAGTCAGTGTGACAGGTGACCAGAGACCAAAGAGGACAAAGTCAGTTGTCTTGATAACTTACCTTAGAGTTGAGGTTTGCCTTTAATAGTAACAGTTTGAAGCAACTAGTCTCATAGATTCAAATTCCTTCTAGCTGGCAATCTCTCCTTAAGTCTAACTGGCATAATTTCTCATTTCTTCTACCCCTAGCAGTAAAGATCTTACACTCTGATAACAGTGACAACAAAATGACTCCATGTGTTTTCTGTACCTCTTAGTAAACTTTCTAGAGTTTAACTTGAATTCCTACTGCAAACCTCTCATGTTCTGAATGGACCTTTCATGGAAAATGGGAATATTTAAGGCTCTTTTATTTTATGTAGTCTGCTCTGGTGTTCATGTTTTCCGAAGTGACTGCGACATTCAATTAACGTCTAGATTGGCTGATCATTCTGCAAGACAGATTACAAATACCTGTCACTTCTAACTATTTCAATTAGGTGATTCTGCTATATATATAATTTCACAGACCTTGTTATGGTTGGAGAATATGTGAATACGGTGAAGAGCCTTGCCTTTTACAGATAAAATAAAAAAAGCTTAGGCAGTTAACACTCTGCAGATATATGTGTTTTGTTGCCTTCTCTCAGCAGTCAAGTGTTTCTCCCAAGGAACTTAGAAAAAGCACAGCTAAAGTTTTCTGAAAGCTCATGAATTACATTAACTTGCAAAAAGCTAGTGACATGATGCAGTGTGGCTACCTCTTATCTCCTACACCTGCCTTTCTTCCCAAGGGACACTGCAGTCAGACACTCTCAGTGCCCTTGGGTTGGGACAATGCTCTCAGCAGCAACTTAGTTGGCACTTACATACTATAGTGAAGATGAGTACCCTTGTGAGATTAACAGAAACTTGTAACCTTGCTCTCTGCATAGAGGAACAAAGAGTGGGATAGTTTCCCAAAGTTCCAATCCTCTGTGCAAAAGTGGATGCTGCAGTACCAGCAACAATGACATAAAAAAAGCCACTAGGATTGCATCATCTCAGGCTTCACACAGCAACCAGAAGTTCACTTAATGCTAAGTCTGGGCTTCCTTCCCAGGTCCTCAGTTCAAACACACTGAGAATGGGATTTTCTTTCCCTTGAAACATTTCAAATACATTGGGCCAGGATGCTGCTTAGCCCTGAATACAAATCAAGTCTGAATATGAAGCAAAATGGAAGTCTATGACTCTACAAAAACAGTTTGCACTCAAGGCAAATAATAAAAACTAAAAGGAGGTGCAAGTTACACAGCTCTAAAGTGTAACACTCCAACAAACAGCCAGCAGAACACAATGGGGTCAGATGCCCTTAGTGCAGAGAAATATAATACATCTGAATGGCTGTTAAATATTTGTAGCGAGTTAAAAACTTCTAAAAATACAGAGTCTGCTACAAAACCATAGCTCAATAAATTTTTTCTAGGTGTTATATATTTTCTTTTTAATTATGTGATGATAGACAGGGAGAATTTTGGGGTTTGTTTTTTTTTGTTGTTGTTGTTGGAGTTTTGAGTGTTTTTTTGTTTTGTTTTGATTTTTTTAAATATTTTGATTTAAATATTATTTAATTTTATTTTACCTTAAAGGAATTTTTGTAATTTCTAAACAGGGGCAAAAATGGGCATTCTTTGTGTGGAAATTCTCATAAAATAAAAGTCTAAAGAAATAAAAACTGGTGCATTAATGTTTAATAAGCTATTTCACTGCCATCAAACTGAAAAGAAAGAAAACCACATTAGAGAACTCACAGATTGGCTGTCACAAAACGTGCTTTACTTCAGCGAGTGAAGAATACTATTACATAATGTAGTCTCAAAATGAAACCTAAGAACTATTTTTAATCTAAAAATGTACAAATTTAACAGTTTCAATATTACTAGAGCACTTTGTGGCAATGCCTCTGTCACATTCAAACTTCAGCTTCAGGAGACAGTATACATTTGCTATGTTAAAACATGAAGGATCCTATACAAATGCATGGAATGATGCATGTTCTGAACAATGATCCAACACCAAGACCATGGTCCAAGAGACTCAGTCTCTGTGGTTATTTGTTTATTAACATTATTGTAGTTGTCTGTTTATGACTGATGAACTCAAACTTTGGGGCTACCGCTACTTTTGACACCAGTAGAGATGTGGACTAGAACTATAACAAACAAGTAATTGATTGATAAATTATGTCAATGTGTCTCAATATGGACTCCCTGTAACTATGTGCACAGTAAAAACTTTGGAGTATGCTCACCATGTTCTTCCACTTCTGTGAAATGCTAAAAAGTATTAATATTCTCAATCTTAACATTATTCCTACAAAAACATCTGAAAAAAACCAACAAAAAACAAAACAAAAACATTCAAATCATGTTCCTCCTAATAAGACATGTTATGTAAGTTTCCTTCCATTAAGGTATATAATGATTTATGTTCAGGATGTAATAGCAAGACAAGAACTTGTTCAGTTTCTTTAGGCACAACCTGTATGTAATCTTATTCCTAGATTATATACACCTGATAAAAAGAATATGATATTGAGCTTCTTAACTGTTAGAGGCAAATGTTTCTAAAGTAATAGCTGAGTTGAGGAAATAGAAATAGTCTTCATAGTCCATAAATTAAAATTCTGCATCTAACAGGCAGTTTTCTAGAAACTCAAATTTAATTTACATCATACAAAAATGGATTGATGATTATTATATGAATTGTTAGATCCATTTTCACTGCTTATAAACTGTGTTACAGCTGATGATAAACTGCTGATAGTAGAACTCAGCATAAGATTTTCAGAATTACCTTTTACTTTTTATCAAAGTTTGTACCTTATCACATACACATAGGAGCACATTTTTATCAGGTCTAGATGCATTAAAATACGCAACCTTTCAAGCTTGTCTCTAGGCTAAACTCAGCTCTCATACATTATATTACAATAAACCTTATGTGACTTATTTTATGGCTTCCCGTGGGGGTGTGATTTTCTTTTTGAAATAGCTTGAGTCTTTCATTTGAAGTTCCTTAGGGAAAGTGATGCAGTAATCAAAGCGTGGTAACAGTGACTTTCCTCTCAGGGTTTGGTAAAGAAAGTAAAGTAAGATTTTGTAGTACATGAATAGAGTGTTAGTTTTAGATACTGGAAAAATAATAATGGTCTAGTAAGTGTCAG
Source organism: Campylorhamphus procurvoides (assembly GCA_013396655.1). Lineage (NCBI taxonomy): Eukaryota > Metazoa > Chordata > Aves > Passeriformes > Dendrocolaptidae > Campylorhamphus > Campylorhamphus procurvoides. The sequence goes on along the minus strand of WBMV01004893.1, from coordinate 268,204 downwards.
GTGAGAAGCAGACTGAATAACAGATGCAATAAGACAGAAAAATATCTTTCAGGTTGCACTTGTGATGATAACAGATTGGACTGAAATCTACTGATATACAGGGAAGGCTTCTGTAAAATTCAGATATATTAAGATCAAATTACTCTGTACTTAAAGAAAAGAATACTCCTGAGTGAGATCAGTGAGTCAAGCATGTAACAAAGTGTATCACACTGGACTCTCTTGTCTTGTATTTCTCTTTGTTTGTGTCTGCAACCTTTTTCCAGTCACAGAGCTTCCTGTATCTTTAGAGAAAAATCAACTGGACTGCACTGACAACAAGCCCAGAGTGGCAGAGTGTGATTGCCCTAATTATAAGTGGAAAGCCAGGTGGGGTCATTTACAGCTTGAGTTCAGTCAGAGCTGATAGATAAAAATGTGGGTCACTTCTCATGGGAGAATAAATTGAGTGGGGGTAGGGGATTTTTGATATTGCAGAGTTTTGAAGTGCAGGGAGATAGATAAGGTTCTAGGCAAAATGGGGATAATAGGCTACTATTCAAGTGTTGTTTCTAATTACTTGGAATTTGGTTTCAATTGCTTTCATCATAATCCTGCTGGGGTTCTGGTGATTGTTTTATTATTTTGAGCACACTTTTTAAAGAAAACACTGTTTTGAAGTTGTTTCTCTACATTGTCTTGATTATGCCTGATCTCTCACTCTCTGCTCTGGGGTTATGACTCCACAGAATCAAGAAGCTTCAGAGAACTCCTTCTAATTCTGGTGTATTAATAAAAATAGGAAGTATTTCTTTTTGGAAAGCTTGGAAATATAAATTTGGACATGAAAACCGCCCTGGTTTCATTAACACACTGGTTTTTCTCAGTAAATTGAAGTGAGAATATGTTCACCATGGACCCAAGTCAGGTAATCTTAATATCTGAATTACACTAGAGTCTGACTACAAAATAAAATTGTAGAATCATCAAGGTTGAAAGAGACCTTTAAGATCATCAAGTCCAAGAGTCAACCTAGCACTACCACTATGACCCCTAAACCACCCAGAGGCAGATCCAGACACCTCTTAAATATCTCCAGGGATGGTGACTCCACCACTACCCTGGGAAACCTATTCCAAGACCTGACCACCCTACCAATGAATTTATTATTTTATTTTTTTTTAATATGTACCTAAATCTCCGCTGTCTCAGCTTAAGGCCATAAATAGTGAATTTTTGTTCATTCTGCATAAAAGGATTTGTCATAATACCTTTCTTTAATTTTCTGTGTTATAGTTTAAAAAAAAAAAGTCAGTGAAATACTCTGACTTTGGGGAAAACAGCTGAGAACAGGGGGAATAGATGATGTGGTAGGATAGGCAGAAGAGACAGAAGGAGGCTTGCAGAAGAGATCTGGGAAACTGCATTTTGAACAGACTCTTGAAAGAAACAACTAACAGAGCCAAGCCTCAGAGGAGATAAAAGATCTGGATTTATGTAGAATTTACTGCAAGCCAGAAAGTCCTTGAGCTGGATGAAAACAAGCCTGAACATAAAAACTTGTTTAGCAGGGGCACACTAGGAAACAGGCATAGCAACACACACTTGAAGTCCTTCTTCATTTGTTGCCTTTCCTAGTTATTTTGAGTATGTCTGTTTAGAAATAATATAGATGGTTAGCAGTTTCACGTGTCATTCTAATGAAATTTGTAATCTTGAATGCAAAAGATTATTTATTTATTTTTATTTAAATTTCATAAGGATAAGGCTTTAATACCAAAAATTCCACTGTTACACATGGAGTTCCATTATAGGAGAAAGGATGAAGCATGATTTGTGATATGCTTTAAAAATTGAGCTTCCCTTCCCTATACTATCTTTAGATTCAAAATGTGTGGATTTCAGAGCAGATTTTGCTATATTTTCATGACAGTGACTTTACTCAAGGGTTTTTGTTGCGTGGCTTTTTCAATACCTCTGCTGTTTAACCTGAAACTCCACTCAGCAGTCTAAACCATAATTTCTAGTCTAAAACCAAGGCTACTACTTCAAAATTTTTATGCCCAGTGTTTCCCCTGGTGTTCAAAATTAAAGATACATGCCCAAAACTTTATGACAATCTTAGTGCAGGCATCCATCTTCTAGAAAACCTATCATACTCTGGTTTTGCTCTTCAGGATACTACCAGCATTAGGGGTGTGACAGTGTTCAAATGTCCCAAGAACAGTGTAAATTATATGAAAAGTCACAAGATTGTGAAGGGTACCTCTGAATCAACAACTGTCGCCCTCCTACTCCCCAAATTTTATAACATAACAACAAATGTTTTGCCACTGATATGAATAAATTGCCTATGCACTTCTAACATAGACATCACTTTAAAACAGTAGATATGTAAAGTCATAGACCTCATGAAAACTAAATCTTCATAATCTACAGATATTTGCACTCCTAGGTTGAATTATTTTCTCTTAGCAAGATAAAATTCAGAGGATTTTTGCCTCCAAGGTGCAGTAATGTGTGGCTATAGATAGTTGGCAGGGAAGGGGAGGAACAACCCATGCCCATTTTCAATGCAGCTAGAGAGCTCAGAATTTAAGCTTCATATCCTTTTATTTTGGATTTTGATGTGTAGGCATTTATGTTACAGTATCAGACCTAATTTACTATTTACTTTTGCTCTGGTGGTATTACAAAATTCAAGACACAGCAACACTGATGTCTGGTGGTCTTGAAGTACTCCTTGTGCAGTTGGAACTTGATCGAATCATTCCAGAACAGCCTTAAGCACCAGACAGGATACTTTGGATTCATTGCAAAAGGAAATTACCTTCCTTGGAACAAATAAAATTTGTCCATCTCTGCATTAAATTCTTAGGAAGCAATTGTTAGTGAAAAATGCTTGTCCCTTGAGTAGAATATGCTATCTGTAATTCCGGAGCTTGGTAGTTCTACGTGCTGGAGTTGGCAAAGTGTACACTGAACGAACAAGGCTGTTAGCTGAAATGTGCTTCAGTAAGCGATATTCTCTATTCTTTTATTAACATAAGTTGTGATTTGTGTATGATCTACTTTTCCCCTGACCTTCATGTATTGCTTGTCTTTTTAAAAACATAAGCTGTTTTAGCCAGGCTCTATGCATTTCTCTATGCATGGCCAGCAATGAATGCATTATAGATGCAAGGTCTTTACAAATGCCAGGTGATATCTTTAGCTTTCATTTCTGCTAATACTTTTTTCTTGCTGATGATAGCAATGTCAAAACTGTAATGTAAATTGGAGAAAGGATTTTTTCCTCTGCCTTTTTTTTTTTTTTTTGGTTGATTGGTTGGTGTTTGGAGATAGGATTTTTGGTGGGTTGTTGTGAGATTTTTTGGGGGTTTTATTGATTTGCTGTTGATGAAAACCTTGAACAGGATCATGTCTTTTGGCAAGATAGTATATCAATAGTTCGGTATATACATGTGCACAGGTCCAGAATGGCTTCATAATCTTATAAAAATCCTTGTAACAAAAATTTAAAATTTTTGCTGATTTCTACAGAAAATTACTTTTTCCTCTCATTAAGGAAATTCCAAATAGTATGTTCAGAGGTGGTTGATACTTTTGCACACTTTTACTGAAAGCCCATTAAAAAGCTTCAGAAAGGGTTTTGAGTTTGGTTGCTGACAGACCAGATATTTGACATTTCTCTTTTAGCTAATCTGTTATCCATCTTTCGTATATTGTGTCAAAAGGACCCTTTAAAAGCAGTGCTTCTGTCACTTCCCATTGTTCACTTCAGCTTTCAAAAGTCTGGGTAAATGTTACAGAGTATAACAGACATGCCATTTATTAGCATTCAATGTGAAAGAATTGTATATTCTATACTGTTATAGTCAAATACTGCAGGAGAAAAGTAAAGTGTTAGCAAAGAAAAAGACCTACTTCATATCAAATTCATAACCTCATAACATCAGATATATTTCTGGAAAAATGATATCTTGTGTCACCTGCTGAATTGGATTTGTCAGCTGCTAGACTAAGTCAGGTATATCATCCACAACATCACATACATCATCCTTAGTAGCAAATAAATCTCCTACTGAACTAAATATATTTCTAGTTTAAGAAGATCCACAATAAACTGATCATGTTTCCATTTACATGTTTGGCTGGATATAGATTTGGCTGAGTTTGTTAAAGATGTGCATCCCTGACAAATTGCTTCATATACATCTGACGTAACATTTCCTGAGATATCCATGTCAAGAATGGGACTGATTATATGGGCAGCTAAATTGTATGCATCAACTTACTCCAGCATTCAGATACACTTTTTAGGAGACACCAATCATGTGAATAGTGTGAAATCACTGGCAGAAAAAGTTTAGGTCAGCACCAACTCTACAGCAAGAACTATTAGTCATAGCTGACAACATGGCTTCAGACATACAACAATTTGGCAGGGGATTCAGGTGTGCACAGAAGAACATTCATCACTATGAGAAAAAAAGGCAGTGTAGGAGACAGTCAACTATTTTTCATTTGTGGAGATCTTACTTGCTTTTGTCTTGATCTTTGATAAAAGATTCCTCCAGTTCTTTTGAGCCTGACTCTACCTTAACTTTTGCTGTTTTCTTTATGATTATGTCTTTTTGTATTAGTTTATGTAATGCTCAAGGTATGGGAATAGATATAAATACAACATCCAAACTCTGCTTATAAGCTGGGCCAGGGAATGTTTCCAATTGGTACATTGGTTGGCTATCTGCATTTTAAATAATCTGAAAAAGTGACATGCATTGGAAATATTTAAAATAAAGCTAGCTGTACTGGAGGGGGAAGAAAAAATCTGCTATCAGAAAAAAGTGCTTCCCTAGGAAAAATAACTAACAAAGACAGTAATTATCTCTCTCTGAGGATTTGGAATGGCATTTCCTCTGTTGCAGAACTGCAGGTGAGCTCTGCCTGGATAGAAACATTGTTGAAAAACAGATTCAGTTGGAGGCATACAGACAGGGAGGAATAGGAGATCTCCAGGTGAATGCAATTAGTGTGCCAGAAGGTTTGTGAATACAAACTATGGTAAGTGAAGAAGGAAAGCTAAGGTGACTGTTCCTATGGAGTGACAAGCGTGTGGTAGTCTTTACTACAACTCAATGACATATTGTGTTTCCAGGATAATTATCTAGAAAATGTTTAAGAAGCCATGATAATAATTAGTGTTTTCTCAAAGAATCAGCAAACCTGCCCGTTAACTCATAGTACAGGACATATAGCATGAGTTGCATGAGATATGGATAATGAATAAAGATATTCTTAATTGCTAGCCTAGACATACAGCAGTTCAGCTATTACTAAAAATCTTGAATATCATTTTTCTCATGGATGCACTTCAATAGATATTTTAAGTTATTTTGAAAAGGTGGCACAACACAGATTAAGATATTACTGATATGTTTTTCACAAGAATTATAGGCCTTTAATTTCTTACCTGTTTAATGATATTTATTTTTAGCTGTACAAAGACCTGTAGTATGTATGATCTATAATGTCTTTGTTGACACTAAAGTTTCACTGTATTACCACCTATCTTCTTCTTTTATCTGCAGACCTTCAGTCATACTTCATTCCCTATACTGATGGAACTGGATGCAACAAATTATTGAAGACTTCTTAATGAAGTATCAAAGTTCTAGAAATAAAAGAATATTTCTTTTGAATTCACTGCAAAATTATTCATATGGAAAATAAATGAATATTTTTCTAGAAGGCATTCAGTATAAACTGTTTCATAGTCCTTGAAAAGGCTATGAAGGTATTGCTATTTCATTGTTATTTTTCTTGATTGAAAAACTATTTATAGGAGAGTAGAAAGAATTCTGAAACTTCAGCAGAGATATTTTAAGATTATCCTAACATTTTCCATAATTTTCCATAATTCCATTGCTAGAAATTGAACTGCATATATCAAAAGGAAATGAAGAGTATTCTTATTCTTGTTTGTGACATTCTTCTGTATTTTAAGCTGGGGTTTTTTTTTAAGGAACAGTTGTTTTTTTCCTTAAACCACCTTGTGCTGAAATCATCAATGCTTTAAAATGGTGCAAATAGAATTTTTTATTTAACAAAGACCCTTCAAGCTGTAACTGCTGTCCCAGGTTCAGAAGAGATTTTCTTCTGTTCTTGCAAAATCTCATCTAATATATAGAGTACTATACTCAAATTCTGATGAGTTTGTAAATAGCTAGTGACCAATGGGGACTACATACACATGGGCAGCTGCTTAGCTGTCTGCAGTGTTTGTGATGCATGTGGCAGGCTACAAGCTCCTGCTACCCTTATTCTGCATTTTTCAACATTAGCACAAATTAAAATAAATGAGACTTTTATTGTTATAAGGATTTGCCAGCTCCAACTCCAGAGCTGACATTGCACCTTTTAGGTTAGTGGATAGGAATATATTTACAGTTTTTCAATCAGGTCCAAAAGCAATTTCTAACTTGAAGGACAAAAGGCTGCTGTTGATAGTATATCTGATCCAACATCTAGTGGTGCTTTGCATTGTGCTACCAGGACTATGATTCCATGCACAGCAGCTATTACTTCGCATTTGAAATTAATCTCTTCTCTCACTGTCCTGGTACCTGAAAATGGTTTTCATGAGTTACAGTTTTCCTCACAATACTGTTCTCCTATGCAGGTCCTTCTTCAACTAGAATAGGATGTTCTACCCTCACCCAGAGTTTTCCCCAAATCCTACAAACCAGGATCTGGCTAAGCATCACACAGTAGTGGGAACAGATTAAGGAGAGGATAAGCAAAATTTCAAAGTCAGTATTTATATTATATCTGCACCTTCTGTGAGTGTCATATATATGCCAGTCACTGTACATATGTCCACAGAGATTTGTCTGCGCAGATAAACTTTCACATATATGCACAGTTTTAGGCAGTTAGGTTTATAAAATGGACACATACAAAGCCTTGGAAGTTTGACCTACTACACACACTTTCTAAAATTAATATAAATGCTATGAGCATAAAATATCAAACTTTTCCTTTAATTTTTGCCTAAATATGCAAACTTGTCAACAAAATATCTTTAGAAGAATATTCATAAGCTATTTAGATCCTCGATTAATTCTCTATTATAAATTTTAATATCTGGTGGATTTATTCTTTCAAATTAATTAGTTTTTTATTAATTTATTATCCAATATGTGGTAGAATAACCATCCACAGGAAGAAGTATATGAAAGACATTATCTTTACAGTCCTGTTCTGCTGATAGTGATGGCCTGTCAAATTAAAAACAGGGCAGAGACTCTGTGACCTGCATTCTCTAACAAAGGGGATGTAAACTAAAAATATTTCTCTAAAGGAAAAAGGTAAAAAAGAATAGGTAAAAAAGGCTAAAGGCCTGGCCATATTATCAGCTGTGCTCCAAAATGAAATAATTACCAATTTAAAAGCAATTAGGGAGGATACTTTCAGAGGTGATTAAAAGTTCAGGGACAGTTTTCTTTCTTTTTTTCTTCTCAGTCAGTCGAAAGTTGGCATATTCGCTCTAGTTTTATGTTGACTTTATTGAAATTCTACAAGTAAATAAAGAGTTCCCATGGAAATGGTTGGCCTCCTGAGGAAATTCCTAAGTTATATCTCATTTTTGTAACATACCTTTGGGGTTGTTGCCAATCCTAGAACCAAATTCTGTATATAATTACTGGCCATTTGTCAAAACAAAACAATGAATGTAAATGTTGGTTACAGAAAGCTCAGACTTTGAAGATGTCTCCCCAGTTCCTTGTATACCAAATGGGGATAAGAAAGCTCTGGCCAGGTTCACTGATGTGAAATAATAATGTTTTATGACCATACATCCATTCAACAATATTCATTATTTTGTCTGCAATGTATAAATAGTAAGATTATCATGACTTTATTAATAATTAGAGGGTAAATAGTGCAGAATGTACCTGATCTTACAGTTAGTGCATTTCACCTGCTAGAAGTCCCAAAATGCAGAGGGATAGTACTTTCTCATAGATATCCTGGTGAAGGTCTATGGGCCACCTTTCACTAAAGTTCTGTTATGGAAGCATTGCTGCCCTTTGTGGAGTGTGTAGTAGACTGGCATAAGACTAGGTTGTGCAGATATGAATATGTAGGAAAAAACGACATGATCATCCCATGGAATAATGTACATCACATTTCACAGCATAATCTAAGGAGCTCATGTGGAGCAGTAATGAGGAACTGAGTTTTCAGTGTGTGGTGGTTTAGTTTTCTTGGTTTTTGTCTGGGCCTTCCTTGATAGCAAGGTCATAACTAAGGAAGTATTTCACATCATTCCTTCACATAATCAGGTGTATATAAAGACAGGAGGAAAGTTTTCTCCCTCTTCTGCTCTCTTCTCTCTCCCGTTCGTGTGCTTGGAGGACATCAACTCTCTGTGTCAGCTTTAGCTCTTATCTCTCTGAGCTGAGGCCTACTGGAGAAGCTGCTGTGTATTTGTTTTGTTTGGTTTTACCCATTTTTGTCCCATTTCCGTTTCCCTTTACCCCTTTTTGGGGTTGCCCTGGGATTTGTTCTGTAGGTTCATGGTGTTTGATTGTATATAATTGTAATATATGTGAATATATATGTATATACTTTTACTACAATTGTCTTTTTGGGTACTTTTATTCCTTCTCTCTCGTGAAGCGGGGGAATCTGTGTGGCCAGCAGTTGAGCTTGGCAGAGAGCCAACCCAAACCTCCACAGAGTGTCTTAGGTTGTTAGGCAAGCAGATGCAGAAATTAAATTGTTTTTAAGGGAATCAAGTAAGTGCCTTTGTACCAAAAGCTCTATTTGAATTTTACACTTAAAGCAAGAACTGGGAGAACTGCCTCTGATATTTTTACTACAGTTGATAAGATAGCTTGTAATGTGGGTGCCTGACAAATTTTACTTTTAATTGTTTAAAGTATGTACACACACAGGTGGACATTCTCTTAAATATATTGGTTACTCACAGTTATATCCTCTCTATTCAGATATTTTAAATTTAAAATCCAAACACTGAATGTTGATGGGCCACAAAGAGGGTGAATTTTTATTTATGTTTTTTTCCTCTTATCCCTTTTCCCTTATTTTCCAAGCAATATTTATGTCATTTCAGCTATATTTCAGCCTTGATAAAAGAAAACACCTCTTTGATAAGGATAATGAAGACGTGTTTCCTGAGGCATAGACTTACTACACGTGAGAGTCTAATTTCTAAATTAAAACTCTCCAAAATACCTGCAGTATGGAAGAGAATAGTATTCAATTGTTCTATGGTATCATTACCTTCAGTGCATCACTTCTTTCTTAGAAAGAGAATATTGGGTTAGATGGCACTTTTCTGGGATTCAGACGATTTGAACAAGAGTAATAAAGAATATTGTAATGAATTTTTCCTAGGCATTGTCTTCAACTGCATAACATTCCCATGCAGAAGTACACATCTCTCAGCACAGTGATATCTATGAATCATTTATCATAAAAGTCACCATTTTTTTTGGCTTCCATCTTCCATTCATGAAAAAGGGAAAGGAAAAAAAACATGTTAACAATTTTACATAAATTCCAGTATGCACAAATAGCAGTGTGAAGAAAGCTGTACTGTATGCTTATTTAAAATGACACCTGATTTTGGTCGAGTTTCAAAAAATTATTTGTTTCATAAGAAAGCCAAGGAGTAAAAGCTTTTAGGAAAAATGTCCTGCAGCAATGAAAAAGGCTAGAAATGTACAGAACAAGACTCATTACAATAATAATTTTAATATAAACTTAGCCCTATTTCCCAAAGCACTGAAAAACAGTTGACCATATCAACATGCTGTAAAAACAAGTATTTCCATAAGCTCAGGTCTACTTCATTAATATAGATGGCAATAAAAATGAAACTAAATTGTACGTTCCTCTTCCTAAACTTCTATAAATACAGATTTGTATTTCCTTAATAGCATAAGAAAAATAAGAAAGACTTATAAACATAAAAGAATTTCTTTTATGAGTGGACACGTTACTATAAGCAGTCCATAAAATTATTTTTTTTCCACAAATGTTTGTAAAGCTGTATTAACAAATTCAACTGAATGGAGATAAATTATATTGCATTTATTTTCTTATCCAGGTTTACAAAGCACTAAAAGAGGCAAAATATTTTCTTTAATCAAACATCCAAATAGCTACTGTAAGTTGCATTACTTCTAAAAAGGACAAAGAAAAACATGTCTTCAGTAATACAGTGAACTGTGGTAACTCCTATGACATGGTGGAATGCCAATTAATTAAAAAAATTAAATTATTGGGATCAATTCTTCACTTAGATGTAATTGCTTACACCAGGAAAAGTCTTGTTAAATATATATGCATTTTATACCTCCTTTAAGTGCGCATAAAGTGGCACTCCCTCCTATAAAAGAGCAACAGTGAGTTCATTTCTTCAACTCAGTTCAGTAGGAGTTTTGTCACTTGCTGTAGCAAACATGCAGGATTAGGTACAATAATTTCTGTATTTATCAAATGCAGATATCTTCTGGGTAGGCAGTGGCTTGTGCTAGTCTAGGCAGAGTCCAAAAAAAAAGGATGATAGTTGGCTAAGTCTCATACTAAGTCCCCGCAGCTGCAAAGTTGTTGATTCATCCTCTATGTCTTCTGAACAGGATGCTGGCCTGTTTTAGCAAAAGAATTTTCTAAGATAACGCTGCTTGGGAGCACTGCATGGTCACCTTGTGCCACAGGTGAAACTGTGTTTCCTTATCTCAAGGGTAAGGACCAACCTTCAGTGAACGGAGACATGGAAATGAACTATTAGGACCAGCAATGCTGCCCATCTTTGTACAGACTGGCCATTCCCCATCCACAATCAGTCCTGTCTGGCTGCCCTGAAATCTGGAGGCTGCCCTACCTGTTCACACTCTTTCTGATGCTGCCATTGTTCCTCGCTGGCTGGGTAAGAGCATGCTTACCCTGGAGTTATTTGTGCAGGCAAAGATGAATGGGGACCATCTGTATCTCTTTAGAACTGGTGCTTTCAAGAGTGACTTTTTTCCATATACTGCAGCTTAAAATAATTTACCAAGCTGGTTTATGATGAGGGAGCAAAATGTCTTTAGGACTCATACATTATTTTCAAGCATCTAATACTTCCAATAGTAATAATGTTTCCTAAATAAAACCAAAACCAAAACCAACCAAACAAAAAAAACCAACAAACAAAACCCAAACCAAACGGCAAAAAAGACACACACAAATTAAAAAAAAAAACACAAACAAACAAACAAACCCCTAAACAAACAAAAAAAGCCCAAACTCCAACAAAACAACAAACATATCCTACTGGTTTTATGAATGTACTCTTGTTTCTTGCTAATACTATGAATTCACTAAAGGAAGTCTTCCAAATTTGATACATTATCCTGTGGCAAGCTATAATTAACACTGCATATTTAGAACATGTGATGAGATACCAAGAGATTTTTCAAATATAGCATAAAAAGTTACAATGAAGGTGAAATGATTCTTTTGGAGAGATATTCCTTTGTTCATTTTAGCATCCTCATAAATGTTTAAAGAATATAAATTAGGCTTCCAAGGCAATTAATTTGTCTGTTTCTCATCTCTAGTGATGTATTTTAATTATACTTTCATGCCTCTAAGCTTCAGAAGGGAAGACAGCATGCACTGATCATGAAAAATAAAACCTGTAAAAGTCCAAAAGGATAATGGAACAAATTCCACAGTTTTGTGCCTCAGTCTCACCCCATATAATTCTGAAAATATGGAGAAAGTGTTTTAAATCTTAAACAGTATAATTTGTTAGGGCATGCAAAGCTTGTATTATAATTTGGGTGAAAGATGAATTTTGGTTCCTCTAAAATGTTACACACTAAATTTATTTCATGAATTAAAGCCAATATATGGTCATTTTGCATTACAATGCACAGGTTTAATTCATTTGTGGTCTAGAAGATGTACTGAATAATAAAAATTAATTTATTTTCAATTGTGTTTACTCTTCACTGTTTAATCCTTTGTTTTTTTGATCTTAGAATATGCCTTTTAGCTTAGGCATACTACTACAGAATGTTTTTGAATCACTGAACTTTGAAATGGAGCTTGGATGCTTGAAAAAATTTGATTGTTTATTACAGGGAAACTCTCAGGCTGACTATTATGAATACTTTTCTGATCATGTAACATTGGCAGCCAGTAGTAATAGCTGTTTGTAAGAGTATTGGGCTAAGATGTTACTTGCTATCTGGTCTCAAAGGAATTTTTTTAAGGGAAAGCATGTGGCTTTGACCTATATTTAGTTATCTAATTAACAGTATTAAAAAAAGAAAAGGAAAGAAAACCCAAACTTTTTATTCTCCTTCCTACCGTGAGACCCTCCCTACAGCACCTACTTTGGTGGGTCAATTCTCAGCCAAATTTATCTATTTAAGCACTCAATTGATGGTAGTACAGGTAAGTAAATATAAAAGTATCTATTAAGGAGCAGTATTCTATATCCATCCTGGATATTTATACATAATACTCAAATATTTTCTCTATCGTCTCTCTGTTTCATCTCTTTTCCTGACCATAATGTATTTTCATTTAATGTTCTGTAAAAAATTTCCTTCTGCAGCAGAACTTGCACACACAGTTACACGTTCTAGAATCTGAAGAATGTTAGCTCAGATTGTAGCAAACACCTGTAAATAGAACAGTACTTCATTTGGTTTAGATCTTTTACATTTGAAAGGAATCTTTTCTTGGTTTTTTTTCTCCTGCCAAGTTTTGTTTAGGGGAATTTTGGAAGTGAAATATTTAGCCAAATTCCAACCTTTTCTAATGCTTCTCCAAGATAATAGAGATATTACAAATAAGGTAGTCAGAAGAATCGTTCTCTTTTCCCCCTCAGAACTTAAATGGGAGAAAATATAATACAAATGTCACAGAGTATTTAGGCTCCTTCAACTAAATGCCAAACCAAAAGACAGGTGGGTAAAAGAGAATGAAAGTATGGTGTAGCCATGGACAATACTATGGTAAAAAGATGGGTTATTTTGCTTACCAATCAGTCTTCATCAGCACAGAATTAAGTCACAAATTGAATAGAAGATGAAATATTTTTATTAAGCTTTTGCTTTTCAGCATTTTGAGTGCATCAAAGTGCCTTTTAAAAGCATATATGTAGTCATTCTCCTCCTTACTTTGCAGTGTGTTAACACGAAGGCAGGAAAGAAGTGTCAGTACAACAAAACATGAACTGACCTGCGTAGTCCTACAGGGTTTTCACATGGCTGTTGATTGACTTGTTGCCCCTGATGATCAATCCCATTGGTGTAACTTCTTTGCTGTGCGTATTTTCCCTTCTTATATTTTTATTCAAGAGATCCCATGTCACTAAGTATATACTGCCAGTTAATCAACATGCTTACCAGTTTATGAACAACTTGTTCATAAATAAACAGGGGAAATCCCTAAATTCCATGATCACTGAGGTGTCAAACCTAAACTGAACTGTAAGTAGACATTTTGCCTGCTGGAACTTTTTGCTGGTTCTCTGAAAAACCAATCTTTCCATTGAAAGACCAGGACGAAAACTGGATGCTCTGGATGTTCTAATTGCTGTGTCTGTTGCTAGAAACTATTGTGTAGTTCAGCATCATGTATTGAGGCGTTTTAAACCCTTTGGTCTCCTCACTGTCAAGTTGAAATTCATGTTTCTTCCCTTCTATGTCCTGGGAAGTTGGGGAAGGAGGTGGAGAGAAATAGATTTGGTTCTGTGCAATTTCTGGCACTGGAATTGGGTACCCTGGTGAAAATCTGTCTTATTTACAGATTTACTAACTCATAGCTTCCTCACTGCATCTTTCAGTGATTCACTTCTTTGAATCTTTGTCAAGACAGCAAACTCCATTCTTTTATTTTGATCTAATGGCCATGCAGTTGTGTTGCAAGAAGCTCATGGGAGAGTGAATCCTGTTCAGGGGCGAGATTCACCGGGACTAAATTTGAAGGGCAAGGGCATAGTTAATAAGGGAGAAACAAAATGAAAAAAAAAAACAACCAAACAAACAAAAACCAAAACCAATCAACCAAATAAAAACTATAAAACCAAACCAAACAAAACCCCAAACCCGAGAGATCTGCATTCACAGATTTCATGTGAAAAAAATGCACCTTGTCAGGTGCTCTATGGATGAAATTACTCATTCTGTGAACAAGATAGTCATGTGGGAAAGGTCATAGCTAAGAAATGGTGCAATAGGCAAGCCTTTTGTTTTGGATCCTGATAGAAAAACGAAACTTCAGTCATTGGGGAGCATAGAAAATTTACTAAATAAAATTAGGTACCATAACTTATATCTATGTTCCAAATAGGGTGATTTCCCTTCCCATCCCTCACTCCCCCCACCCCAATATTAAAATCCCAGTATTTGTGCAGCTCTGTCTGGACGCTGACATGACTGAAGTACCTGTAGATAAACAGACTGAAACCTCAAGGCTATTTTTAAGAGACACTTTCATATAGCTTTCTGGGGAAGGGGTTAGGAGTGTTTTATTGTTGGGGTTTTTTTTAACTTTTCAATAAGGATTTGAGATTGCAACTAAATCTGATTTATTAAAAAAAAGTTTCCTGTGTAAAAACTGTTAGGGTTTTTTATTATTTTTATTTATTTTAAGCAAGTTCAGGATACCTCTCTGTCATTTTTGCAGTTACTTTTTATGATGAAGAGTAAACCAGTGATAATCCTCTAATCCTCACCAACATCCTCTCCCTCCCAAGTTAAACTACACTAAATGTTTTAGTCCAAGTCCAATATATGCTTTGAAAAAATCTGTTATATGTAAATCAGAGGTGAACATGTTCTTCCAAGCAGAGCAAATAGCTAGTCATCTGTGGGTTCAAAATTTAGACTGTGTCATTAGCTTTTGGTTGATTTTTGACTGAGCACAAATCCTATGTTCTCATCTAGCTCACATTAAATGATAACTAAGAGAAGATCTCTCATGCAAATGATGTGTTTGTGATTTCAAAATATTTTCTTTTTTTGCAAATAAAAATTATGGCATTATTACAATCTGCTTTAATAAATGTTTCCTGTATAGATTCGTTTCTTAGATTTTTTTTTTATTTTTTTCTTGGAAATTTATAGTCATTAAACATCCATCTTTGAGAACATAGTTAACACCTAATGAAGTTAATGGGATTATCCATATGTTTAAAATTAAGTACTTCAAGTGTTTTGCTTAATCTAAGGTTTAAAGGAATGGTAGAAAAGAGTCACAATTCATAGAAGGCACTTCTGTGTTTAGAATATTTTAATAGTTCATTATTTTTGTCTTTTCTAATTGCAGTTTAAAAAACAGCATATGATTAATCTGTAAATAAAGTCAAAGCCATGAATTGGCAACAAGTCACAGGAAACCTGTGTGTTTTTCAGCAAAGTTTGAATACTATTTCCACCAGAATTTGATAACCTTGTTCTTGCTGGTGAGGATTTGTCAGTTTTACTTTCTTTCACAAATACAATATTTTCTGTAGACCTACTAATAACATTAAATATTTTGTCATGTCTCATAGAAGTTATTGACTTTGTATTTATTGTTAATGGAGGGATGTTATATATACAGTAGACTTCATATTTAAAATCAAACGGCTTTTTATATTCGTGTCTTATGACAAGTATAAACAATGTAAGAGCTTAGAAACTACATCAAATTGGTTCATGACTCAAGAGATGCTTAGAGTCTTTCTGGGCGCATGGAATACCTTTGAAATTAATATAAAATAATAAAAAAGGCATTATTTTACATTCTAGTTTGCTAGAATTTCAGATATTTTTCTAAGTGGCAATGAAAAAGTATTCAGAACAAAACTACTTCTGGCTTTTAATATAATAAACATATTGTCACTGAAATTTCAATGCCCATACAGATCCCCACAAAGGTTGTATTCTTTGAATTCATTAGTCTGTAGAGTATTATTAGCATACTGTATTTTAAAGCAGTAGAGGTGGTGCCACAATTATATTCAAAACTAAGGATACTTATATCTGATACTTAGGTCTATTTTTATGTCACACACAGAAAACTAAAACTAATTTTAATTCAGTTGATGCATGTAAATGTGCAATGTTAGTGTTTTACTCCACTTAGATGCATTTAGACTGATTCAACAGGAGTGAGAAATCTAAAAGGGAATTGGTAAGTAACTGACATCTTTTTGCTGATAGGTAGAGGTGCGCTCTACAACAAAAACAGACTATCAGAAAGAGGCCATGTGGTTAATTTAGGTCTGCTCCTTTAATATGATTTTTTTATGCCTGACTGTTTCCTAAATTTTTCTGACAAAGTAAAATTTGTGTCAAACAGCTTTCTCTACATAAGTTACCAAAGAAGGCAAAAGAAATTTACCATCCTGCCAAGAATGTGTGCCATCAAGTTAGGCAAGGTTGTAGCTTCATGCTTTAGGTTTCCACTGCCGTTGATATAATTTTACATGTGTCTGCCTCTTCCACTCCAAGCTTCAACTGCTCTTTTACATCCCTCTGCAGAAAGGTTTTCATTCCCCTGTTTTAAGCACCTTTCAGGATACTTAAACCTCATTTTATGAAATCACCTGTTTTTCACAAAGCCTTTATTAATTTTTGTTTGTTTTAATTTAAACTAGTTAACTTTGCTGCAGTTTATAGCACATCCAGAAATGCTGTACTGAGGAGAGTGGGAGGAGACTGAAAGAGCTGGAATGAATGAAGAGCACACGTGCACATGGAACAGGGAGTCCATCACCCAAGGAAGAGTTAGAAATGCAGTGTAATGATCTGATGTGACAGACTGCACCGATCTTGTGTTCTGCATGGGTGGGCAAGCCTGGGAGGAAGCAGAGAACTGTATTATTTGGGCTGACTCCTGCCATTTTCTCTGTGCTCTGCTGTGGATGTGCATAGGAGCTTTTATCACATAGACAAACAGAAACAGTACAATTTGTGCTTTGGCTTCACCTTCCCACCAGTATCCATCCAATGTAGTGGCTCGAGCAGTGCTATTGGAATTGATCCTGTATTTGAGCCAGACCAAAGGGCCCAATCATTTTTCTTTAAACGGCATCACCATGGAAATAAGCAGTGTGGCCTTGGAGAGGTGTATAACTCTCTTATGATGGCTTAATAGGACCTTTATTTAAAAATATATTTCATTTAGGTTCTTCTCAGATGTTTTGATTTGTGATTACTTGCTTTGAAAACATAATTAAAGAAGTTTCACTTAGAACCCAGGAAAATGGCGTAGGCTTGAAATATTATTTTTTTCTCTTTAAATAAAAAAAATATGTTTGAGTATTTTATTAATCAATCTGTTAGTAGGCTTGTTTACTGTTCATACATATATACTGAAAAAACACTAAGAATGGTAGAAACTGGTAAACTTGGGGTATTTACAAGGAGAGTTTCCACTGACACACATAGACTATAAAACAGTTTTTTTCTCAGCTGAAAGAGAAAAAAATTTATAAAAATATAGAAAAATAAGGGATCCAGCATTTACAGACTTGAGAGAGAGAAAAAAAAACCTACAAAACAAGTTAACATTAAAAAAATTACTTATTTCGGCTAGTGAAGTCTCTGTTCCTGGAAATACTTCTTGAGACTGGATGACTTTCTAGAGCTGTGCCCCAGCTTGATCACTAGCAGTTGATTGTATGCCAGTATCAAGAGTCAGAAGCATTATGGCTTACATTTTGCAGAAAATTAGAGTATAATGATATGCTATAAAAATGGCAATTCCATTTAGCAGAAATTATATATGATATGTTGTGTGATATTCATAATGGTTTTTTATTGTTTCTAATAAATATAAAAATGAAATCAGTGTTAAATATGATAAGCCTGCTTTTATCAGTTAAATGCAGTAGCTCACTTTTTATAGTCCATGCAAGACTGACCATTATAGATGCATTCAAAATCTCCTTCTTCCTAAGCATGTCTGTATAGGTCATGCATATATCAACTTCAGGGAAAAAAAATTATAATTTCAGTTGCTTCTTGGTTTGGCTGTGTGTCAATTCATGTGATTTTCCTTTCTTTCTCTTTTTTTTTCTTTTTTTTTTCCTTCAAAGATGTAACAGCCATGGAATAATAGTGTTTGAATGGGCACTGTGGAGGAACAAGAGCAAAGGCACTTGTATAGGCGTAAGGAAATAGGCCATTGGAACCAGGCATGTCCTGCTCCTCCTGGCAAGACTGAGAGATGAGAGTTGCAACTCACACTTCTGCTCAGGGACAAGGCACAGCTGCTTGAATATGAAGCTGACAGTGAAACTGTGGCTTCTGTACAGAGCTGAGCATTGTTTATTTGTCTTGGGCTGCTGACTTGGCATCAAAGGTTTGGTATATTCACTGAACCATGTATGCATTTTGACCCTGAGGGGAAAGGAGATTTCATCTGTACTGTTGCAGACAGTGCTCGTAAGAAGCAATCTCTAAGCAATTAATTTGTTTTCCATGTTATCCTCTTGAAATGTAGGGAGCCTTGCTGCTTTAGTAGAGAGTGGAAGGGACTACAGCTCCCAGGTAACTGCAAGTTTGTTAGACACTAATCTGAGGGCCCTAAGTTTCCTGGTTGCCTCTCTTCAGAACAAAAAAAACCACCAACCCAAATCAAAACAGCACAAAGAAAAACCAAACCCAAAACCAAAAACCAACCAAATTAAACTTGACAAAAAGAAGATAAAATTTGCATTCTCACTTCCGTGAATCCTGTCGCATACTACTTTTGATCTTCTTTATTGGCAAGCATGATTTATATGACTATCAGGCTTCATATGGAAACAGTGCTGATTGTAATGTTGTAAAATTAATTGTTAAAGTGCACTTACAGGAAGTTAAGTCCTGTTTTCCTTGAAATGAATTAGTAGAGACATTTTTGTCATGCTTTGTCATGCCTGTGTTCATTCACCACAAAATCTGTTGTGTTTACATACTGAAAATGTCAAGGTCTCTTGAAACATAAAGTTATTAGGTGCTGAAGGTCGTATTTTCATAGGAACATTAGCAATTATTGACGCTGAGATATCAAAGGATTTATTTTGCAAACCATTGTTGGTGAGACTGATGCCACTGAATTTTGATAGCCAAAATGATGTTTGGAAGCCAATGTCTGGATTTAGGCTGAGTCTGACATCTCTGCAGTTTGCCTTCATTTATAGGTAACAGACGTACTGCTTTTTGGTGAAAACTTAGGGGGAAAAATACCAAAAAGCCCTGCAAAGATAATGTCATTTTTCCTTGTAATATAACTGCAGACCACTCTTTCTTTTTACTCTACTATTTCCAGCATTAGTCTCTTGCACCTATTTGCTCTGGTCCTAGATAGAAAGGAAGAAAGAGGACCTTTCAGCACAATACTAGTGCTTTGTCTGCTCAGGCCACCTATTTTGCCCTGTCTCCTTCAAACTGGTGAGAGAAACCCAAATACACACAAACATTTCTTAACCTGAAACAGAATGTGAATAACAGTCAGGTAGGTACAATATCAAATGCATCCATATCCCATTGTGCATTTTACACTGCAATGCTATGTTGAATGTCTTCAACCTTGCTGCTGTCTCATGAAAGTAAGTTTTATTGGTGAATGAATTTGGTTTTTGTTTTGGGTTTTGTTTTTTGGTTTTGGGTTTTTTGTGTGTGTTGTTTTTTTTTAATAGCATAGCTGGTTGGATTCTATTCCTTTTACTATTCAGGTATGTCAGATTCTGTTACCTCAAATAGGAACACCAGAAACTTCAAAAAAAGTTAAGTCCTCAGAGTACCCTTTCCCTCCCACTTTGTTACCACCCAGGAACAACGTCAATTTGAGTGTAAAACAGTCAGGAAGATGGTGTAACTGCATCGTTTGCCTTGTCTCTATAGCCTTGTTTATAACTGTGTTTGACGATTTTCTCTGCTTGACCCAAACAAATGAGCTTTTGGAATGATGACTGCTGACTTTGCCTGCAACTTAAAGCCATTAAGCAGTAAACTCTTCACAGTTTCTTCACATTATGAGACAGAGAACAGGAGGCAGTTCTTCTCAGTAGAATTGTTCCCTCTTTGGGGTCTGCTGCTAAAATTCCCATATGGTATATTTGCTGCTGTGATTGTTATAAAAATAATATTTCTAATAGTGTGTTTACCCAAATGTTCCATGAAGCTCTACAGACTTGGAATAAACTTAATTATTTTGAAGAATAGTGTTAATTGCTGCTGATATGTTTAAAATTTAATTAATTTCCTTGCTACAGAAATGTCTTACCAAAGATTTCATAATATCTTTACTGAGGTAATATGCTGAATTCACATGATGCTTTGCCACTCATTTCTCTGCCTGAAGTAATATATAAATACAATTATTCCTAATTTGGTGGAATTTGCCATCTTTTGAAGATAAAAGAGTTCCAAATTGTAGTCATGGTATTTATAGCTACATATACAAGTAAGTAAATAACTATTGGATAAATAGTCTATTAGTCTGCATCTGTTCAGATGTTACCACTGGATGTATTTTCAGAGTTCTAGAGCTTTTCACTAAACATATATTTTATTGGGATAATCAAAATTATGGAAGCCAGCTGGAAGCTTGACTGTATCATGTAGTATATATTGAGTGATAAATGAAGTTCTGCTATCTAGAGAAATTATGTCAGGATAACCTCACCGGTTAAATTTTTGTTTGGATTAGTGTCACTGTCTCATACTACAGGACTCTCATATAACATGTATAGGATTTTATGCTCCTTGTTTTATGAAGATGCTTGTTTTCCACACTCTCACAGGATTTTATTTACATTTGCATATAGCCTTATTTGTTATTTTGATGAAATTTGACAGCATTTAGTATCTCTTTTTGTTGAAGAAGCATACACTGTGTACTTGAATTTGAGGCAATATATAAATCATATTGACAATTAAATGTAATAATCAGGAAGGTAAAACTTGCAATGTTCAGCTAAAGACTAGAAAACTCATTTTTATGTGGATTGTGTAACGTATCTAGGCTAAATTACACTCAGCAGAGCGGATAAGTCCATTGATGAGGCAATAAAGAGCAATCTGAACATGCTGTTTATCTTACTGTTAGCAGTATGTTAAGTGGAAAATATTGAAATCGGAAAATTAACATTTTAAATGATGCCGTTTCTTTCAAGCTGCTTGTGGTCTTTATTTTAAGCTCCTAAAGACACATTGTTCTTTTACTATTTCACTAAGTATTTATTTATATAGTTGAACCAGAGATTGAAACAATTAAGCTTGATGGTACAAACACAAAATTAGGTATTTCTTTCTCAAGCAACATATACTTGAAAAGCTCACTCAAATAACATTACAAATGCTGAGACACTAAATTATAAGGGCAAAATTCCATTTTTATTGAAGTTGTATGGCAAAGCTTCTGTGTCTTTAGACACAGAAATCTTCTTAGTCAAATTAGAATTCCTTTCTGAATATAATTGAATTAAAAAGTTCATGAAGACAAAAGAATAAAGTCGTATAAAAACAAGCAAGTTAAGTGAGAAAATAAAGAAGCCTGGCCTTGAAAAAATATTGAATAGAGAATGAGCATATTTGGATCTACAAATGCTAAAAAAATATTTTAGTATCATATAATATTTTATTATCAATTTTTATTATAATTATTATTAAGACATTTTCTTGTAATTATATATCATTATTTATTATATAAATGTACTTTCCTGGAAGCTGCAATGTAATGAAATAAGCCCATCTCTGCCTTCACTTCTGAGACTCTGACAAAGGAAAAGATCCGAAAACATAAAAGCATCAAGGCTGAGGAACTTCAGGAGCTTTTTATTTGAAACCAAAACACCACTAGGACAGAGTAACTCCCACCATAAATAAAAAACTTACAAATACCATTAGTAATGGGATGAAAGTAGAAAGAAAAAAGTCATGAATCACTGATTGTGACTGTTACCATGGGCAAATCGATTATGGTCCTTTAAGAAATAACTTTTTTTCCCAAAGAACCATATATAGCAGAAATCTCATGTACTTGTTTCTTGATGAGCCTCAGGGGTCTTTTTTAACAAAAAAAAAGGATTGCAGCCACGTTTTCTGCATATGAGACAGTAGGCCTAGCCTGAGGGATTTCTTCTTTTTTCATCATATTTTTATTGAAATGAGGCCTTAGAATGAACCAGCTCTCCCCTCTAAAAACCTTCTTTTGCTTTTTCTTCTTTCCAGTCACTATCCCACCACTCTAGGGCCCAGTCATCCTGAGATATTAATGTGTGCACATCTCAGGTAGATTGGAATAATGTGCATCTGCTCCATCTATATGCTAAAGTTCTAAGGCCCTCGCAGTCACCAGAAGTGAGAAAAGTCTGCATGTGTGGAAACAATTGAAAACTCCAAGTCTGGAAATTATTATCATTTTTCCCCTTTTTTTTTATAATCAGCATATTAGTCACTAAACTTCACTTTGAGTGGGTAGATGGTCTAAGTCTTGCTTCTGTCAGACTCTAGAACTACCCTGAACCACTGTAAATGAAGCACTGATCTGGGGCCTGCTTTAACACCAGTCTCAGTGACATTTCACACTATTAAAGAGAATGCTCACTTGCTAAGTCTAAAACTGCTGCCTTAATGTACCAAGCAATATTTTTCTGTCTATGTTATCTGTCAGACTTTCAGCTTCTCCTAGAGCTGGGTCAAAGTTGGCATCTCAACACATATACAGATAACACCATGAGTCAAACAGGAGTAGAGATCCTGACAGATCTCTTTAATTGTAAGTCTTGTCTGTTTTACAGTCCTGTTCTCCTCCTTTGTTACTGTCTTATATAGACTCATTATTAGTATCTAAAGATGCTATGTGACATTTAGCAGAGAGGCTCTTCTATAAATGATCAAGGTTATCTGCTGCAGCTTTGGACACCAGCACATTTTAAAGCGTTAAGTGTTATGTAAATTTATTGCATGAAGATCTAACAGAGAAGCGTTATTTTTAAAGGCATAAGAAAATTGATTCTCTTTGTCTTTAAGAATGTATCTGTAAGACATGCATCACTAGTCACATTAAATACCAACTGCAGCTTCATACTTCTAATGTAGGAATATCCTTGGGCCCATATGTCATTGTTCTACAAAAATGTGTATGCAAAAAGTAGAACTTAAGTGCAAGATAATGTCTGCCCTCCACCTGTCTGCTTGATTGCTCAGACTACCTAGAATTAAGTCACAGACAAGTGTCACAGTGTGAGGATTCAGAAGTGGCTGATTGCTTCGAACACAGTCAGCGCAGTGCATTATAATGTGCGTCTGATGGATGTATGTGTTATATGGGTAAATGATGAGGTCACTGAAGATCACAGAGGTATGACACTCAGTGAAACAGACACATTTGCACTCTGGACGCTATCCTCAAACTACATTTGAAACAACAACCAGGTAGTATATTTTTTGCAGTGAAATTTGTTAACATGGCTACTAAATGTGTCAAGGTCTATAGGGGTATGATCTGTCATTTTTAAGTGCCTTGCCTGCTAAATGCTTGTGCCAGAGAGGCCATCAAGATGTAGCATGCACCATCTTCTCATAGTTGTAGTAATCTGAGTCACTGAGACCATGCACTGCTACTCTGACACAGGTCACAACTGTGAAAACAGAGTTTGAACTTCTAGCAGACTTTAGGTCATGCACACTGTGAGGAATAACAGAAATACCTTGAATCAGCAATGTTCAGGGTATACACTGATGATTCAGTTCACTGGTTATCCTCATGCCATTAATTCTACATCAACTCTATTTATCACCTGTTAGTTGAATATAATATTAAAGTTCACCAGTAAACACCTAAGAAACTGTATTCTCTACTGCTGTTGTCCTCAATGAGGAAACAAAAAAAATAATGGCAGAACAAAATTTTTTATTGGAATCCCCCTAAATAATTTGAAAACTGAGACATGAAACTTGTTATTTCTTTAGCCTTGAGTGTTCTGGAAGCAAACAGGCCATAAAAGTTATGTTAAAGATTCACAATAAAAGGATTGGTTATTGGTCTAAGTGTTTTCAATAGGGCTGGTCACTGCTGATTCTGTCTACTGGTGAAGCTGACAGAAATAGTTTGAATTTTTTAAAAGTAGCTTGTTCTGATTCATAGAACACCTTCTGCTCCTCCTAAATGTGTTCCATATTTCCTTTAGTCTATGACAGTGTTCCTATTAAGATCAATCTAAACTAATTTCACCAAAGAAACGCTCTACCATCAGCTTTCTTCTCCAAAAGTTCCCATGGGCATGTTGAGGTTGTAGTCATCTGTAGCAGATGACAGCTTCTGCATTATGTTCCTTTCTCTTTGATTGAAAACTAGTACAGCCCATGGATTGTGAAGGACTTGGTAGAGTGGAATCCTGTCAGAAGGAATGTTCTGATTTGCAGCAGACATTCGAAGTAAGTCCAGAGTGATCTGAGAGACTTCAATTTTCTGGTATTCTTGAGCACACCACCAGAAAATTAAATTCTTTTTTTCTCCTCTGCAACTCATAAGTCTTGCATACCATCCTGCTTTACAAAGGAATACACTTGTATAAAGTAATTTGATGTTTTTACTGCTCTGGAGCTGTTTATACAGAACTTGGTTTCTGAAGCATCCTTTCCACTTTAACATAGTGCTTTACATAGCACTACTTTAAAGAAACTAGTAAAATAGTGTGACACAGCCACAAGAATTAAATATTTCTCTATTCTGCTCAGCATATTACTCAGCTTTTGTTTTACGTATTTTCTTAATCTCTGACTGGAATGAAATGCTGGATACTTAATGACAGGAGAAGATATAACTTGTCTACAAATTTACTACTGCAGAATTGCACTACAAAAAAGTGTGTTTTGCATTAAGTAGTGAATGCAGTCATGTAAAGTTGCTTCACAAAACACAAAGGAAGGAGAATATGAATGTTAAACCCCTTCTCTCTCTCTCTCTCTTTCCCAGCCCCCCACCCCACCCATATGATGGAGTTGTTATTTCTTAATGAGTCGTAAGGTTTAGATGCTATAAGGAAGGAATACGCATTAAATTTTATTTAGACCGTGATTCACAAAAGCCATCAATTTCAGATGTAAAATTTACGTCAGATTTCTAACTATAAAACTCTGAGCATGGCTGCAATCCTTGAAGAGGGCATTATTTTTTTGTCACAGTCTTCCACGTGCTTGCAGAAATTGTGGATGCAAGTCTTGCTTTTGAGCAACTCAACAGCTAAATGGGCAAAACGTGCCGTTAGTCAGCTATGCATTCATTCGTCTGTAGAAACTACACATGACTAGTATTTATCACTATGTCATGTACCAATAGCAATTCTAACTCATAGTTCACCACATGCTTTTAAATAGAAAAGCTCCTGTTTTTCTTCTCTTGGCAGTATTTTAAACTACGGTCATGTCTGGTGAAAAGATGTTCTCCAACATTTAGATATGACGGCCATTAAAGTTGTAAAGACCATGGAGTTCCCAAGTACAGATGTGTTTTTGCAGGGAACTCATTAATTAGGAATAATTATTTGTACCCTGAATGAACAACTCTCTCCTGCTTAGTTTCCATGGATGTGATGTGTTCAAGTTATATTTTCACATTACTCTGCAACAGTTTTCAAGAGATGCTTTTCTTTTTCAGTCTGCCAGCCTGGAAGCTGACTCTGGGCTTTAAGAATTAAGCTGAGTTTCCATCTGACACCTTAGCAGCACTGACAAAGGTTTTCTGGGCACTTTATACCTTGACCTACTATTCTGCAATTTCACTTTCAAGCACACATCACTGTGACCTTGATTTGAAGACAATGAGTTTTCACAGGTATAGCTGTAGACTAGATTTTTCCTCCAGACTTGTTCTTTTTGATGATGATGGCATAGGAAACATTAAAATAAAAAGTAGTAAGTTGCCCAGGGTCATGACATTTTTCAGATGGGCTTTCAGAAAGCCATTTGTGGCAGAATGACTATAAAAAACAACCAAGTGCCATCACAAAAAAGCATTTCCATTTTTTTCAGTGAAGGGTCTTGCGTTAAAAACTCTGGCTGCAAGTCTAGCGGGTGATCCCTGTTTTATGAACAAACCATTGCTGTGCTCTCACCTTGTACTTCCCAACTCTATGGTAACAGACGAGAAAAAAAAATTAGGCATGTAGATAATAGCTGACCAGCCAAAACTGGGTGGAATAATGATCACTTGTTTGCAGGCAGGAAAAATCCTCTACTAAGTAGACATCAGAGGTAATCCTGACCAAGATGGCAGTCAAGAAGAGATACCATTGCATTTGTGGCTCTGGCCTTTGGCTCACCTATATAAATTTTGACTCCGAAGTTTTCCTAATTAAGTTCCTGATAAAATTGAATATATCCCTTGAGGTTCCTGATATATATTCCTTGAAAGATTAAAGTCAATCCTGGCAAGCAGTTCAGGCAACATCTGAGGGATGTTCTTAAAAAATCTGCCTCCAGTAAAAATCTCCCATGTCTTTAGGTCTTTCTCACAAATCCAAGGATTTCTGCAGTGGTCTTGGTATTCATCTGCTGCTACTCTTCTTCTTGAATTTTGTCTTCTCATTACACTTCCAGGGCACACAAGGGCACTGAGGTTGCCATGGGGAGAGAGACAAGTGTGTGGAAGGAGGATGCCAGTAGAAGGGCTAGGTTTCTTGAATTTTCTGAGCATTAAATTTGTCAAAAGTGGGACTGAAAAAAGCATCACTTTAAAAATTGGATTCAAATAATGGTGGGTTTTGAAATAAACCATTTCTTTTTTGGAAACAGTAAGTTAATTAAAAAAACCCACCACATTTACCTTTCTTAAATCAGGAAAACAGTTTAAAAGTATGGTAAAACCTTTTTTTCCTTTAAACAGGGTTTGATTTTATAAGGAACAATATACCTTGGTAGTGTATGGTGATGATTTTTAATGCTGAGCAAAGCCATCAATTTTAATACTTTTGCAGTTCTTCTTCAGGGATAAGGAAATAGGATTCATTGTAGATGGTCCAGTAAAGAAGGAAGTGATGTGATGATGCAAAGAAATGTAAGTGTAAAGAAAGGAGAAGCAAAGACTGTCCAGATAAGAGTGATGTGACCAGTGCCCAAAATGGGGTCACTGTTGGTTGCCATTCATGTTCATGACTGACAGTCAAGGTTACCTCAGCAGCTATTAGGATCTTCTGGTGAATATAGATGACACTGAAGTAATGCTATTTACTGAGTGTCTGACAGGTTTCAAGGATAAAGTACAAAGTGCCACTGATGAAGTCAAGTGACAGGGACACCACAATTTCCTTGTCTTTAATTTTTTTCTAATGTGTCATGATCTGCAAAGTAATATTTATGCTACAGTAGTTCCTAAAATAGATGCCATTATGTTCATTAGATGCTTCACATCTGGATATCACAACCAGTAACTGTTGTAAGTAGTGTGCGTGTGGGGGGGGAATGGGGAAGTAATTTTCATCTTTTCTGGGTTTTCTTGATTAGATATCTCAGACTTCATAAGCATTTATTTAATTTGTATTAGCATTTAACAGTCAAATGCCCTCAATGGCAAAAAATTACCCTAGAGGCAGCATAGAAACTAATGCTTATTCTGTGACAGATGTTCTCTCTGACAAGGACTTAAATATTGAAATTCTAATATATTTATTATGCAAGAAGATGACATTTTATCCCTCCAACCATTTGACAGGAAGACACTATAATTATGCCTTTCCCTGGATTCCCATTTTCCCTTCTGTACCTTTGTGAGAGATTATAAGAGTTCAGACTCCCATTCCCAAACAGGTTTGCCCTTAAAGCAGCACATTTGCAGTAATCAATGCAAATGCAGTGACTGGTTCTTTCTAGATCATTTCTTCAAGCTGAAATTTCTTTGCCTTCAGAGGCTGTTACGGGAATGACAGATGGCAATGTGTTTATTAGGAAAAGTGGAGGTGACTTTAATGCACTCTCTGTACGTCTCTATGCTTGCTCTATTATTAAGCTCTGATTTGTTCTGAGAGAGAGCACAAAAGGCAGCCACTGTATCAGAACACTATCCTGCAAAATAGGAGTTGTGGAAATATTGCATGTAGCTCTGGTTTGTTTCAGTAATTTTCCCTAGGAAGATTATTATTATATATTGCAGACAGAAACTGAGGACAAGGAAACAAAACCAGAGCAAACTTGTGACAGTTACACTGTGCATGCAGATATTCATTTATGCTGTAGATTTTTGATAATGCTGCTAATGGCTTATAATGTGAGCAGGGTGTCACATGCTCTGAAAGGGCTGTGCAGCCTTATCAGTCCCTAAAGACAGCTAACTGCAAACCACCTCTAATATTCTGACATTAACTTGAAATGCCAGTCTCACACATCAGCTTGGTCACTGGAGCTGTCATGCATGACTTACTAGCATTGCTGAAACCAAAACTAAGAGCCAAGTAAGAATTTGGAAGAGAGCTGCAACGAAATGGCTGGACTTTAAAAATGTGAATTTTGTAGAGAGCTGGGTAAGCATCAGAAAGATAAACCACAAGTGTGGGGATGCTGGACTAACTTCCTAGCTGCCTCCCAGCCATTGTACACAGCCTGCAGCAAGCACTAAGGATTCTGGCAGCACATTCTTATGCTTTTTTATAGAGAAAAGTTAGGTTTCTGCTGTTAGAGAAGGGAGTGGGATTGCAGGTTTCCATACTTTCCTGTGTGTTCCTGCAGTGCCAGGGGTGTAGAGGAGACCCTTCCCCAGCATCTTTAATTGGGAACCAGTCACACCATTATTGAAGAGCCCCTGCACACCTCTGCTAATGTGCTCCCAACCAGTGGCAAAGACAGATCGAGGAAGACTAATGGTGCTTTGTTGAAGGGTGTACAGGCAAGGTAGCTGGCAGTGTGGCAGTGAGGCCTTTTTCCTGGTGTGCCTTGACTTTTAGGTTAAAAGTATCATGGCACCCATCTTCTAGCCTGGGATGTGAACTTGGGCATCTTGTGCAGCACGGTGATAGGGCCTGTCAGATGAACCAGAAAGCACTTGCAGCCCTCTCTCTCACAGCCTGGCATGGGTGAAACAGATTTCTTGAACTTCTTGAATCAGGAAATTGTATTTAAGTAGGTTGTCAAGATCCTCCAGTGACCTTCATAGCTTGTGTTTTCAGAGCCAGTAGTGCACCATGTGTTCTGTGTTGGCTTTCATCTAGAATGAACTGCTTTTTTTTCTTTTCTTTTATAAGGAGATTGATATTTTTGAAGATAACTGGAGAAGTTTAAGTAAAAGGTCTCTGTATGAGAAGAATATGAAGATGGTAAGAGAAGAAAAAAGATTGCTTTCCTTACAAATTTCTGCCTTCTGATACTGTTAAGAGGAGCTTTGAATATACAAAAGTCAGGTGTTCTATAACTACAAGTTTGTATCTACACGCACCCAAACACTAAGAGTTTAGGACTGCGTAACAAATAATAAAACATGACACTATATTGCTCTGATATGACAGAAATGCTATGATTAAAAGAAAAAACTTTCTCTATACTCAGAGAACTCTGAAATATGAAGTTACCTATTAGTGGG
>WBMV01004893.1:208678-238620 GCA_013396655.1 Campylorhamphus procurvoides | reverse complement strand
GGGGGGGGGGGGGGGAAGACAAATGGCATGCCATTGCTATACTTTGACAGCTTGAAATGGGTAACATCACTTGGTTTTCCAACATGGCATTTTATAGTTTCTCAATATTTTAGGGTAAATACTGATAGACTAAAGAACAAAGTATCTCAGAAACATATTCTTAATGTCCATATGTTCTGCAACTGTCCAGATATTTGTTATGTGTACGCATTTAGTCTTTTTTGTCCGCTAAAACCAAACCTACATACTCTGGAAGAATTCAAAATCTTAAGATGGCACTAAAGATCAACATAACAGAGGAAGTTGTCTTCAAGAAACTTTGTGATATGAAGGGTACTGATCATTTAAGGCAAGATGCAAATAATTGTGTTCTGGCTGGAAATTAGTAACCTGATCCTGAGTGTTCTGAATCTTTGAAAGTTACTCATCTGCCCATGATAACATGCTTTTTTCTTTATTTTGTTTTGGGTTTTGGCTGGTTAGTTGGTTTTGATTGGGTTTGTTGCCAGTAAGAGAGGTTTGTTGGTTGTGCTTTTCTCAGTGCTACAATTGTGGATAGACTTTTTTCCTGCTAGTGAAATAGAATAGTTTTAAACTGGCATGCATCAATATGATGGGTAGGACCATTTTTTGCAGTTATAGAAGTACTAAAAATGTGTGACTGGAGAGAAGGAGAAATCTACTCATTTGATTTAACATTTCTTTCCAAGGAGTGCACACTCTTTAAGGAAAGGAAAATGAACATTAAGCCTTATTTAGACATAGAGGGGTATTTTTTCCAGCCATTATGATTTCTTAAAGTCTTACTTTAAGCAAATCTTTTTTGTCCAATAAAAATGAAATACATTAAAGCAACAAAACCAAAACTGTACATGAAATTTTATGTGATTTTGAGTTTATGTGAGTGGCTATCAAGGATTCTTGCTTTCTGTTTGGGGAGAAATAATTGAATATTTCATATTTGGGGAAGATATAACAATATTTAAGTATTTCATTAATATTTTCAGAAGCATCATCTTGATTTAAGAGCCCAGAAACTTTTCTAAATATAGGTTAAAGTCTTGCCCCAGATTACCCTTACTGGCAATTGAGGGCCAAAGTATATAATTTAGTTTATAATGCTAAGCATGAAAAAAAAATCAGAAATTTTCCACTCAAATTATATTAATTTTTTTAATCCTGGTAAATATTAAGTGTCAACATAGACACAAATAGAAATAAATCCTATTTCTGTGTTTAGCACCTAACAAACTAACTGAGAAAGTACATGTGACTGTAGGAGAATCCTGCTGAGAAACAGCTTGGAAACCATTGTCAAATTGTCATATTTTTAACTGTCATTTGAATGGAGTTGTCTCCAACTTGGTTGCCCATGTATAGCTAAAAAAGTCAACAATGAATGACAGATCAAAGTTTAAAATAACTGTAATTAAGTTAAAATAGCCCAAATATCTATACATGTTCAATAAGGAATGAAATTGCTCTTCAACTGATAAACTAGTAAAACAGTATTTTTTTACAATTGTGGCAAAATTTCACAAATTTTTCCAGGGAAATTGCTTTCCAAGTGTGTTCATTTCCACAGTTTATGCAATGTTCAGCTTCTGTACAGATTTTTTTGGCTGTGGAGCCTCGACAATAACATGTAGTGAAAAATAAATTATATTTTGTTGTATTTGCATGTCAGAAAACCAAAGCCATGTGGGCTACCACTGTGTGTGGGTGTGTTTATGTGTGTGTGCACATGCCTGCATGTGACTGTGTGTGCAGCCTGGAATACCCCCATTTTGGGTGTTTCTGTCAAAGGCAGATTTCCTCTGTGAGTCTTCTGCCATGTTTGAAAGCTTGTTATGCTACAGATCAGTCAAACTAAGAATGAATGCTGCCTTAAATACACTTCTAGGAGAGAAGGAGGAAAAGTTTTCTTGTTGGTCAAGTCAGCACAGAATTTTTACTGCAGTACAGAAATGTGTGTTTCCCAGAATTTAGCTAAATGTCCTTTGTGCTTCTACTTTATTCAAAACACAGTTGTGCTCAGTATGTGTCTGTTACTACCATGAAGACCCTGAAAACAATACTTGCACTTCCCCAGTTATGGCACAAATTTTTTTTTGTAAGAAGCAAGGTCTATGGTAAGAGCTTTATTTACTTTTGCATGCATTGTCTTGTGTGAACTCATTAGCACCTGTGGTTATCCTACTGTTGACAAGGGAATTCTCTAGTACAAAAAATGCTATATACAGATCAATGAATAAAGAGAGTTAATTTAGAAGTTCTATGTTGGGGCTATGCCTAACACTTCCATATGAAAATGATGGGTCCCTGACACTCATATTTTGTACTGGATATAATTTTTGGAAAATCTGTACGCAGTATGCTTTCTGGGTCAGGAAACATGATTTTGTCTGCTGGACAGTGTGACTCAAACTCATTTCTGACTCTAAGCATCTGGAAAAGTAATTTGTTTTCCTGAAGACCTTTTTTCCTCTGGTGTGTGGATTATGCTCTTATCAGAGACACCTCAGTTTTATTTGCCCAGGGTTAGAGAATTTTTTCTGCTCTCATGGCTTTTTAAAAATACAAATAATCTTATTACTTTTTTAGAAAAAATTAGCTCTTCTTTTTGTATTTTGCAAATGCAGATATTTCTTGGCCCAGCATTTGCAATCTCATCCCTTTGCTGCTCACATATACCTTGAATACCTGGCACTCAGATGGCTGCAATTTCTTCTGCAGTCCCTTCCTGATTCCCTTTAACCCTATGCAATATTTTTCACTGGCAGAATTATCAGAATGTTTTTTCCCAATGCATAAGTCTTGTATTTATAGTCACACTTTTTAGTTCACAAAGAAAGCATAACCACCTCTGCAGTGCAATTTTAAAAACAAAAAATGTTGAAAAGTTTAAATAGTTTTATTTTTATATTTTTTTTAATTATTATTTGGTATTGTGAGGACATGTATTGGGTTTGTGTGGGAAGGATTTGGTAGTGAGGGGGATACACATGTGACTTCTGTGAGGAGCTGCCAGAAGCTTCCCCCATGTCCGACAAGGCCAATGCCAGCCGCTCTAAGACAGACCTGCCGCTGGCCAAGGCCAAGCCTGTCAGTGATGGTGGTAGAGCCTCTGGAGTAACTTGCTTAAGAAAGGGGAAAAGCACCTGTGCAACTGCAGCTGGAGAATGGATTAAGAAGAGCCCTGAGGAGGACTTGGGAGTACTAGTTCAACATTACCCAGAAATGTGCTCTTGCAGCCCAGATAGGCAACTGCATCCTGGCCTATATCAAAAGCAGTGTGGCCAGCAGATTGGGGGAAATGATTCTTCCCTTCTACATTGCTCAGGTGAGGAATTACCTGGAGTACTGCATCCAGCTCTGGGACCCCAATGCAGGGACATGGACCTGTTGGAATATGTCCAGAAAATTAACTCCATCTCAGCCAGACCCCATACTGGAGAAATACAAAGATAACACTTGTGTGAAAACATACTTTTTCAAAGGTTCAAGTGTGATGACACATAAATGTTATGCTAATTTTAATCTCTATTGAAGAAATATTATTCCCTTTGTTTATTTTTCTTTTCTGTATTTCTGTTTACATCCCCCTTTTTCCTTATTGTTATTGTTTGGACTGATGATAGAATAGATAAGGTTTTCATACCAAATTATATTATAAATGGAAGTTGATAAAATTATTCTGGATTTAAAAACACACTACACATTTTCACTTAGGAAATAAGAAGTATGTTATTAGACCCTAACAAAAATAGTGAAAAAACCCACCCCAGAATGTTATTTAACTGAAGTAGACAAAATATGTAGAAAGATATTTTTTAAATTGTTGCTAATTTTGAACTTACTGCTCATACTTTTATTTTCTTGATTTCTTGTTTTCATTGTAATTTTCAATAATAAGGATTCTTTATCAGAGTCTATTTCTCATGTAAAAAGAGAACAATTGTTTTTACTTACGCAGTGTTTGTCCTTTATAAAAATAGCCTATTGAAAAGCCTTGTCTGTTTTCATGAGTCTTATGATGCTCTCAGAGAAATGCCAGCATAAATCTTCAGAGAAGATTTGGAAGATGGAAATTTGCTCTTCTTTGCGTTTTGAATTTTTATACAAGTATACTCTGGTGTTAATTTAATAAAATGATGTTTCTGGAATTAGATGAAAGCAGAGTGACATAGGGCCATTTTTTTTTTTTCTGTCTTGAAATGAAAGAACTGAGTCATTGACAGGAAGGAGATACACAGACACATATGGGATTGTTTCCATCCCCCATTTCTCTCTCCTGTCTCAATTACAGCTGAGATAACCCAGCATTTGTTCCCCTACTTCTTGTTTTTCTGTTGTAAAAAGATGGTGGGAGGAAGTGCACATGTAACTTGGATTTTAGTTCCAGAGGTGGAGAACTGACATGAAGGGGATATCCCACTAACATGTGGGCCACTCACCGAGACAACCATGAGGCAGTATGACTTAATTGCCAGAAAAGCAAGAAAAACTGTTCGTACCACTGAAGTCAGGGTCAGGAGTTCTTTCTGGTTTTCATGAGATGCATTTTCATCCTGAATATGGTACTGGTTTCATGTTTATAATTGAAACAGAAATTGAAATTATTAATTAAAAAGATATTATTTCCAGATCCTATTCCCTCCATTTCAGCTCAGCATTACAAGGAAACTGTTGTTGTCCTTAGCACAAAACTTTATTTAAATTAAATATTTTTATAAGAAATTTTTAAGTTGTAACAGGAATTTTCCAAGCTACTAAAACATTTCAAAAAACCTTAATAATAATAACTACAAAATACCATAAGCAAATACATGTTTAGCGATTTTCTTTCTTCAAAGTTATTTTGTTCTTTTCCTCAGAGGTACCAGATGGTAGCTTTGTATTTGTAGCCCACAATTCAACTTGCATGTTTGAGAATGAAAGTTTCTGTCTGAACATACGAGCTTCTGCCTGAGCTTCTCATTGTTTCTGGACACTCATGTTAACATGGAAGACTTCAGTCTCCAGAACACAAGACTATATTCAGTAGGATTAGAATTTACTGTTTCCTTTGTATTATACTTGCTCTTTGAACTTAGATGGGCCATCTAATCATACCATGTCTGCAAGGTGGAAAAAATTAAAAGAAAAGCCATTGATCAGTTGTCTTTTTTTTTTTTTTGAACTCTCGGGGAAAAATTAATAAGATATCAACCTTCTTTGCTGAGACCTTTATTTGTCATGAAGATACAGTGGAACGCCAATTTACTTAGTTTTTGTTGAGCCATAGTCCTAATTACAGGGGTTCAGACTAGTTTACCACTATGTGGGTGTAATCAAAACTGTGTATTTTATACCCTCTGTATAACTTCTGATGAACTATTAATAATGGATTGTTTGCAGCAGCTGCCCAGGGCACAGCTGAGCCCTCAGGCTACGAGCTGGGTGTTAAAGAACCCTGGGAGACGGGAGTGTTTCTGTCTTCACACCAATGACTCAGTGTGATAACTCCCCTCCGGGGAGTCATTAGCACCCTCACACCCAGCCTGAGGGGTCAGGTCTGCTAATGAGCCATTAAAGATTCCAAAAATATCCCATGTATCCCAAGTGTCACAGAGTTAAATCACCCATTGTGAAACTCCTTGCCTAGGGAGAGGTACTGGGCATTCCCACCTGAACCTGAGCATATGTAATTTTTGGGTTTTGGGACTTTGGGTACCACTCATCAGATCCAGAGGACCAGAACCTCGACAGGACTGCGACTGCCACTCTCAACCAGACTGCAGCCATCATCCTCACCAGCAGGTTTTCCTTTCCTTTTGCTTTGTACTCAGGGAGACCATGCAGCGCTCAGCACAAGGCTAACAAATACTATTCTGTTTATGCCCCAAGGTGCTGGGTTATACATCTGTTCTTTTGTGGATCAAAACCAATTTTTCTCAGTATCATTTTATTTATTGCATCTTTTTAGTAAATTGTAAATCTGACTTGTAACTTATTTTGAGCTGGGTTCATTCCTCTTGCCGGTTTACCTTTAAACCAGCACAACCATCTTTCCTCATGTTGAAATCTTTGATTGAAACCTCTGCATATATAACAAAACAAAACAAAATAAAAGGCAAAAATCAATGTACTATAGAAGACTATACATAACCTTATTTTTATGATTCAAAAGGTGTTCTGTGAAAGAAGAAAAGGGATTTAGAATAAGAATGTTGTCACAATAAATGTAGTGTATCCGTGATTAAGCTGAAATTAAAAATTAGAAGGAGACCATCTTGTGGAAAGATCTGTAGCAGCTGTCAGCAGAATCTCCTGAGGTGGTTTAGAGGATCTGTTATAGATCTTCAGGCACTATCTCTAATTCTGTCAGAATAAAGGAAATGAAGAGAAGTATCTTTAGGGGGATGCTAATATTTCAGGTAAAACTGAAGGAAAATACTGTTATTCTTAACCATGATCTGTTATTCCTGAATGTGATAGGAGATAGACGTCTGATCAAATAATTGCTGAAAAAGCAAGAGGTATAGTCTTTGGGTCAAATATAAAACATATCAGTAAGTGTTCAGTAGCATAAAAGAATAGAAAGTTTGTGTTGAATAGCTGAGTCAATAGAGTTTATTCTTCCTTTTATCCTAAAGAAAGTTTGGTACAATGAGTTCTTGATTACAGCGGGAATATAGGCTGAGTCAAAGAGAATATTTAGTGAAAGAAACTGATGTTCAGAGATGTGGCTCTTTGATGTGGAAGTTGCTTGGCAATTCAAATTAGAGGTGTGGAAAGCTTTGGAGTAAGTGTATTCTGTCTAAACTCACTAATCATCTAGCTCACCACTATAAATTTCTCTAGACCTTGAAGGCTAATCATGTAAGTGTTCTTTTTTGTCAAGAGGGTAAAAAACGAAGTTTCAGAGGGCAGCTGATACCACTCTTATTATGAGTCTCAGGGAGCAGATTGGAAAATCTTTCAAGCGCACTGATAATTTTTAGTTACTTGTGCAGTGGTCAGGAGCAGTCAGGGTGCATGACTGCTCTTTAGATGCTTCCTCACTTGCTGGTGAAAACGTGCTCTGGATTTTGTGCATATAAACTATATATATTTGAATAGCACATCTTTGAGATTTCTATACTCTGCAATTAAAATCTACTTCAAAGTTACTGTGCATGCCACAACTTCAGAACCACTTTGTGACAGTATTTTATTGAAGGACTATTTTTATTTCCTTTCTATTTCTGCTTCTTAAACCAAAAACAAACAAACAAACAAACCAAAACAACCCAGGAATACACAAAAAACCCCAAAACTAAACAACCAAAAAACCCCAAACCAACAAACAAGCAAACAAAATGTTGTGAGGAATTGTACCTTAAAACATTGCTACTATAGCAGACTGTGCAAGGAAGTCAGGAGAATGAATATAAAGGCTGAGGAGAACAGGCCATAGCCTACAAACTGTTGACCTTGTGGACATCTGGGGCATGAGTCTCTGCATGTGTAATGCCTACCTAAAGGAGACCAGTGGCCCTCTCTGTGTGTGTGATGCTTATCTCCTATGGTGGGGGGGCAGGCCATGTCAAAGGAGGCCCCATATGCACACACCCACCACTACCTCCTACCCCAGAAAAGGCCTCGCTCTTAACAGTGATGCCTCTGAAGCACAACCCCCTGCACAAGCCTAAAATGACTTTGCAAAAACTAGCAACTCCAGGTGCCTGTAAAACCAGCATAACTGTGTGAAACAGGGTACCCACACACACACACAGGGGAGGCACCAGGAGGGTTTCTGGAGATATATATAAACCCATTGGACTTTATGTTTTGGGGGCTTCTTTCCCCCACCACTCACTGACAGATCAAGACACCAGAGACAACCAGCAACAGTGACAACCAAGTTTGTCAGACCTCTGGGGGGTAACTATAAACTCTTACTTTTTCTTTCTCTTCCTTTCTCTCTTTTCCCTCTAACTCTTCTTCTTCTTCTTCTCTCTCTCTCTCTCTCTCTCTCTCTTTTCCATACACATTTTCTTGGGTGATATATTTATGCTTTTATATTACTATAGATAATCAAACCAAAACAGCTACATACTTGCTTTCCTTTGCAACCAAATTGTTCTAAATATATATGTATATATACTGATCATCTAGTATTGATTAACTTTAATTCACCCCAAGGAATTTATTGGCAAAAACTTCTGCCTTGTGGGGTAAATTGTAGCAAACAGAAAGAAATTAACAAAACCCCAATAAAACTGTATGCTTTAAGTTCTGTAGCATTTCAACGTCACTCCAAACTGATTTGTTTCTTCTTGTACCGCATTTATTAATGTTTAATAGCAGTGTTTGCTAAACATTCTGACATCCATGGTGTCAATTTTTGGCTCTTTTTTATGGCTTTAGATTAAAACTAATATGAAATTTTCAGAGGAAATTGAGCAAATCTTTTCCTTTTAACTGTACCTTTGTTAACAAATCATGTAGCATGGAAGCAGAGCAGTAAGAACTAGGATTTTCACACTTTTCCCTTCTAAAAGTATTCCCATTGTTTAGAGATTAATCCCTTTCTCATGGAGATTTTAAAAGCAGCAAAATGTGCTACCTGCCTTCAATATTCTAAATCAAATTGATGCTTTTAGCAAGATTAACTCTGAATATGAGGCTTTGCTGATTCAGTTAAAGCTCTGAAAGAAACGATTGTCACTCATTTGCTTGATGTTATACTCACACACACGCAGAAAGAATCTATACTATAAACATCCTAAAACTATACAACTGATG
This sequence comes from Campylorhamphus procurvoides, assembly GCA_013396655.1. Lineage (NCBI taxonomy): Eukaryota > Metazoa > Chordata > Aves > Passeriformes > Dendrocolaptidae > Campylorhamphus > Campylorhamphus procurvoides. The sequence continues at coordinate 229,848 of WBMV01004893.1, read as the reverse complement.
GAGAACACATCTTCTCTAACTACAGATATATAACCCCTGCCATTTTCAGAATCTGTCACTCCTCAGCATCCTCAGCAATTATCAGGGGGATAATTTTAGCCAAAAAAAAAAAAAAAGAAAAAAAGTGTTCGGTACGGAAGCTGAGTTATCTTCAAGCAACACTAAGGAAGAGAAGTAGCCTGTTATTCAAAAATATGTGGGAATACAGGAGCTTCTCTGCTCCCAAACATAGCACATCAGTTTTAGGATGGCCTTGCAAAAACACATCTCTATATCTCCTGGTCAGATCCATCACCAGTACTGACAGACAACCTTCACATAAAACAGGAGAAAAGTCCCTATTGCTTCTAGCCAGAAACTAAGCTTTCAAGAACTCTAGCTCAAATTCGTATGCACAACACACATCTGTTTCTGGGTGCAGGAAGACTGGTGGAAACAGAAGTCCCAAGCAGCAGATGGCTGCCCATGAGTCACTTTTTTGTATAGCCCTAGTAAGAACAAATTATTTTGAATAAAAAAGATCAATTACTACTATGAACACTACTATAATTAGGTAGGTGTCAATAACAAGGACTTAGAGAAGCATTCTATAAATTGATATATATGTACATATGTGCATATGTGTGTGTATTTTGTTACTACGATGTAAGCCTTGACAGAGGTTGAAACTATGAAAACAGTTCCTAAGTTAATGGTAGCTACAGAGCTAATCTTGAAGTGATAAATCAGTCACAACTCCCTCTCGTGCATGTGGGCACTGAAAGGACTATTGCAAAGTTAGTTGCACCAGTCCTTCAAAAAACATTTCTTTTTCTTGTGTGGGGTGTTTTGTTTTTTTGGTTTTGTTTTTGGTTTTTTTTATTTTGTTTTTTTCCCCCCCCGGGTTACACAAAGAAGTAGAATTAATTTGTTCCCCCTGAGTGCAGGCTGGTCTGTGACTGCAGCTGGGGAAGGAAGTCTAACTGAGTGGACTATGCCTGTCTAATAAAAATCATTAAAGTTTTGATGAAATGATCCCAACTGCTCTCGTCTTGATGAAACAAAATTAACTAATAGGCTTCAGTCTGAGCTTTGAAACACATTGATGCTGTTAAGAAGAAGGAACACAGAATCACTGAACCTTTCACACTTTCCCGATCTGACTTACAGCTAAAATAAACAAGAACTGTCCTGTTGTCAGAACTGCCAGTTTACCTGGACTCATGGCATTTTCACTTTGTTCGTTTTCTTTTATATCTATTTTTGGCAGCTGAGTTTGCTTTCCTATAGTTGCAAGCATCTCTGGTGCCACGTCGTGTATTCTTGCCCCAGCCTGACTGACACCCTCCGCGAGTGACACACGGTACTGAGTCGCTGTTCGCGTCTCTCTCTCTCTTTTCCCCCAACGCTGAGAGCCGGTCACGCTTTGGAGGCTCCGTGGGCTCCCTCTGGTGGCCACCTGGCCATAACCATCCCAGAGCTGCTTTTCCAGGGAACCTGGCGTAGGGAAGGAAGACACGACTTTGGTAGCAAAAGATGGGGATACTTTAAAAGTGGTCTGCAGTTATTTTGGTCATAAGAAACAGCAAGGGGAAAAAAATGAACACAAAAAGTTTAGGTACTCCCTGAAGTCTGGAGATAGAGGGATTTTATTCCTTTGTAGTTAAATTTTGCTTAATCTCTGTTAATGTGGGGAAAGCCTTGCTGAAAAACTGGAAGCATACCTTACTAAGGAAAAAATTCTGGATGAGGGACTCCAGATGTGTATTCAGACTTGGTTATAATCCCCAAGAAAAAGCTAAGAAAAAGCTATGCCCTCTAAGAAAACTCGACTGATGTAGCATGTTGTATAGAAGCTGTGCATGTGAAAATACCTCATTGAGATTAGCACTGTGGGATTTATTCCCAAATCTATCCAGATGATCCACTTCAGCCTTCCAATTGCTGAAGAAACATGGACAAGAATTAAACATACATGGTATGACATGAGATGGCCGACAGCATAAGTGTATCAGTACTTTACATCTGGCTACAGCAACAAATCATATTTCTTCATCCCTGTCCTTGTAACTAATGTGGAGAGAGAGCACTATGATACTAACTCAGTCATTGCCTGCTCTACAGTGACGATAACTGGAAGGTCTTCTTGGTGGACCGGAAATCCTCTAGTGGTCCCACACTATATTATATAACAAAAAGAAACCGTTTAAAAAGTAGGACATAATGTTGAAGTCATGTTTGCCTCTTTTTCTTTCCCTGTAAGTCAAATTCTCTCACTTACCTTGGAACAGGCTATAAGGAAGCATCTCAATAACCATCAAATTTCTCCGAGTTTACCTTGTGATCAGAAGAAGAATTTGTTCCTAGAGAGAAAAAATAGAAATTAAATATGTGTAGATATTGGCATACAATCATACATACATAAGTATAATCTTCTCATTTCTTAAATATTTGATTATGAAACTATGTAAATATCTTCTATAAATTGAAATACAATACACAAAAATGTAACAAATTTGTTGTAACAAATTGACTACTGATTTTTAGCACAGATAAAATTATTCCAGAAAAAGTGTAATAGCATCAGATTCAACACAGCCATTGGCCGGATTAATGTTTTTCTGGCTTCCCAGTTATTTTTTTGTCACCATCAGATTTTTTGTGTAGCTGACTTTTTCTTTCTTTGTCTTAGAAGGTTTTGCTCAGCCTTAGGACTTAGTGGTCTGTGTTTAGAATGGCTATTTTGTTATAGAAGTACTTAAAAGACCTGCTGCTACATTTCATCATAAAACTTTGGTGGAAGTGTCAGCAGGTGAGATGAAGTCTACAGCCTTCAAAGTTGACCTGCAACACAAGGTGCACTGTGGAAATGTGAGAGGTCAGAGTTCATATTTGAAAAATCAGAAGCAGGGTATACAGGGAGCTGGTGATTTTATCACATTGAGCTTAGATCCTGATGCCGGGTAGGATTAAAGAAGCTTAAGAGTTGCACTGGCTTGAGTCAGACAATGATAGTTTTCAGGGATTCTTCATGGCTGAAGATTAATAAATCTCACAACAGTGAAGGCACCCTGTATCTGTTACTGCTGACCACATGGGAATACGAAGCCATGTGAGTGAGGGCTTGGTGCCTTCCTGACACTGACTGAGAGTTTCTCTGTGTTTGAATTTCACAAGGCCTGGTGTTGTGCTCCCTTCCTCTGTACTGCCTGTTCCTAAAAAACGTAAAAGCTGCCATTCCTTTGGTTTGTTCAAAGTCTCTGTCTTTGGCTGCTGCCTGCAAATGCAGTGTTTCATATGAGTGACTGTCTCTGGTGTGCTCTCCCAACTTCCAGCTGCTTAGGGATTTCTGACCTGGGTTGCATTTGGGCAGCCACTAATGACCTAGTCTTCATTAATTTATCATGTTCTTGTCTTTAAACTCCTAATCTGGTTAGCCTTCACATATTGCACTGCAAGGAGTTCCACCGTCGGAACTCTTTGAAAGAGTTCGTCCTTTTTACAGGATTATTTTTTATTTCTTTGCTTCATTCAAAAATTGAATAATACAAAGCAAGGAAACCAATTCTGATACTTGTCTACAGATCCAGTGCATTCTCCTGTACGTAAACTACCACATAAATCTTGGATTTCATTCTACTCTTTCAGGCAAGTAATGCATAGTATTAAAGGTTGATGAGTTCATAACATGTAAACAGATAACATTCTGGTGCCATCTTGCAATTTTTTAAATTAAGAAATCCATGTGCTTTCATTCTCTGACATAATTCCATTGAAACCTATGCTATGAAATACCACGTTAGTAAAAAAATAGAGTGCATGCGTATCTTCTGTATTTTGTACTGCTCTGTGACTTCAGTCAGTACTTATATAAAGGCAGCAATAGGTTTTACTGCACCTTAAAAGATTTAGATCTTCATATCTGTGGATCCTTTTTTTCTCTCCAGCTCTCAAAGATGTTTTGAGATTATTTTGTTAAAGACTTAATATTTTTCTGCATTTATGAACACTTGAATTTACTGAGAGAGTAGGGAGGGCAATAAAGAAAACAGAGCTTTATTTTCCCACCCAAATTCATTAAAGAAGTTTTCTGTTTCTCTGTTGCAATACCAAGAAGTACTGAATTTCGATTTTTGTGCTAGTTTACCTATAGCTTTAGAAATATGTGTTGGAAGCCAGAGAAAAGGCAGCACCAGGGAGCATGCAGTTCTCTCCTGTTTTGTTCTTTACCATGAGCCTCTTCACTTGTAAAATCAAGACAGAGGGAGGGAGAAAGAAAAGGACAGATCCTTACTCCCTACATATGCTTGCACTGGAATTGCAACCATGCCAGACTGCAAAAAGAAGAAGTTAAGGGATCTGGGTATCCTTTTTTTCCCCAAAGCCTAAAGGTCTCACATTGTGGCAGCCCTAGGAACTGAGTCTAAGTCTTCCAACGGCACATCTTCTGCTTTAATCAGAAGAATTTCTTCTATGTCCTCTGGGTTCCCAGTCTCCTAGGTTTAAATAATACATGAAAATTCATATGAAATCTCAGTGGGATTAATCTTCTAGTACTATAAATATTTGAACCTGCTTTCCATATGTCTCTCTCGCAGATGTTTTGGAGTCTAGTCTGTCACTGTATATGCTTGAATTGGAAGTGGAAATCATGTACTGTTACATACCAAGCAAGGTGCTCATCTCTTTTATTTCTATTCAGATATTTAAGCTCCAAGACACCTCAGTGTCAGTTTGAAGACAAGTGACTGTCTAAGTGCTCTGCTGAGTCAGACCTTGATGGCATTCAAAGATTATCCAAAGTGTTTCTCCAAATAGTCATGCTAGGTCTGACACTCTGTGACTTAATTGGCACAGGAATGGGAACCCCATGTCCCACTTCTGATTGCTCAGTGACCAGACTCCTGTTTGGTTACAAAACAGTCATCCCTCAACCATTCTATCTCCTGGGACAGACACATGTGATCAGAATTTTCTGGTGGGAAGAAAACATTCCTCTTAATCTTATTCTAACTGACAATTTTATTTACAAACTGTGTTCTTGGCAAGTCATAACTGAAGGTGTGCAGTTGAAATATGATTCAAGTGAAAGTAGTTGACTGGTGCAGTAGCTTTAAACAAAATAGTACTTCAGAAGGACAGAGCATAGTTAAAATCCCACTTAAATACAAGTCAGGGACATCTGTAAGTTCTGAGAGAGAAGAAAAGGAATAGTTTGGAAGCGGTGAGGATTGAGGCTAACGACTGGAAAATTTTACATCAGATATAGTAAGACACAAAGCCAATTATGCAGCAGAGCTCTAGCTCTGTCTGCATAGACAGAGAAAGATTATTTCAATATGCACCTTGCTGTTTTGCCAATAGTGATAGAAGTATTTAAAATAAACTAACAAATGAACAAACAAACAAACAAACAAAAGAAAAATAAGAAAAAACAAAATACAACAAAAAAAACAAAACCACTAAGCAAAACAAACAACAAACAAACAAAAAACAAATCTGGAAAGTTTCACAATTTCTGCTTCATTTCTTGCTGAATTGGGTGTAGCACAGATTTTGTCTTTTAGGGTAGCGACCTGAACATGAGTTTACTAGATCATTTGTAAAGTTGTGGTAATTGTTCTCTAAGAAATTTGTGGTTATGCAAATGTAGTTATTTGCTATGCATGAAGCACTTTCTTCCAATGTTAACTTCAAATCAGGTACAATTCGGTAGTTTGTACACACAAACATGCATATGAATACCACAGGATTTAGGCTGATTTGTTGGTATAGCACTACCTGTACTATTACATGTCAGTGTGGATTTTTCAGACCAAACATGGTGGAAATGAATGTAAATGTCAAAGTGCAGACTCAGACTACAGCAGTTTAAACTAAAAACATATTTCAAAAAGTATCACAGGAGTTGGTACCAATTCATGTGTCTTTCATAAAATAAATTAATGAAATACAGGTATGGCAAAAAATCTGAAATTATTTGCTTTACTTTAATCTGAAGTTTGAATAAGTTTGAATTTATTTTCTATGTTGCTTCTTCTTTTTTGTTTTTTTTTATTTTTTTCAACCACACCGTCTGACAGGAAAACAGCTACCTACTTGGACCAAACAAGCATCTGAGTTCCTGTTTATCCACTTTTAAGATGTCTGTATTGACATACGCAGGGTATTCGTTATTTAAAGGCGGCTCATGCTCTGTGTTACTGCATAAATACATGAAATTCAAGATTTCCACATATCCCTTTCAACTTTGCTAATTGGTCCCATTACATGCCTTTTAACAGCAGTTGAGAGGAGATTTTGAGATGTCACATTTTAAGAGCAGACATTTTCCTTCGGTGCTTTCTCATTCAGGGCTTCTGTGGATGTCACGTCTGTTCAGAGAGGGAGTTTTAACTTATGCAAAATCTATGTCTATCTGAGGTGAGATATGACTTTTATGTTCAAATTTGATGCAAAATGGTAAAAAGCTGCTGGAGTGTGACATTAAGATGCCTTACTAGAAATGACAATTGGTATGTAAGTTGCTGGGGAGGCTAGCTCTTGCTCTGCTACCTCACACTCAGCAGAACTTGAGGAAATATTGTCTTTTGAGATAAGTGGTAGCAATAAGCCAATATTTGACAGAAAAATGTGAAGTAAAAAACGAGACAAAATTATCTCTAACTTAATTTTTATTTTAACCTTTTAAATGCTGATACTGTCTCTGCAATTTGATAACTATATAAATCAACAATTGGGCTTGTGAACTCCCTCTTGAAGGGAGGACCATTACAGTACTCAGAGAGCACTAGGCTGAATATGCACTAAGAGATCCAAATATCCTTCATATCTCATTATTTGAACCTTCCTGCCATTATCATGTACATTACCCTCTTATCTGCTTTTTCTAATAGTTGAACCATATTTTGAATACTTTACTGACTTTTTTAAAAGTAGATCAGATTTCATATTCACATATGCATATGTTTTTTAAGTTAAAATATGGGGGGGGCGGGGCGTTCCTAGATTCACAGTTTTGGTATCTTTCATTATACAAGACTAAATAGTCTGTTTTCCACTTTGATTTTTCTTTCCAGACAGAAAATTATGGTACTTATAATGTAAAATGCATTTTGACATGACTGGTAGAGTCATAGGTAAACTCTTTTGAATGCTGGCAGAGACAGAAGTAGTCAGCTTCTTCCTTTCATAGGTGAGCTGCATTGCTACCTAACTTCATACAGTGGCCAACTGTTCGGATTGCTCAGCCTTAATACACTTTTGATTAAAAACACTTTAATTTTCACTTCCTTTCAAGAAGGAGAGTGCTTTAAAAAAAAAGGATTTTTTTGACAGTGCCTGACATGACACTTCTGAAATCATCCAAGCAAGTTGTTGCAGGACAGAATGCTGATCTGAAAATTCTTTTCCCTTAAAACTGCAAATTGTCTAGATTGATAGCAATAGATATGTAGGTTACAAAGTAGAAAAACACTATTTCTGAAGAAGAAATGATCTTGAAAAGATCACAGCACTGCTTGAACCAACGTCTTGTGTTACAAGGGATAGACAGAGTCAGACAGGCCAGACTTGATCAGTGATAATTTGAAACAAGTGCTTAAAAAATTATGGAAACCTTTCTTCTTTGGTCCCTTTTGGAGGTGAATACTGACATGATCCATCCAGGGTCAATTTTATGATGTAAGTCCCAGATGGTGAAAATTTTGTTTTCATCTTCCCATGGAAAAAGGTTGTGGATGATTGTCACAATATACTAACAGTGAAGGGGGCGAGAACCAGTTTTTGCTTTCTTGGTTGTAGGATTCAACCTTGAAAAAAGTCTTTAAAAAAACAAACAAGCTTGAAAGCCAGAAATACAACAACAACAAAAAAAACCTCTAAATTTGTATTTAAATACATCTTGTGATTTATAATCCAACACTAGAGCTCCAGGGAGACAATCAGGCCCCAACGGCACACTGACATTTTCAGAGAGAGAAAAAAGAGAGCAATACTCAAGGAAATTTATTATAACATAATTTGTAAGATTGCTGATCAAGAACGGAACAGGATGTTTATCTATCCCTTGACCATCTATTTACTGATTATTAAAAATGGACTGTAATAGCCTTTAATTCTTTGCATGTTATGCACTCACACACTGATAAATGATGTGACATTTGGAGCTGATGCTGAGTCCTTCATAATATAACCGGCCTTCAAGTTCTTGGGGCAGTGTTCTTCCAAGTGTCTCTTTGATTATCTTTCTATCACTGTCTAAGTTGACAGAGCTGCAAATGTTATTGTTAGTCATAAAATTATCCAACCACAATATCTGTCTACATGACCTGCAGTGGTTGTGGATACCACAAATTGATTATGCACTGTGTAAAGAAGACTTATCCTTTCATTCCTTCTAACTTTATTACCTTTAATTTAATTAACGGTTGCTACATTGTACAGATTAAAAAGAGAGACTAATATGTTTCTACTGTATAGCTTCAGATTTAGACCATCTACCTCAATCTTTCTTCCATCTCCTTCTCCTCCCTGCTTACTCTTTCAATTTTCTGGCTATGTTATTCTTCTATCTGTAACCAGTTTTCTTTCTGATATGTAGGCATATTGGTTATTCCTAATAAAAATTAGAGACCTATGTTCAATGCATCCTTAATGATAGAGACTTTTCCTGGTGATTTAATAGTGTTGTTCAGAATTGTTTCCACATGAGGTCAAGTAATGATCCTTGAAATGTTCTTTTTTGTAATATAATCTATGTCATTTAAACACAACAGGGACAGTAAGATCTTATCATGTCTTATGGTGAAACTGAGAAACAATGCCAGTATGGGAATTACTATTATATTTGATCAGTAGAAGGAGAAAAACAGTGAAATTCCACAATCACACTGATTGTTTGATCTGGATCCATTCAACCACATTACTGAATATGATTATATTTATACTTGTATAGAAAAAATGAATAAGAAGCCATTTTTCCAAGATTAGTACATGAGGTGCCCTGTGGCACCCTGTGAATGGAAGATGTCACAAAAGGCAGGACTGGAAGGCCCTGCTTAACAGTGCAGATGCAGAAAACTTCTCCAGAGATCCTTCTTCTGCCTAAGCATACCTGTCCCTTTCTAAATCTACTGTCCCAGCCTGCAATAGCCTATGATCTAACTCCTGAAAACGCATACCTTTGAGGTATACCTTTTTCTGGAGGGTTTTCTATAAGAGATAAAAGAGAGAAATAGAAGTTTTTTGTAAAGACATATTATTACCTCAGTATCTGCAGTACTCCCACAGTGTTTTCTATTCTCAGGACCAGTGTGGAGGTAATATTATCCATTCATCACAGACACAAAGTCTTGAAGGGATCTGCTCTACTTCAGTATTTCTTAGCATCAGAACATTGCAGCTGCCTACTTAATGGCATTGCATTATTTTCTTTTTCTCTATAAAGTGTGTTTTAGTATGAGCAGAGTAGAGTTCATTAATATGTACTTTGCTGCATTTTCTGTGATTATAGGTAAGCTAAGATTTTATTATTGTATATTGTTTATCAACAAGATTTTCCCCTCCTGTTAGGAACAAGTCATTCCTGACTCAGGGGGAGGAGTGCCACCCACCATATCTCTGAAACCAACTCTCCAGCAGAAAGCAGGGGCTTAAAGGATTCACAGCACTGACCAAGTCCAAATATGAATTAGCCTCTAAAGAATACAAAACGTCATAATAGTGGGGTATATGCCTAGGCTGTTTAGCAGCTAAAGAGGGGGTAAAATATTCTGTTAAGAGGAGTAGGATTTCTCCTCAAGAAAACCCAATTGAAAGATCCTTACCATTTCTGTCGAAATAAGAGTAGTCATAATATGTCACCAGGTGATCACGAGGTAATTGTAAATGCTTTTTCACCCCAATTTTACAAGAATATTTTCATTAAAACAGGCTTAACCAGACGAGCCATATATATGAATGACCAATTAATGATGTCTTTCTGGGTGGATTACATGTGCAGCCAATGTTCACAGAATCACAGAAACATTTAGGTTGCAGAAAGACCTCTGATATCATTGAGTCCAACCTTTGACTGATCACTACCTTGTCAACTAGACCATGGCACTAAGTGTCATGTGCAGTTTTTTCTTCAACACCTCCGGGGATGGTGACCACCTCTCTGGGCAGTTGATTCCAATTTTTAACTACCCTTTCTGCAAAGAATGTTCAGCCTGAAACTCCCCTGGCACAGCTTGAGGCCATTTCCTCTCATTCTGTCACTGGCTGCCTGAGAGAAGACGCTGACCTCCATCTGGCTACACCCTCCCTTCAGGTAGTTGTAGAAAGCAATAAAGTCAATCCAAAACTCCTTTTCTCCAGGCTAGAGGATCCTAGCTCCCTCGGCCACTCCTCATAGGAAACTCTCTAGACACTTCACAGGCTTTGTTGCCCACTTCTGAACTCAATGTTTTTCTTGTAGTGAGGGGCCCAGAATTGGACACAGTACTTGAGGTGTGGCCTTAACAATGCCCTGGTCCTTCTGGGCACACCATTTTTTATACAGGCCAGGATGCCATTGGCCACCTGGGCATACTGCTGCCTCATGTTCAGCCACTGTTAACCAACACCCCCAGGTCCTCTTCAGCAGGGCAGTTCTTCCCCCTGCCTGTAGTGTTGCATGGGGCTGTTGTGACCAAAGTGCATGACCTGGCACTTGGCCTTGTTGAACCTCATACCATTGATCCAGCCTGAGGATGTTAAATCAGTACAAAATGTTATTGAAATAAAGGAATAAAATGTAATGTGAAACTCACTTCAGTATTCTTATTTACGGTTGTCATAAGCAGGTGCATACATGGTTATATTAAGGTGGGTTGTCATAGCTGAACTGTATTAATTCCATTGGATTCACTCTAAGTGGCAGATTCCTTATGCTGTTACACAGAGCCATCTGTAATTAGACTCCAGTATAATGGAGCTGCATTAGTTGTCTGTTTCTTCTGAAGGCGCAAATTTCAGGTATGAACCCTGAATCTGAATTAGTTGTCCTCTAGGAAAGTTCTCTCAAAAGTTTTCAGATAAGGAGCCTCTAAGATCCTTGCTGAATCCAGCTGTTATGAGAATAATCAGAAGAAAGAACAATATATCTTCAGACTTTAATTCCCTTAGCTGTCTATTTGGATGCTGGGCATATAAAAATGCCTTCAAGGTAAGGATTGCAATTACAAATCTAAGTCCCAGTATACATCCTGTCCAGGGAATGCTGCAAAATTTTAAGTAAAAGAAGTTCAAAATCAAAGTTATTATCCCATCATTATCCACACTATAATGTTCCTTGGCCAACAATAAGCCAAAATATTTTAAAAGACTATGCCTAGAGTAATATAAACAGGACAGTTTTTATGCATATATAAAAGTGAAATCCACAAAAAGGAATTAAACAGCAACAGTAATATACACTGGAATCACATTCTGTCTTTCATAATAATTTAAGAAGTTTATGTCAAAGGGGGTTTGTGGAACTGAGATGTAATAATGATACTGTTCATTGAAATTTAAGTTGAACATATTTTATTTTTCACGTAAGCTTTTAGAAATTCAAAACACAAAAGAACCTTCCTAGGTATAAGTAAAACACGTCAGTTAGAGATTAGATGCTTGTCTAGTATTATTGGATGAAAATTTTACCTTTTCCTTCCTTTTACAGACCAGCATGACCCACTAGCCTGCCCTACTTTTCAGAGTTAATTGTGCTGTTGCAGAAATATTTATGGATATATATGATGCACCTATAAGTAAAGTAGCTATGCAAGGGATTTCTGGATGTATAAGGCTATTTACTTTTTTAAATGAAGTATTTAGTTTGGTGATGACATAGATTTTGACAGTTACTGAGTTGGGGACAGTTCAGTTCGGCATGAGGAGCTCTCATTAGGATGGCTGGTAATAGAGGACAAAGGATGGCTTAATTTTCAGGGAACTATCTAAATGAATATTTTGTCCCTCAAGCCTGACAGATGCATGCTTAAGAGAGAAAGAAATCAATTATTTATAATAATCTCAATCATGCTGAGAGAAATACAAAAAAAAAAAACCAGAATCTAAAGAGTGCTGTACAGGGAGAAAGAAAGACAAAAGGAGGAATGCAGTGTGTGTCTTGGTACATGCAATTGCATCTTAACCATATTGTGGAGGTAGCAACATGATAAATTGTATTCATCATGTATTATTGATTGTTTCGCCTTTCCTCAGTTCACTAATTCATCTCAGCCATGATCACTTTCAACGTTTCAAAGCTTAGATCAGCTTTCCACGGCCATGCAGATAAGTAATATTAGCAGTAAAATCAAAACCAACACCCAAAACCTCAACTTCATTTCAGTTAAAATGTCAAGAATTGTGGGTTTGGCACTATTTTGAGCGCTCAGGAAAAGTGTGTAATAGACAACAAAAAGTTAGATGCATGATAAAATAGTAAAGTGAAAATGTTTCCCTGAATTTGAAAGAGAGGAAAGTAAGGCAGTTTAGTCATAGTTTAGAGAAATAGAGGTTGTTTGGACTGTTCTTCAGACAAGGAATACATTGGACAAGAAATGCCTTTTTAGGATTCTATAGCTTTTTGCCTCTCTTGTTCTCAAAGTTGTCCAGCATAGCTGTAGGAGGCCATAAATGCTGTCCTCATTCAACCAACCTGCACTGCAAAATTAAGCCAGTTTTCTGAATCTAGCTTCATGTATCAACACTCATCTTCAAAACATATATATACTTCCTCTTAAAGTTGGCTTGCTTTCAAGTGGGATGCAACTGAATCAGTACAATGCACGGTGAGCCCCTGGGTAAGACCCCTGTCTCCAGCTAGTACAAGGGAAAAATTTGCATATATGGGAAGGACCTTTCCTGCAATGTGCATGTGGCAGTAGTGGAAGGAATGCCTTCCTAGACTTGTAGAATAGCTGAAGAAGGACAGTAAGGTTACTTTTCAGCCTCCTTAGCAGTCTCCTGTCTTAGCAGCCTGCATTCCTGGATAGTTATCTGCTTGATAATTATGCTTGACTTTGTCAAGAATCAGACTTCCTCTGTAATCTGCCTGTGATCTGAACAACATGCCTTTGGCTCGGCAAAGCATTTAAAATGTGGAGCTACTACTGAATATCTGAGGAGTCATGTTTTCATGACTTTTAAGTACTGATCATGTTGGGAAAGGTAACCACATGGGTTAATCCTTTGCTGGAGCAGGACCACAACAGTAAACTGCAAAATAATTTGAAAATAAAACTTACAGGAATTTCCTCCTCAGAAAATGTGACTAAATACATGCTAACACTAGAATTGGACCCAGACCAAAATGCTTTCTCTGAATAACTTTCAGAGCTGTTTAAAAGGGTAGATTCAAATTAGACAGAAAAGCACGGAAGTAGTCACAAACTAAAGAAATTTGCATTTCTGTAATTTGAAGCAGAAGGGCAGGTCAGCATATCAGAATTCAGGAGAAGTCTTTTCATTAAGGATTTTAAACACACAGATCAACTTCTTATTCATGCAAGAGCAATTCACATAGCATATTTGCAGCTTCCAATATTATTTTTATTACATTTTTGCAAAGCCCATTTATATCCAGGTACTTCTTTAGATACATGAAATGGAAGAAATGTATTTACACTGCAAAAGGAAACTTGCTAAATCTCCCTAACACTATATACTTCTTTAGTAAGGAAGTAAATATTGTTTCAAGTAATTTTTAACTATGAAGTTCTGATATTGGTGAACTTTGAACACTGAACAACTCCAACCTGGAAAATTGATTCTGAAATTGAACTTCATTCCTTTGAGGCTGCCACACCTTTATCTGAGAAAAATACTGCAATTTAGCAATATTTTTATTGCTAAAATTGTGGTTTTGAACTTTAATTTGCAGATAGGTTACACAATTTATTGCGTACAGCAGATCTATAATTGCGCTTCAAGAAATTTCACATAGTCAAAGTATCCAGCATGTCTTGATTTGATTCCAAAACTAAAAGGAAGAGTCATTGCAATCCTGCCCTTCCTCCTTGCAGCCCCACTCAAATGACAATTTACAGTCAAGTCTTAATTATTCCAGGCACTTAATTCCCCATAGGAATTAAATAATATAATGGGGAAAAAAAGTTTAGAAGCAAAGTTATTTGTTTGAATCAGACAAATATCTAGACCATTTAGGATGGATTTCCCTAATATTATGCCAGCTGCCATTAGGAAACAAATAAAGAGAATAGGCCAAGCATTTGGCATAACTTAAAAAGCCAAATAAAATTGTAAGTGAAAAGGAAATAGAAGTGCTATAAAACACATATTAAGGAAATGTACTTTGGCAGCCCCAAGGGCCAAATTGCCCCCAGAAAACACACTCTCAGAAACATAAAACAGAAACCACAAACAAACAAAACAAAACCCAAGCCCCACAACTTCCCACAGATGGCAAGCTAGCCATTATATCAAAATGTGCTCTTTCTACAAACTGCAGGCACCACATAATAAGAAGCCATAAAATCACAAAAGCATAACATTTATGCAGTTTTACAATTATAGATAACCTCAGCAAGATTGTTTGTTTCATTCAGTGTCGTAGCCTCATAATCAGTCAATAGGAGAAAACTTAAACAGATTTATTCAGATCGAGGAGAGGAAGGACAATCCAGCACTGAATGTCTAATTTAGATTTTTCAGAAAAATATTATGAGAATTCAAACGTATTTTTATGCTACCCTATATATATCACAATTATTATTCAGGAAAAACTAAGAGATATAAAAAAATGTTTTCTGATATAGATATATTTTAAGGATGAATAAACTTTGAAAGATTAAGTAAGAGCAAGGGCACATCTATTAAAGTATTTAAATATTCATTAGCATTAAGCATGCACAAATGCTGAAGAGATTAATCAAAAACCTTTAAAAAGCCTTATTGTCTTGCAATCTTATGGCAATAGTAGAAAATCTTCCATTGCATTCCATCTACCTGTGAGCTTTCATATTTAAGGTCACCTTTGTAGACTGTTTTCAAGATGGCCTACCAAGAAAAGACCACAGAATCACCCTATACTATCATGTTCTGTCCTTGACATTTTCAACTCAAAACCACCATCCTTGACTTTGCTTCATCTAAAGAAAGTTAAGTAGAAATGCATTTCTACTTGGTATATTTTTATCACATCCAGTACAAGAATTTTATCTGTTTTCCCTAAATAATCCTATTTGTAACCCTGTCTGGAGTGGATTCTTTTTCCCTAATAATGAAGACAGCTTGGTAGGGTGAGGAGCTGGCATGACAGAAACTGAATGTTAGCACCAATAATTATAATTGAAAGGTGTTACTTTGATGACAGTTTTCTACTTTCAAGGAGGACAAATCAATTCTGTGACCAGCTGTTTCATTCTGAAACATGGTCCTACTATTTTCACTTATATTTAGCTGCTGGAGCATGTGAACTGTAAGCTAATCTCAGTTCTACCAAAGGAGGCAGAGATAGTGGATAGTTTCAAAAGGTCTTTTGACAATGAGGAATACATGTTGAAACCTGAATGAAAAAAAATCTTGGTAAAAATATGTGCCTTTTTTTTTTTTTTTTTAATTCTCATCATATGGAACCAACAGTAGGACAGTTCCTCTATGGAATACCTTTCTACACTATTTTTTTTTTGCAATACTCAAGGAAAACACTTTCTGGATTTTTCATTTTAGTTCATATTAAATTTCTTGAAGAGTTAGGACCAGTGTTAACAACTTCTGCTCTTTGTTTTGTTTGCAGGAGCACAATCAAAACACTGATATTTTCACTGGAGTGTAGAATTATCACACGTATCCTCTGCCTATTTTCATAGCATACTTTTTAAAGGGGAGTAGTACATAAGCAAAAAAGTATGCTTTCATTCCTTCTATGAGGTTTATAGTACTCATAATTTCAAGTTACAAAATTATATGTGAACACACATTTCAAGAAGTTGTAGGAGTGCCTTTGAAAAAATGTGTGCACCGTGGATGTTCATTTAATATATTAACACTACAATTCTCAGAAAAATTTATGTATTCAGTTTTTATATATTCCCAGTTGGGAGAGGAATATGTATAGCTAATGCAAATAAACAGAAGAGGGCAAAATACATGTGTATTTGCATTCTTTTAATTGTGTATTTTTATTAGCAATATATAACTTTTCATTTGTTTGTCTAAACGCATAGATTATTAATGAGAAACTTGAATAAAGCTCAAAAGGGTCAAAAAAAAGGATTTTCATAATAACTTTCCACAAGAATTGTGCCCCAAAGTATTTAAATAGGCAAACTTGCACTGAATTAAATTCCTTCCAATTTTGTTAAACATTGATATTTTAGATTCTTTTGAAAACACCCAGAAACACCACCTCCGCCTATACTGTTCCCTTGAATTGATATATAATGTGCTTAATTTCATGCTCTTAGCCCACTTTGAAGCTGCATCTATTTCTAATGCCATGCACAAAAAATTCATATCAATTGTGCCCTTTATATGTGCTTTTAAAGACATAGATTCTGTATGGATGATCCACTAAAACTTGCAGCTGCTTTAATGAAAGAAATGTTATCTTGTTTAGTAAATGTACAGTACCTATTCATAGTCATTTTCGACAGGCTCAAGTATTCTTGATGAGAAGTGAGAAGATCTGTTTTAATACTACTCAGGTTTCAATTACTTGGTTTGGCTGGGAGGCCTTTATTGAACCTGAAAATATACTCATGATTTTTCCATGGATTTACCGTTAAGATCTGATTATTGAGACATGCCTCTACCTGAATTAAGGTGCAAATGAGACCATATGCTCAAATCAATAGTACGGATTTTGTTTAACAATAAAATGTGAGATTGAGAGATAGAAAAAAATAGAAAAGAGAGAGAGAATAAGCAGAAGATAGTCACCACCAGAAGATCCAACAACATCCCATTGGTCTTTCTTCACCCTGGGCTTCACAGTAGTGGGGGGTCCTCAGGTTTTTGAAAACTATAAATACTACTTATGTATTTTTGCAAACAAAGGAATTAATATTCATTGTCTACACAGTTCTCTTATTCCATTAATTCAGTGATTCCCTTATTTCTAATGCTGTGTAGTCTGCATGCTCTGTATTTCCCTTTTTTTAAGTTGCTGGGTTTCTTGAGTCAGTGGGTTGTGGTCAGTATTCACAATCGCCCACTGCCAGAACTACCTTTTACGCAGTCCAAGCTAATTTCAGCACTGTTGCTGAGTTGGCTTTCCTTGTGGCCCATAATTTCTCCATTACCAGTGATACATTCTTCTGCTCCAACTTTGTTAACCTCTCCCTAGGTCTGAGATAACTCTCAGACAATAGTACCACCCTTATTTTATCTCAAGTTCCCATTGTAGTGGCTTAACTTACACTTCATGTTCCAGCTATCCACAGAGGCATATTCAGCGAAGGGGCTTCTGTGGTAAAGGATGCCACCTGTCCCATAACTTGCCATGACCTTTGTTTGACCAGTGATGTATATACAAGCAGTTGCTTCCTTACAGTTTGTCACAGTGGGAATTTTTGTCTGAATGTATTAACCCAGATGTGCTAACCAGATTTTGCCTCTGTCAGGCCTGGAATTAGTGCCATCCTGACATTCCATTCAGTGATTATCTCATAACAAAGTCCTTCTTTGATCTTAACAGTGCTTGGGACCGGCAACTGTCTTTAAGTCCTTACAATAGACAAATTCAGTATTCCAGTAACACAGACAGCCAGTGAAGAGGAATGGGCAGGAGAAAAATGGAGTTTGATGTACCCATGTTCTTCTCTGCATTATCACTGTTAATTCTAACTGAACATTTAAAGTCAAACCTGTAGATTTCTAAAGCAAAAGGTGATTGAAAGTGAGTATATAATTTCTTTTGGCAGCTTGGAGAAGTCCACACTAATTTTTTCTTCTCTATTCAAAATTGTTACAAAAAATTCAAGATCACCAAGCTTAGTGTTTGGTTTTTTTCCATTTATAAAAAAACTTTCATGTCATTTGAATACTAACTTTGTTAGTGCTGTTTCTATCTATTTCCTGCTTCTCCTTACAAATGGATGTAGATCTTACTGTGTGAAAAAAAAAAAAAAGAATGGCTCTGACTGAGGGCATTGGACTCCAGTTCTTAGTGGATTTTGGTCTGTTGCCCAGGACTGGAAATAGATTACCTGAGCAGTATAGAAAACATTCCCAAATAATACAGTGCATAAAGTTTCACTGCAGCAATAAGAACCACTGGAAATTCACTAATCCACTTTAGAAACGTCTTTTATTTCAAGGGACCTACCTGTCATAATTTTATTTTAATATACATGTGGGGTTTTTATTAAAAAATATTAGCAACTTGCAATTTTAAGAAAAATGTCAGAAATGAAGGACAAGTGCAAATTCATTTCCCTGACATAGCAGCTGTAAGAATGTTTCATCCCTCCAGGGGAAAAAAAGATAATAAAAAAAAATAATATGTGCCAAAACCCCTGCTAATTTAATTCATCACTTGAGAAATGTCAATTGCTCTGGGTAATCTGAACAAATAATTAAAACTTTTGAAAAACCCAACCTGCATGTCAGTATATTTTTCAGTAGTTTCATGCAGCTCAGAAAGCTGTTACTCTGTTTAGATAACACTACATTTCAGGAGGTACTTTTCCCAAACTCTGTGTCTGCTATCACACTGTGGTATCACCTTGCTACCAAGGATTGCTGTTCACATCTCATCTCTAAGATGCCTCATCTGCTGAAAATCCTTGTTGATTCCACTGGGAGTGCAGGAAGAACAGCCTACTAGCACAGTAACATAATCTCTGCCTCATCATTTAGTCATTTATGTTCTGCAGGAGCTAGACATATCAAGATTCGTTCAGCTCAATTTGGTGCTTTCCTTTGCATCTCCATTCCTTAGTTATAACACTCTGTTTTGGTAAAGACTAGCTGTGCTTCATTAATATAAACAAAGAAAAATTATCATACTTGAGACATTATTGAAATATCAACTACTTAAATGCAAAGATTGAAAGATTAGAAGTTTAGTTACTGCATTAACTATATGCAGTTACTATTTGTTTTGTTTCCTTTCTCTTTTTAACTTTTAATAAGAAGAATAGTAGAAAAAACTAGACCATTCTACTCTCTATGTAAACTCAGAATATTACTAACAGTATTTTAGTTGTGTATTTCATTGAAGAAAAGGCCTTCTAAAACAATTACCACATTCACTAAAGTCTTTATCACTGTATCTGTTCCATTGCACTTTTACACTGAGAAACAAAATTGATTCTGGACTTCATCCAGCCTAATTTTCCAGTAAGTGGCAAACAGTCTTTGTGCTTCAGTGAAAAGTGTCTGAACAGAAAGCAATGCAAGTCATCACTAAAACAAGCATTGCCAATGCTCTTCATATGTTCCAAGAGATAAGATGTCACTGTTCTTCTTTTTGTTTTAGGGACTCATGTTAGATTTTGAACAAAACAATGATATGTTTTTAATAATTTCTTTTATTGTTTTTCTTGTGAAAAACTTAGGGGAAGCTAAAATCTCTGCATATGTTTCTCTTTTTATAGGCTTCAGCTCCACTGAGCAGTACAAATAAACTCCTGTAGATCTAATTTCTATCAGTCCTAATGCTTATTAGTAGCTATCCCATTACTCCTCCTTCCATTGTATTTCTCAGTTTGTTTCTAAAAAAGACACACATGAATGTTGAACAAAAACCTTCACAGTCAAAGGATTTTTTTAAAAATAATCCATTCCTAAAATGCATGAACTAGTCAAAAACAAAACATCAAGCTGAAAAGCTGGGTGGAGAGTTGATTTTCTAGTGCTGAACCTATTTAACAATAATGTTTCTCATAGTTAAGTCAAGAGATAGTGAATCAACTTCATTCTTCTCTGTTAGGATGATTATATGCAATACTAACTGTATTTGTATTTGACAAGGCACTTTTATGACAGTTGTTGGTCTCTGTACCAAGAGTATCTTCCTATATAAACAACAAGGAACAAATACAGTAGTCTATAAGAACCATCTTACGATATGACACCATATTTTACAGTTAAGCAGCTTCATAACGTGTACAGGATTTTTACTGATTTTGACATCTAATTTCCATTAAAATAAAATGTGGAGCTAAGCAACTATAGTTTGGATATTCGTGCAATGCTATGCGCTTCTTGTACATAGCAGAAGTGCTTAGTTTCTTAAGTTTCAAAGTAATTTCTCCCATGGTAAATTTAAGCACATATGGAAATCTGAGTGGTTTTGAGCCCCAAGTAAATTATCCATTTTTCAAATGCTTTGAGGACGCTTTGGGTTAATTTAAGGAAGATGTATTTGTAACACTTTGAAAAGTACCTATGCCTCATCATTATCCACTGTATCTCATTACTGTTCCAAACAGATTGAACTATCATATAAACTATGATAATTGAGAACAATTTTTTTAAAAACAAAATCATATAACAAAAGACTTCATCAACAGTGAAAGTTGAATGGTGAAATTCGCAAAGATGAATGCCTCCACAAACCCCCATACAATTTGATGTAATTTAGCAGGAATGTGAGTGTGATTTGCCAGCAAATAAGGTGTGCAGTGAGGTAGAAGCCATTGTTTTTGATTTAATGGCTTTGCATATCCCAATGTGTCTTCATTTTGGCTAGGGTTGGGTTAATTTTCTTCATAGTAGCTAGTATGGGGATGTGGTTTGGATGTGTGCTGAACACAGGGTTAATAACAGAGAGATGCTTTTGTTATTGATAAGTAGGGCTTACAGAGCCAAGGGCTTCTCTGCTTTCTGTACTGCCACAGTGGTGAGGAAATGGAGGGTTCACAGGAGGCTGGGAGAAGACACAGCTGGGACAGCTGATTAGAAAACAAAGGGGTATTCCATACCACAGGACACCATGCTCATGATATAAAACAGGGGGAAGAAGGAGGAAGGGAAGAATGTTTGGAGTGATGACATTTGTCTTCCCAAGTAATTGTTACACATGATGGGTCCTGCTTTCCTGGGGATGGTTCAACATCTTCCTGCCCATGGGAAGCAGTGAATTAATTCTTTGCTTTGCTTTGCTTATGTACATGGCTTTTGTATTTGTTACAAACCTGTTCTGAAGCTCCAAGCTTTACCAGGTGTTACACTTTAATTTTGGGCTTCAAGAGATTTCACCCACACAA